>CM052701.1:109026793-109053200 GCA_028551405.1 Uromys caudimaculatus
ATTGGATGTTTAAAAGGGACTGAAATGTTAATATGTAAGAATTTGTAAAGACTGTGGGACTTGTAAAGTTATTTAGATCTTAGGGATGAATAAGGAAGTAAGGGTTGAGGCTTAATGGTGATGTGTTTGTGTGTCAAGTTGACAAGGGGTCAATTGTACTGGCTAGTTTTGTGTGTCAACTTGACACAAGCTGAAGTTATCACAGAGAAAGGAGTTTCAGTTGAGAAAATGCCTCCATGAGATCCAGCCGTAAGGCATTTTCTCAATTAGTGATCAAGTGGGTAGGGCCCTTGTGGGTGGTACCATCTGTGGGCTGGTAGTCTTGGGATCTATAAGAAAGCAGGCTGAACAAGCCAGGAGAAGCAAGTCAGTAAGCAGCATTCCTCCATGGCCTCTGCATCAGCTCCTGCTCCTTGACCTGCTTGAGTTCCAGTCCTGACTTCCTTTCATGATGAACAGCAGCACGGAAGTGAAAGCTCAATGAACCCTTTCCTCCCCAACTTAAATCTTGGTCATGATGTTTGTGCAGGAATAGAAACCCTGACTAAGACAGGGTGATTCTATTAAAGTCAGGAAAGCCACTGAAGTAGGTTCAAGTTTTTGTTTCTCCCATTTTCTCTGGGGACTTTAAGGGATGGGAAGGCAGGTTGAACTGTCTGCCCTCACTGACCAGCTTCCTGTAGCAGCTGGATAGGGATATGGAGTAAGATGTCAGAATTAATATGCGAAAGAACCAAGACCGGAAATCCTTCTTCACCTGTACTACCTGTAACAGACAGAGCATGTTTAAAAAGGGCAGAGATAAATAGATGAGAAAAAAGCAATGTTGCTCGATGACGTAAAGGAGTCTCGCGATACCTGATTCCGCTTTTTTGAGCTACGCCTTTCCCCAGCTCACCAGCTCACTTCATTCTTGGACTATTATTATTATTATTATTATTATTATTATTATTATTATTATTAAGCACAAAGATCTTCAGATGAGCTCTTGGTTTCAGGTGAATGCTTGTTTTGAGTCTTGTGTACTAACTTCTTCTTTTTTAAAAGTTATCTATTTATTTTATGTATATGAGTCCATTGTAGCCTGTCTTCAGACACACCAGAAGAGGGCATCAGATTTCATTACAGATGGTTGTGAGCCACCATGTGGTTGCTGGGAATTGAACTCAGGACCTCTGGAAGAGCAGTCAGTGCTCTTAACCGCTGAGCCGTCTCTCCAGTCCCATCTTTTTCTTTTTTTAATAAACTTTTTCTAGTACTTCACCCTGTGCTCCTGCTATTCTCTGTCCTAGGACAGAACCTGGACATCTCAGGCAGGTGCCCCTCCCTGCTGTGACTGCATAGTCAACACCCCTAACATCCTATTTTCTAGGCACATAGAAAAAGCACATTTCACATAGTACCTGTATTCAGTTACACATTTATCACCAACAAACTATATCTCCTGCTTGACTACGGTGGAATGCCATGAGTCAATACAACCTACAGATTGCTTCAGAAGTTCTCTGGGTTTTTCATGCTTGATCTTATTTAATATTTAGTGCATTTGTATATACTAGTAATCTGTTTACTTTCATAAGTCCTATATCTTTCTCATATTTTGGTTTTGTTCCAAAGGTTTCATGGTGGTGATAATGATGCTTCCTTTTTTCCCCTCTCTATTCTGAAAATCAAGTATCTAATTAAGACTGATCTGAGTATTGTTACCAATGTCCAATACCTAAGTAGATGAGAACCTCATGGAAGTAGATGATTCTTGGTGGAAAATCCTCTTATTTTTAATGGTTTCTGAGACAGGGTCTCACACAGCCCAGGGAGCCTCCAACTAGCTATGTAGCTCAGAAAGAGGGCCTTGGGCTCCTCATCCTCCTGCCTCCACCTCCCAGGTGCTGGGATCTCAGGCACTGGTCACTACTCTAGGTTCTCTGGGAAACTGATGAATACCTGACTTGTCCCCAAATCTACACTTAATTTGTCAACAAGGAGCCACAAGCCCTTCTGAACATAGAGGCAGCTTTTCCCATGATTCTCACGTTAGAGCATGTGAGAGGTATTGGGGTGGTGGCGGCAATTTTTGGATGGTCATTTTCTTAAATTACATTTTCCTTTCCTTTTAAACCAAATATGCAGGACCAATCCCTGCTGCCTGCTTGCTGTGTGGGCATTCAATTTCCATCCCAGCCTCTTCTTCATTGTAAAGACAATTAGGCGCTTTCAGAGTTCACTTCTTGAAACTCTATCTTTGAACTGGTCAATAACACCTTCATCCTTTGAAAGAGTGAGACACTTGTTTCCTTCATTCCAGATCGGGTCCCTGTGTTAGATGCTAGAGTACCTGTGCTGTTTGTGGCACACTAAGAGGAACTGAGCCAACACACCCATCAGTTTAAAAACTCATATTTGTCAAAGAGAAAAGGGAATTAAGATTGGTGCATTTTCTATTTGGGCACTATTTTGTTCAAGATTGGGGTTACCTTCTGTAGAGGTAGCTGAATTAAATTAACCACAAGTTATCTAGCTATGTAGCAAAACCAAACTTCATTTCATAGTTTCCCTATCATTAGCAGCAGATATTATTTCTTAGGAATTTTCAATGAAATAAGCATATAGTTTTATCGAAATATAAGAAACTTTGCAAATGGTCTTCTTCCTTTCTTTGATGCTTCTTCAACATGATAGAAAATACTCCTCCAAAGAAGGTGACCAGTCCCACTCTGAGGGTAGAGAACCAATCTAATATTCAAAAGTTATTGGTAGATTAGAATTTCTACCTAGTTCTTACTTAGCAAGCAAGGAGAGGGGAGAAAAGAACACCCCAATACCCTCTAAAAAAGTAACACCAATACCAAAACAGAATAAGCAAAGGACATTAATTGAAAGAAAGTTAGAAAACTAGAGAAGGATTAATGCCTGTCTGAACAAGGTCCAGCAGCATTAGTAATAGTCAAATGAATTTAAACTAAAACAATTGTTTTGGGGGGGGAGTGTTCCTGATGCTGGGACTGCATCTCAGGCGTCACCTGCGGTGGTAGCTGCTGTACAAGCTCTGCTACAAACTCCACTCAACTCAGAAGAGTTAGCATTAACGTTCCCAATCGGCAAGGAAAATGCATGGTGGAAGACATCTGCCATTCTGGCATTTAGGAGTCAGAGACAGGAAGATGACTGTAAGTATGAGTTACGTCTGTTGTACATAGTGAGAAGCGAGCTAGCCAGGGCTATACAGGGATACCCTGACTCAAAAATGAAAAACCAAAAACCAACCAATCGAACACCCAAAAAGGAAGTGCTGTGAGACAAGTATTACTGGAAAGGGATCCGATACTTTCCAATTAGAAATATGATCAGGGTTTCTACTCTTGGGATTCTAGCCTCAAGAAATTAGATGTGGCCAAAAGTTGTGTATAGCCACAGGTCTCAGTCACACTCTCGGAGAATACCTAATGACTCAGAAAAAGACTCAGAATACAAGCAAGAAACTAAGGGAAGCTATGTGTTCTTTTACATACTTCTCTAGGCAACTGGAGAGATAGCTCTGTAGTTTAGAACCCTGGCTCTTTTCCCAGAGAACCTAGGTTTGATCCCAGCACCCATAGGGTAGATTACAAAGAACTATATTGCCAGTCCCAGGGGAATCTGACACACTCTTTTGGCCTTTGCAGACACTGTGGGCCTGAGGTATACAGACATGCATGCAGACAAAACACCTACATGTACAAAATAATTTTAAAAAGAAAGGAATTATTTCCTCTATATTTTTAAGGTGAGTATGATATTTTTACTTTTTATTTTCAATACATTTGTCTATTCATATGACTAGTAACTATTGTGAAAAAATTAAAAATATCAACCGAGTAAAATACAATAAGAGACTGTTGGTATATACAGGGCTTCATTTTGAGGCAATGAAGATGGTTTAAAATTGATTTGCTATGATGATTGCTCGAGTGTTTGAAAGAAACTTTGAAAGTGTACACTTGAAATGGGCAATGTATATACTACAAAAAGATGGCACAGTGGTTAAGAGCATGTGAGGCTCTCCCAGAAGACGAGAGTTAGATTCCCAAGAGCCATGTCAGGCAGCTCACAATGACTGTAACTCTAGCTCTGGGAGATCCAATGCCTCTGGCTACTGTGGGCACCAGCACATATGTACATATGCCTATACACAAACAGACATATACATGATTTAAAATAAATCTTTACAGTAATTATAGCTGAATAAAGTTTCTTTTAAAAATAGGGGGTTGGGGTGGTGGTGGCTCATGCCTTTAATTCCAGCACTTGGCAGATCACTGTGACTTTAGGGCCAGCCTGGTCTACAGAGGTAGTTCCAGAATGATTAGGGCTACACAGAGAAATCCTGTCTTGAAAAACGGGAGTTGGAGGAGCTTTGGAACAGGGGGTAGAGGCACGTGCCTTTAATCCCAACACTTGGGAAGCTGTGAGTTTTAGGCCAGCATTGTCTACATAGTGAATTGTAAGTCAGCCAAGGCTATATGGTGCATCTCTGTCCTAACAACAAAAAAGAGCAGGGGTTGGGGGTATGTGGCTCTGTAGTTGAGAACTTTCCCAGCGTGCCCAAGGTCACATGTTCAAACTGTAGTACATGCACTTGTATGCTTATCCCCAAATACGATAACCCCTCCACATACAGAAGGTACAAAGATTACTTGTAATGACATAATCTCAGTATTATCAGTGGTAGCATCTTCATGCATGGCTCTGTCAATTCATTTCTGCATTGCATACATGCTAGTTGAAAAAAAAACCTAAAGAATTGAGTCATAGAATGCATACCACTTCAGAAAGCATTTTAAATTACAACAGGTGTAATTTCATACAATCAGAGAGTAAAACGGGACCTCGGGGTGGTTCAGAGAAACAAATTCTAGCCCCAGCTTTGCCTTAAATAGCTGTGAAACCTTGAAAAGCTGTGTGTGTTTGGAGGACTAACTCTTCCAAGGAGAAAAGGCGGGGATATGACCCGAGGGAGATCTCTGGAAGCTTCCAAGCCCCCTAACAGAGGGATACAGTAAAAATAATCTCAAGAGTAACAATTGAATTGTAGCAGAAAAGACTGCTTATCAAAGGGTGATTGCTGAGCATCAAGATACATTGTGACATTAATTAAAAGCAAAGGGCACATAAGCACAATGTATACTATGTTGCCAGTTGTGACAAAGCAAAAGAAAACACATGTAATTGTTTCTATTTCTAGAACATTTCTGAAACCATACATGGCAGCTGGCAATGAGAGGAAACTGGTTCTTTGTGCTTGCTTCCCCACAGTTCGTCCTTTTGTCCTTGTATACTTTGTATCTTTCATATACTTTGTTGTTGGGATTGAACCCGGGGCTTTGAAAATGCAAGATTAGCAGTGTTGCATGTCCCAGCTCCTTGAGTTTTAAGCACCACCAACAAACCACATTAAGGCAAACGTCTTGGTAACAAAGGAATGTGAATGTCTGTGTAGAGCTAAAGAACTCACTTCCTCCTCCTAACCTATTTGATTGAGTCCCTTCCCTTGATCGGTGAGATCGGCATGATTTGGACTTGGCCAGGCTACCTTAGCCCCCTCCCGTGGCCATGCACCTTCATCCCACCAGGTCTAAAAGGCTTCCTGTGAGTTCCTGGAAATCTTGAGCTCTTTACACTCAGAAAGGTCAAATGCAGGAATTCCAAATAAGGTCTGGGATTTCAGAACTGACGGGTCTCCAAGAAGCAGCCCACTCCTGGCTCCGCACCAGAGGAGAAGAAAGGAGGCTATGAAATCTGAGGTTACTTGCATAGGGTCACATGGCTAGTTCTCCACTATATGTAATTAACCTTAGTAGCTGCTCTCTGGAGTTTCATTCAAAAAAATGTAGGTTAATAAAAAGGAAGTGGCTGCATTTTAGATATGGGTAGAATTGGGGCCACATTAGGCCTTAGAAAATTAATTTGATTTCTTATCTATGACAATGTCCTCACAGTGCACACACTCAGAGAAATCAGGAAAAGGAATATTCTCTAAAAATGAAGCGCCACCTTGATTTAGAGTCCACCCCAGTGAAATTTGAAATGCATTTGTTTAATTTGATGAGGAAATTGATTTGATCTTCCTAATGACGTTTATCTGAGGGACTCAAGGAACTGGCTTTTGAAGCCCACATCTACACAATGAAGGGACATTAACCATAGTTAAGTAAATTAAAAACTCCAATAACTTCAGACTTACTACCTCGGGAAAGCCTGAGGGAATCTAGCCCTTCATAGTTGCAAAGAAGTCAGTCAGGAGGAGTCCGAATGCAGGCAAAGGAGGAAGATCCTTGGGGGAAAAAAATTCCTTCTCAAAGAGACCTACGAGCAGGGCATAAAACTGTGCATGCGTGTGTGTGTGTGTGTGTGTTGTGTGTGTGCCAGCACACACACAACACACACACCACCAAAGCTGCACCTCCCACTTCACAAATACAAATCCACATGCACTCCTTACCAGTGAGACTTTGTTCCATGACTGTCAGATCCTTTGAAAATATGTGCATTTCTATTTTTATAATGTTTATTATTTCTGCTTATTAAAGTAATGCTATAGAATGATTGGAACACAGGGTCCCTGAAAGAAAGACCAGAGAGTACATTTCTGATGTGAAGAAGGTATTGTCTTCATATTGTGAGACAGGGTCTCAGTAGCCTGGGCATGCCTGCAACTCAGAGAAAGGGAGAGAGAGAGAGAGAGAGAGAGAGAGAGAGAGAGAGAGAGAGAGAGAGAGAGAGAGAGATATTAATTTCCTGAAACATTTTTTTCTAGAATTGTGTAGGTTGACAGTGTCTTCCTCTGTTGCCCTCCATTGTAGTAGTAGTAATAATAATAATAATAATAATAATAATAATAATAATAATAATAATAATAGCTTGAGATAGTGCCTCTCTATGTAATGCTGGCTGTCCTGAAGCTCACTATGTAGACCAGGCTGGCCTGAAATTCACAGAGAAGTGCTTGCCTCTGCCTCTCTAGGACTGGGATTAAAGATGTGTACCATCACTTACAACAAACCTAACTTTTGAACTGGGATCTCCCTGAATCTGAAATACATAGATTGGCTGGACTGGCTGGCTGACCAGCCAAAGAGCTCCAGGGAGTATCCTATCTTTGCTGGGCCAGCACTTGGGCTACAGGGCCAGGATCTTGATATACTACTGGGATCTGAGCTTAGGCCTTTGAGCTTGGTCAACAAACTACCCTTTGGACCATCTCCCTCTTGCTCCATTTGGCCACTGAGTCTCCCATGAGAAGGAGAGATAGTTAGGAGTTAAAACCCTATCTCTGTTATATATTTTCAATGCAGAACTCATTGTTGGCATTTCCAAAGTTAGAAGATGATAGTTATCCTTTTATGCAAACCCGTTTGCATTTGATGCTTTTTATTTTCTTAGCATAAATTCCTGAGGTAGGACTAAAGTGTCAAAGGATATAAATATTGTTAAGATGTTGATACATATCACCTAATTATCCTTTATAAATTGTTTTCCAGCTTGTAATCTCCTCAGCAACTGTGTCCTTTATTAAACCAAATTTACCAACAGAAACATGTTTAATTACTGACAAAGGTTGTGAAATAATTGCATGGAATATTTTATTTGTATTACCTTCTGTTCAGTATTTATTTATTCAATCATTCTTCTATTTTATCATCTATCTATCTATCTATCTATCTATCTATCTATCTATCTATCTAACTATCTATCTTTTTTTGAGTCAGGGTCTGTGTAGTCCTGGCTGTCCTGAGACTCAGGTTGGCCTTGAACTCCCAGAGATCCTATCTCTGTTTCCCAAGTGCTGGGTTTAAAGGTTTGCATCACTATCCTAGCTTACCTTTTCTTCAGTTTTTCCAGTTTTTAAAGGACAAACATTTCTGATTCTCACATATGATCATTTTAATTTTCATCAACTTTGACCTCTAATTAGAGGGTCCATTTTGTTGATTTTAAGTTTTTTATACATCAACATTCTAATCTTTTTAACTATATGTCGTGGATGAATTTATTCCCTTTCCTCCTTGTATGTTTATTCTCGGAACATTTTTGGGACAAGCTTTACATAGTCAAGTCGACTCAATATTTATGTTTTCTATTTAAGCAGTAATTTTATTTCTAAAAGTAAGTATTTATTTACTCTTGCTTTCAATTAATTCATGATTTAAAACAATTTAACTCTGGTCTTGAATAGCACCTATATTCTAAGTGCCTGAAAAAAAGGCTGAGGCAGTGGGTCCCTTGAGCTCAGAAGTTTTAGGTCAGCTCATTACAAACAACACACACACACACACACACACACACACACACACACACACACACACCACTGACACACACATACACACACTCACTCACACATACACATACACACACTATTTATTCATTGTATAAATATTTCAGAACTGATGTGAGCAGACACTAAGTTTTTCCAAAGTCTCAACATGGTTTAATGAACAGTCTTTTCCCCAAGACTTTGCAACACTTTTTACCACAGTTGGCTCCAAGTCATCCATTGGCATGTCAGGAGGAACTGTACTAATGCCTGATTTGAACAATGGACAGCTTCAGGATGTCCTTTGTGATACCCACACTTCATTGGGTACAGTACCTGGCCAATAACCATTCATATGAAATACACAACCAACGAGTCCCAGACAGGCCTGGAAAATGAAGCTAAACACCAAAGCTCTTGACTATTGTTCACTGTTTTCCTTTGGGAAGGAAGATGCTAAGGCTGCCATTTGTAGTGGTCTTTTTAGCTTGGGTTTCTCACCCATCTCTTACTAGTATAACCAAATCAGTTTCATCTTTAGATGACAGTATTAGTTTTGTGGCTTTTTCTTTTTCTGTCACAAGATCAGGACTAAATTTCATATCTCAAGGCCTTTTAGTTTATCATTCTCCAAAAATAGTTATGATGATCTAGGTCAGTTTTTTTTTTTTTTTTCTACCACTTGATTATTCCTTTAAAAGGCAAGAAAATGCCTATGTATGCCAATGATACTATTATTGATTAAAATATCACTGCCATTAGACCTACATAACAAAACAGCTGTGATCTGGAATATGCATATTGATTTAGTCAATGACTTTTCCCCCCCCCCTAATATTGTAATTACAACAAAGGCACAAATCCTGGGTTAAGAGAACCTGGGGTTGGGGCAAAAGGACAAATGCTCTTGTTCATGTCTGACCACAGAAGCTGGAGATTCACTGTTCCTCAGACCACACGGAATCCTCAATCTGGGTTCTTCTCCTAGGCCATGAGAATGTTTTCCCGGACCTCCGTGCTTAACTTAAGTGGGAACAGGTCACTTATCTAGGTATCAGCTAATCTGCAAATGTTTGTGACCATCAAGTGCCTATAAAACTAAGCATGAACAAATTATAAACCCAACATTCAAAATCACCATCTTTATTGAGATAGATAACATTTTTGTTGAGCAGAAATGTCTATTCCTGTCACAAACATGGAACCAGTGTCTGGAAGGAGGAGGTGTTTTTTGTTCCCATTTTTTTTTTTCTTTCTTTTTAGTTGCCTAACAGGATTTTATATGCCTACTACTGATTGAACAGACTATCAGAATCTGTGCATACCTTCAACCGCAAACCTTTATTTTAGTTCTAGAACACTTTAAAAGCTGAGCTGCAGTATACCATCAGGATCTTTACCAACAAAACCAGCCCTGGAACAGCTCACCAATACTGTTTGAGAGAATTTGTTTTGGAAAGTTGGTAAGTCTAACCAAATTGATGTCTGCTTGATACATTTAAATAAAACATGTTCTTTTATCCCGTCATAAAACATAAACTCTGGAACCAATAAGAAAAGGCTTCAAAACACAAATGACTCAATTCAAATATCTAAATATTTTAAATGGAAAAAAAAAACCCATTATAATGTCTGGCGTGTATTATTTACAACCTTGGTAAAAAAGAATGTGGTTATCATTTGTAGGATTCAAAGCCCAACTCTAAAAGAGAAGCTGTCTGTGAGATTTTATAGAATAAATTCCCCATATTTTATAGAAAAATAGCATACAGGACTTTTAGGTTGCTCAAGGCCCTATTTCCTAATAGTTTTTTGAAATCTGTTGACTTTTAGAAATGAACATGTTGATCTGGGCGTAAAGGAGGAGGATATGCAGAAAACAGAGAAGATGCCAATTCACAATGCAGCAGGCAGTTAATTAAGAGGAGTCAGGCTCCCTGAAACATATGACTGAGATTGGAGAAGCTTAGACTGACAGAAGATGTATCTCCTCCAAGTTACTTTAAGGGTGTGATTTTTTTTTTTTTCCCACCAGGGTTAAATCAGTGGGTTGGCTCTTGGGGTGGAGGTGGTGATTCTCAACCAGGGCGATTTTGTACTTCAGAGACATCTGGTTGTCACTACTGTGAGGGGGAGGGTCGTCCTATTGGGATCTAGTGAGCACAAGTCAAGGATGCTGCTAAATACATTTCAACATGTAGAATTATCCAGCTCAAAGTACCAACAGCACCAAGGTTGAGAAATCCTGGGATAAGGTGCCTAAGCCTGAGGACGGCAGCCTGGGTGCAAGGACTTGTGTGAAAAGCAGTATCCTAGTCTGTCCTCTTATTTTACACATATACATGCACACACAAAGTAGAGTGCAAGGCCACAAATACTACCCACAGTGCTTCCATATTGTCCCTTGGAACATTGAGTCGTCACCACTGTGGGGATTCTTAGGTCTTGCAGTGAGCCAGTCACAGTACCTATGATGATAGCAGCCCAAAGCAGGTCAAGCTTCCTCAATCCACCTATCAACCTTTCAGGAAGTCTTTATTAAACATTCACGCATACAACACCGCTAGGTATGATGATATGTGACCAACACAATCGAGCCTGGTGCCTGACTTCATGGACGGGACAGTAAACGTTTGGAGGATTATAAACACGCAGCAACATGAAGAGGAAGCTGCAGTAGAGCGGCCCAGCCACGGCCTCTCATTTCCCTCTCTTAGGTTCAAAGTGTGCCCAAGGTCAAACCAGTGAGCAGCAAGGGCTGCCTGACACTTCAGCCCAGGGTCACTGAGGGCTCTGTTGTATTGTTTCATCGAGCAGGAGTACAGATTGGAGATCTCGCCTTGATCTGACCTGATGTTTCCTCTCCTGATCTCCACCAAACATAACTACAAGGACTCTCTAATGAACGAGCCAAACACAAAAGAACCAGCAACATTCTCTGCCATTTTGCTTCCTAGCTGTTCCTTGTACATATATGCCTGTGTTGCTAGCTTGGTTGCAACTCTTGGAAAGGCCCGATCGATCTTCCACTTCCTTTGCAACCTTCTGCAGTATTGCAGCCGGCGACCCAGTAAATGCCCTATACATGAAAGGACCTGTTAAGGATAAAAAAATACCTTATGGTTTTCCCATTTATTGGTGTCACAATTTTACTCTGCTTTGTGAAAGGACTGTGCATTATAAGCTTCTAGAGGGCAGAGAAAATGGTTTGGTGCTTCCAAACACTAAGCGGGCACCATGCAAAATTTGATTCTTGCATGCCGTTTTTTGAGGCTCCAGATAATATTAGCACATTGGGGTGTTTTTGTATTTCTAAGGACCAAAGTTATCAGCCTCTCTGTGGCGGAGAATGTTCCTTCCTTCCTACTGTAAGCTCCCATGGCGCCTAGGACAGGGCGGGATTATTGCAGAAGCCCCCCACCCCCGCTTATTTTTATTACAAGGAAGCCAACTGCGAAAATGGCAAACGCTTGCATAACCCTAGACCCTGCGAGGAAATGAGCAGAGTGGAAGGGATCAGCAGACAAGGCAGCGATGGCCTGGCTGAGGCGGAGCATTGAACCTCCACCCCTGTGCCTGACACAGAGGGCTGGAGATGAGTGCAGGAGCCCCCGCAGTTCCCGGCTCGGCTGCCTGCCTCTCGCCCGCCCCGCGCCCCGGGAGCTGTCCAGACGGCCCCGCCCGCGCCTACCTGGCCGCTCCCCGCGCCGCGCCGCGCGCCTCCCCCGCGTGCCGCCAGCCCGGCTCGCAGCAGCCCGCAGCCGGGGCGGCCCGAGGGGTCGGGGGTCGGGGACAGCGGGCGAGCATGGCTAGGCGGGCGGGCTCCCTGGGGCCGGGCGCCTGCAGGGGGCGCGAGGAGCGCCCCGCCCCGCCGCCGGCCCTCTCCCTCCCGGCTCCCTGGATCCGCGCCGGGAGGAAATGATGTGTTGCTGCCTGGTTAATCACAGCTCCAGACACTCATTGGCCGAGCGCTCCGCAGCCACTTCCTCCTCCTCCTCCTCCTGCTCCTCCCGCTCCAGCTCCCGGTCGCCGCCGCCGCCGCCGCCCCCAAGCGCTGGGGGAACTTTGCTGCCGCCGGCTCCCCGCCGCCCCCAGCCGAGCCCCGCGCCGCCGCAAGTTTCCTCCGCCCTCCTCCCCGCCCTCCGCCTCCCGCTCCGCGTCAGCCGTCTCCCCGGCTCCAGCCCGGTGCCTGCCGCCAGCCTGCGTCCCGGCCCCGTGGCCGCCAGCCTCCCGCCCCGCGCCGCGCCGCGCTCCGCTCCGCCGCCGCCGCCCGGGCTACCCGCCCGCGGCCCGCGGAGTTCCGGGCTCCACGCCGGCTGCAGCGCCCCGCCCCGCCCCGCGCCTCCCGCGCCGCCCTGCAGCTCCCGGCCGCCTCGCGCTCTCCGCCTCCCCGGGTTCAGCACCCGGCCGCCGCTGGACCAGAGGTGAGGGCAGGTCGCCGGCCGCGCCGCCGGAGCCGAGGACCGAGGGAGGTCCTAGCTGGAGGCGAGGCCGGGGTCGGAGGTGGAGGGTGGGCGTCTCGGTGCCTCCCCCTCGCTTTCATTCTTTCTCCGGCGAGCTGCGTGCCCTCTCGACGTGGGGGGAAGCCGCGGCGGAACGAAACCGACTTGCTTAGGGCCTCGGTTGCCGGTGGGATCCGGGGAGGGCAGAGGCTTGGAGTAGGGGGTTCGGGTGTGCGTAGGGTGAACTCCTGCAGGGTGTGCGCCTCGGACTTATAAATCGATCTGGCCTCACGGCCCCGGGCTCACCTTCCAAGCTGATCTTGGCAGACTAAAGAGATTGGCCAGTCACCCCCACCCACAAAATATCCATCTCTTCCAAGAGGAATTTTCTGCTGGAGAGACAGCCAATAAACTCTGTTCAACTCCCTCCCTCCCTCTGTCCTTCCTAGCTGCAGTTTCAAAAAGCTTCAAAGCCAGGAATGTGGGATTCATCTTCCGATCCCCAGAAGGCAGATGTGGTTACAGATGTTGCACAGTACTTTGCCAAGTTTAAAACCCTTCGTTCTACACTAACCAAAACAGCAAGGCTAGAACCTTGGGCGCGCTGGGGAGAATTGTGGGCCTGTGGGGGCCACTGTGTGCATGGACTTCTGTCTGGTTCAGAGACTGGCTTGGCTCTGTCCAGTTTGTGCCAGATATGTCTCCCACCCTTCCCTACCCACCTCTTCCCCTGGAGCTCTGCCCCTTGCACGGCAGAGGAGCTATGGAGGAAGCTACTTGGGAAAGAAAACACCCATTTTGTTGCAGAAGAAAAGTGTTGGTTAAAAAGTTGTCATTAATTTGGTGTTTGGAGAGAGGCGGACAGTAGTGCATTGAATTTGCTCTCTTTATTGGCTTTTCTTCTTTGCGGTTTGTGTGATTGGTGTGAGATGATGGGAAACGTCTCTGGTCCCATACATGTTTAATGTGATTGCATATATATGTTTTTATGTTTGCATAGACATATCATTTCTGAAAAAAAAAATTCCCTCAAATGGAAACATAACCCAGTGATTTTAAAGAATCCTGCTCCTGAGAGGCAGACTGCTCTGACAGCCCAAGGGAAGGCGGTGGCAAAAAATAGACACCACCTCCCTTTTCCCCAAAAAATTCTTCCTGGAAAGGTGGTGTTAAGAAACTTCAGAGATGGGCTCATCCAAGTGGCAGGCCTTAAATGGAAACACTATAGTATGTCCTGGCACTAGTCTCTGGAGGTGGGTTGCTGGCCAGGGGCCCAGGCTTGGGCAGGCGGCAGACACTAGACTTGTGCTGACCTCAGACACTGCCTTGCCATGTAGCTCTACAGTTGGCACACTGCTTAAGTCTGAAACCCAGGCCTCACCCATGTCACTCATGGGGACAGTGCGGTCACAAGGTTATTTTAAGTCTGCATGGGATCTGGATTACCATTCTAAGATCAAATCCCTCCTTTTGTGATTTGGTTACTTTAGTTTTCTGTCCTGGGGTTGACCGATGGAAGTGTTCTGAAGCTGAGCTGTGTGCCTTGGGCTGCTGTCACTTTGTAATGGGACGCAGCATCTCTGCTGCCACTGTACATGGGAGTCCTCGAAGGTGAAGAATGATGCTGAGATAGACTTTGGCTAGATGGCAAAGAGCAAGGGCCATCGTGGGCATGTGCTGGATTCATGGTCTCTCTTCAACTGTGTGGCTGAGGTCTGCTTCAGGCAGAGAGTGGTTTTAGATCGAACTTGATTGAGATAATAGTCTTACAACTTTTGCACGTTGGACTAGAGCGATCACTTGAATCTGAATAAATTTCTTGTAATTGCTAAGTAATTACGGAGAATATTAAGGATGCAGAGTTAAAATGCCATATTCAGGAGTGTAATTCGTTTCAGGAGTGAGGAGGAACTTAATTTGATTAATAGCATTGTAATGAGTGCCCTCCCTCCAGACTGATAATTTACCAAGTTTTCTTCCCGCATTCATGCAACGGGTGACAGTGACTGAGTTGGAAATAGGGGGCATCTTACCCAAGCTTCTTGTCTTCCCAAGATTGGACTGTGTTGATAGGCGTCTGGGTGTTTCTTAAGTCTGAATGGAGTAGTCTGCAGAGCAGAGGGAGACACTGGACAGAAATGGATTTGAAAAATGATCTCGTTCTCCAAGGTCACAAGGTAACGAAGGAATCAATGCTGGGACCTGATCGCCCCTCTGTGGCTTGCTTGGCCAGTTGAATTCTTCTATCATGATTTATTTCATCTGATCAAATCTCATGTCCAGCTTATTAGGACCATTATGGAGAAATAAGGCATCAGTGGGGGCCAAAGTCTTTGATTTGTTCAGGTAGAGTTAATGACAGGGAGATTAGATGCACCCAGTATGAGTCAAGCAGTGTGCCCAGCTCTGTGCAAACATTTTGTATGCTTTAATACTTCTTCTCCAGTAGGAAACTGAAGCTGGGCAGATTTAGGCTGTGGAGTTAGGATCTGATTAGGATTCGGTGGGACTCCAGAACACATGTCCCGGGCGGTTGCTGCCAGTGAGTGACTACCAAGCTTTTTGACTGCAGCTAAGTCTCACTTATCTTTAATTATATGATAATGTGCTTTTTTTGTTTTAGATTTACTTATTTTTATTTTATGTTTATGGGTGTTTTGCTTGAATTGGATGCCTGTGTACCACATGCAGTGCCTGGGCAGGCCAGAAGAGGGTGTTGGGTCCCCTGGTACTGGAGTTGCAGACCCTTATTAGCTGCCATGTAGATGCTGGGAATTGAACCCGGGTTCTTTGGAAGAGCAGCCAGTGTTCTTAACTGCCAAGCCATCTCTCCAGCCCCCTTTAATATTTTTCTTTAAAACAGTAAATAGCTTTTCTTTTTAAATTAAAAAAGTAACAATAACTTATAAACAGCTTCTTTTAAGAAGCAGTATATTGCTGGTGTATTGAGAAGCCAGCTCATTGGTTAGGAAACTATGGAATCATAAAGATAGGCTCCTGCTTATTCTGAACCCTCAAGTGCAGGATAGCGATGATCTGGTATGTGTGTGCTGCAGGGATCTGGGGTAAGGCAAAGAAGGTCACACTATTGGTGACATATTTTGATTAGGTGTTGAGTTCATGGGTGCTGATTTTAGTTTAGCTACATACATGATACAGTTTTTTTTTTCAGTGAAATGATAAAGAAAATTAGACATAATAATTAGCATAATGATTACTTGGGGGGATATTTCACAGCACTTTGCTGACTGTAGCCCATAGCTTGCTGCCTTGCATGAAGGGAGACACCTTTACTCTTGGCTGGTTGACAAAACTGCAGGTAATCACTTTAAAGCTGAAGGTTATGCTGCATAAGGTTGAGATATTGCCTCTTCTTTGTTTTCTGTTCTATATGTCCTCACTCCCAATATCATGAGTGTAGAGACAGCTTGGGCTTTCCTGGGGTTTCTCCTGAGAGGCATGGGTTGGGCTGCAGCTGACTCTTCAGTGTCTCCTTGTTTTGTATATCTGGTCCCTGGGATGGGGCCCAGAATGCAGTCATAAAGCGTTCCGTACTTCTGTGTTTTTAACCCAGTGGTAACGTAATGGTTCAGGACTGGAGGTTCTGTTTAGGTTAGACAGTGCCTGGGTAAAGTGTTAACAACTTTAAGCTGGGAGGCTGGGGAATGAAACCATCTGAGGTTTTAATTGGAACCCACAGTCCTGTGTTATTTTTCCCAAGCAAGTTTTGGGCACTGTGGCTTTATTCCTGGAAATGAGGGTTTGGAATTAGGTTTCCTGGTACAAAATGCCTGCTTTGATCTTTTGGAATGAAAACTTGGTCTTCCCCCAGCCCCACCCCCCTGTGGCCAGTTCTAGTTCAGAAGATCCAAAGGGAAGGTTGACCTCTTTTTTTTTTTTTTTTTTTTTTAAAGTGAGAAAGAGAGAGAACAACTATTGGTGATAGAATGTACTTGTTTGTCCTGCTAGTTTAAGAATCAGAAGCCCCAAACTAGGATTTGTCTGTCGCAAAGGACAGTCTAATGAAAGACTCTGTTGGAAAGAGTTTCACGAAGTTGCTATGACTGATGCATCCTGGCTTTTAGTTGAGACGGAAGGTGGTTTTGCCGCCTCAAATTAACCAATAAGAGACCCACAAGATGGGGGGAGTCTGAGGATGTAGCCAGGTGGTTCAAGTCCCAGCATAACTGCTACTGGAAAATGGGGGCAGGGAGAAGAAAACTCAGCTTCCCCCCGCATATTCAGAATTGCTCTCCTAGGCAGGCTTGGGAATCTGAACTTGTTTGTGAGTATCTTCCCAGATCCTGAGAGCTTTGTTTGCCAAAGTTTCCACTGCTTCACTGTTTGACTTTGGGGTTTTGGGTCTCTGACCAGCATTCCGCTTTGCCCATTAGAGTTGCCTCACTGTTTACTCTGGCTGTTTGGCCTTTATTTCAGAGACAGGGAAAGGCATTTGTAATTACAGTCTTTCTAAGTTCTCTGGAGATACATGTGGTAGCTGAAGGTTGGTTGGGGGATAGAGTAGGTGGCCATAGCACAGGTGTCCTGATGGATCTCAGAGGCTAGAACTGGACCGGCCCTAAGGCCTGACCTTGACTGATCTGGTCCTCTCTCGCCTTTCTCTTTCCTTGGGGAAGGTTAGACTCTCTCACAGGCCAGAGTAATCTCATTGCAAGGGAGAATGAATGCATCTTGCTTTTCTCAGCATTATTATGCTCTTGTAGCATTGTATCAGCCACAGTTCTCTTGGGCCTCGATTCATCTCTTCATCATATAGGACCGAGAGTTTTTCATTTCTCCTAATTGTCTTACTTCCATGTGATTCAGACTCCTTCACGGACTTAAACTTCTCAGCCGGCTCACGGCTGCCCTGAGGGCAAGGACTACCCACATCTTACTCATCTTTTGTGTGTCTGTAGATCTAACCCAATGCCAAACCATACAACCAATACTTTTTTTTTTTTTTTTTGATAAATTAAAAAAAATATTTATTTCAACTTTATTTGTGAATTTGTGCATTTGTGTGTCTGCACGTGATTAGGTGTGCAAGAGAGAAGGTGCCTCCGAAGGCCAGAAGAGGGCATCAGATCCTCGGTAGCTGGAGTCACAGGAGGTTTCGGGCTGTCTGATGCGGATGCTGGGAACCAAACTTGGGTCCTGTGTAAGAGCACTCTGTGCTGTTATGTGCTGAGCCTTCTCTCCAGCAATAGTGAATGTTTTTAATCCTGAGAGAGTGAATGGATGACTGTATGTTATGGGTGGAAAGGGACCACATCATTTAAGAAAAGGGAACAGTGCAGAGATGATAACAAACTTTATACACAGTCTCTAAGAATGGATGGCAAACAGGCGGAAGATGCTCCAGGTGAGGAAACTGAGTTTGGTATACCTGCCCTCCATTTGTTTCTCTGTGCTGATAGTTGAAGCCAAGGCCTCACTCCTGACAATGTGCTTGACCATTGATTGTACTGTAGCTTGTATTTAGTAAATGCAGCAAATATTTATTGCGTTCTTTTCAGCATGCATTTCCTTTCTCTTTGTGAGAAGGTCAAGGAGACATGTCTATTCTGGGGAAGAATATTTCAATCCTTTTTTTTTTTTTTTGGTTTCAGTCGTAGCAAGGAATCCTGCGTTAATGTGAGACTCAGACACTTGGTGAATTGAACCCTTTACTCTGATTTTCTCTTGCTGCAAGTGTGCCGCCTTAAGGAATTGACATTGAGAACAGAGTGGTGGCCAGGGCTTATGTCAGAGGAGAAAGAATGTGCTGAATCGCTTTGAAAAATGGATAGAAGTCAAAGTAAATTCCTTTTACCAGGTTTCAAGGGCTGGATTGGAGTGGACATAACCACTGGGTAGTTTGGTGACCTGTGAAAGCCAATCTCAGCTATTCATGGTTACAGTGTGGCATAGCTGCCATTGAAAAACAAGATTGCTCCTGGTTTTGCCTAGCTGATGGAAGACTTAGATGATGGAACTACTAAAAGCACAACGTTGAGTTTTGTAAGAAATGGACTGTCAGAATAAAGGACCGTGTGGGGCTTGATGCTGAGCAGGTTTGGATGGCAGAGGTGATGCTATTTGGAGTGTGTATTCGGTGGGTACCGTTTAAAGAAAGGAAGTTGAGGGAAAGCTTTTTGAGATGGAGAGATGGTTGAGATGATGCTGCAAGCAAGTTCTGCATCTTATTCACCTGATAGTCTTCCTCTTAGTAAAACTGTAATGTAGTCGACTGCTGTCCCAGGGTGATGCTGCTTATAAGTGGACACCACTAACAGTGCCAGAGCACTTGGATTTGTGTCTCTTTCCTGGATTTTAGGGACTTAGACAAGATGGTGATACCTAGGAATAGTGAGCGGGGAGACAAAGGACAGGTGGCTATCCAGAGTGACTCTTACCTTTTCTTTCCAAGAGAAGAGTGGTGAAGGGCAAGTGACTGAATGATGTTCTTCATGTGGTTTTTGAATGTAAAGATTCTGAGCCATCGTGGGCAAGAGGGGCCGGGATCAGCATCTTACAAGTGTGGTCCGGAGAGAAGCAGAACAGCTCGTTTTGGAGATACAACATTAGATAACATAAATGTTCAGTGTCAGTGTTTTCAAAAAGATTCTTGCCTCACAGAGAGACATTTTCCATTATGGTCTGGGACACACACACTTACATGCATATTAGAAATGAAGTAGAATTACAGATTTCACTAGACTATATTGTAATGCTTTCTAATTTCTATTCAATTTTTATTAAAAAATTCTGATCTCTATCTATTAAATTGATTTCAAAACTTGCTAATGGGTCCTAATCAGCAGTTAGAAAAAAAAGTGTTCTGTTCCAGGTATTGTGAAAATTAGCCTCAATTTGTTTATTGAATAGTTGCTAATCTGAATGAGTATTTTGTCAGGTGTTTTTTGGGGGGCGGGCATGGATTTTAGTCATTCTACAGAAAGCCTCAATCTCTCTCCTTCTCCCCCACCCAAAGTCTTTGTTTTTTCTCAAATCAGATCAAAAGGACTAACGGGGACCTTGTTGAGCCACGTAGGCATCAAAGGTGAAGACTGATTAATTTAACTGTGCAGCTCCCTGTTTATGGAGATCGTATTGAAGTAGGATGGTTGCTCTCAGTTGAAGAGACAAGCAAGAGTACCTACCTGCTCACACAGGAAAGATGGGGATGAAGTTTGGACAATGACTTCATGTGCTCTTTGGAAATGAACAAGGGAGGCGGATAGGGATTGGTACTGGTGTAAGCGTTCACCTGTTGTCATTGTCCCTAGGAGTGAAATGATCCCGCATTCTTGATCCTTTACATTTTGTCTCTCCTCTCTTCCTTTATTGGTCATTCATCAGATCTTCCTGCACTTGGACTGAACCTGAAAGTCAGTGAAACCATTTATGACGGTATCCTTGAGGGGGTTACACATCTACTAGGAGAAGGGGAGTGCTAAGGGTCTTGGTCATAAGGTCTAGAGAGATAAGATCAACCCAACACCTTTGAGGAGGTGTCTGCTTGGCTAGCCTGGGGAAGAGGTGCCATTTTGATGTTATCATTGTGGCAGGTATTTTTATGTGCATAGTTGTGAAAGGGGAAGCATAGGAAATGCTGCTAGCAAATAAGAAGTAGTAGGTTTTCTGGAGGAGCCAGGTTGTATACAGAGTCAACTGGACACATTTTCAATCACTGGATCAGATGTTACATCTTGAGATGCCATTTCTCAGAAAAACATCCCAGACCTGGGAAAACAAGGAAGGTGCAGTCCCTGCAATGTACTTTGGCTGTGTGGCGTATGCAAGGGAAGACCGGGAGAAAGAAGTAAGACGGGTGGTGTGGTACCTTGTCATGGTTACCTGGGACGCCTGCTGAAGCTACGATAATGCCTGGAAAGCAGGTGGTCAGCTGTGGAGATGGTAGCATTGATAGAGTTGTTGTCTAACACGTCCAAAGCCCTGGATCTGATACCTAGCATTGCTCAAGCTAGGTGGCTGGTCCATGCTTGTAATTCCAGCTCTTGAGAGATAGAGGGAAGAGGACCAGACGTTCAGAGTCGTCCTCAATTACACAGGAAGTTTGATGGTGGCCTAGGACGCCTGAGGCCCTGTCTTAAGAAGCTAGAGGGGAATCCTGTCTTGGGCAAGCTATACTGTGTCCCCTCATCTAATACTCATGTCCACTTGAAGTACCTTTTCCTGCTAGCCCCGCTGTGCCGAAGGAGAGACTGAAATTCATGGGACAGCATGGCAGACCTGAGGTCACATACCTGGGCTTGAACCCAGGCCGTCAAAGACACCATGTTCTTTTGCAGCAGGTAAAGGTAGAAGTGGAGACAGGCTCCCCAGGCTAGTGTGCCTCAAGGGTTTTGCTCTGGTTTCATGCTATATTTAAAACATTTCTTACCATTATTGAAATGAGGCCCTTTCCCATGAAAACAACCCAGCTTCTATTCATTCTTGTGACTGGCACCACTGGCAACTGCATGGCCATGTTCCTGGAAGAAACTGTGTGAGCCACTTGTGACAGTCTGAGGAGACATGGCTGCTGAGTTAGCCTCTGTCTCAGCTCATCCTGTTTTCTCCTACACACCAACATCTGCTGATAGTTACTCCTTAGACCTTAATCTTGGGCTGTTTTTTAAGACCTCCCTAGCCTACCTTGCCCCTCCTACACAACAGTTGTGCTGGTCCTGTAACTTTGCAAGCTTGAGACCCGCACTCCTTAGGCCCCTAGGTGATTTGTTCAGTTAGTGAGGGTTTGTTTCCCAGAAGCCAGGAGGAAACAATAATACTAGATGGGATAGGATTTTGGTTTTGGGCTGGAGACAGAGTTATTGACTAACTCTCTTTTGATGAGGCAGAAGGTGTGGCCTGGGTAAATGTATCTGCCCTGTGGAACCTTGGTGGCTGGGGTAGTGGTGTTGCTCTTAAAAGCCAATGTACACTTGGCAGGAGAAGCGTGCCTGGGATGGGTTGCGGTGCTGGTGGAGGATCGAGGTTGTGGTAGAGATTTTCCTTCAGTCCTGTGAGAGGTTGGGGGCAGGGATAGCACCAGACTCCTGGGGGTGAAGGTTCAGAGCTTTGGCTTTTATTTTGATCTGGTCAGATCTGTATCCCTGCTTGGTGAGAGGTTGAATGTAGGGGCGGTCCCTTTTGGGAATAGGAGAAGTGGACTGCGGTGTCCGTGACAAGATGAACCGGAGGCAAACAGTTCAGAGTCTCTTATTGACTTTTGGGGTCAAGTGTCATGCCTCCCAGGTGAATTAACTGTTTATTCTAATGAAGGAGTAAACTCAGCAGTTCTCCACTTTTCTACCTGGGAACTGATAAGCATCGTTTCGTAGTCTCAGAGGCAGGTGGAGACTCTCTTTGATGAATGGCACCTGTCACTTACATGTGCGCTTTCCTTAGGTGAATCTGATTCTGTGACTTTCACGCTTTGGTTCTTAAACATTTATTTACCTTCGTATCCCAGGTCATAGGAGAGGAGGCTATTGAGTCCCAGGGTGGGGAGAAGCCCAAGGATAATGATTGGCTCTCAGCTGAGATTTTATTCTGGCATCTAGCTGCCTAGGAATGGGATGTCCTTTGACAAATTCAGAGTAATCCATATCTCCTCTACCTGGACTCTGCTTGCTTCAGATTCCATCCAACTTACAGTTTCTTTGTTATCTGGGTCCATCTCACTGATCAGGACATTCTATCGATAGGTGGAGTGGCTCTTGCTCAGATGTGGAGCCGTGCATGGAAATCTTCCAGGAATGGATTTAGTTTGTTTTCATGACACTTGACTCCTTTTGGGGCCGTACAACTCTGACTTGAAAAAAATTAAAGTTAACCTTTTTATTTTTAATTTACTGTATATATAAAATACATATATGTATAAATATATAAAATATGTATTACAAACACACTTAATATAATATATGCTATGTATAAATATATATTTATGTATCTATAAATATATAATATATAATATAATAAAATGTATCTTCATCTTATTTCCCATGTGCCCATTGATAGGTGTTTCTATACATGTGTTCCTTGGGTTTGGTTAATACTTATGTTTTTGGTAGTTTATGTTCTGAAAGGAATACAAGTACATGCATGATTCAACATACAGAGGAAGGGAGCACATAGTAAAAAGAAGCTTTTACACTTCCACTTTCTGTTTTCCCCTAGTAAAGGAGAGGGATGGACAGTCAGGGGTTGTTGCAGGCCAACTGCAGCTCAGTGTGGGAGTGCTTGCCTCTCACAGGGAAGACCTCAGCTTCATGCTCCAGCATCAAAAAGAAGAGAAAAAAAAACCAAGTTCTAGGGGCCTATCCCAAAAGCTGTTGCATGTACGTGTGATATATTCTTCTAGCTGGGCTGCCTTGTCTGGCCCTAGTGGGAGAGGAGACTACCTTCGCAGAGACTTGAAGTGCCAGGGTGGAGGGATACCCAGTGGGGGCTCTCACCCACTCAGAGGAGAAGGGGAGGGGGTGGGGAAAGGATGGTGGGATGGGGTGACCCGGAGCGGTGCAGTAAGCAGGATGTAAAGTGAATAAGTAAAAAGTAAATACAGAAAAAAAAGGAAAGAGAAAAATCCAAGTTGTTTATTCTCTCAGCAATAAGATTTAATTACGTTTACAGTCATATGGCGGCTTGTTTGTTGGAGATGGAGTCTTGCCATGGTTCCCAGGCTGGACTGGAGTTCTTTCAGCTCAAGCAGTCATTTTGCCTTAGCCTCCCAGGTAGTGGGAACTTCAGGTGTACACTGCTGTTCTGAAGACGAATATGTTTTTTGTTTCTATGTGTGTGTGTTTCTTGTACACGTTTCTGTGCTGTACCTTTTTTTTTTTTTTTTTTTTAAAAACTTAACAAGTCTTGGAAAACTTCCTTTGTTAGTGTGGACAAAGTAGCCTCTTATTTATTTACTTTGCTTTTCGCTTTCAGTACCGAGGGAGGGTGGAACCTAGGCCTTCACTCATCCTGAATGTCTAGGTGAGCACACCTCTGCATCTCCCACCCAGCCTCTTTCAGTATGTACTATAATTTGTGTGATCATTATTTCAGAGTTTGCTTTAGACAACATTGTGCGTTGTAGCATCTCAGTGACTGAGTGCGTGGATTCAGAACTGCATTGACTGCTTTTATGTGCACTGTGGCACTGGCTGTGTTTATATGTGTAATAGTCCCGCATTATCCATGGTTCTGTTTCATGCTTTCAGTTGCCAATGCTCAACTGTGGTCTGAAAATATTTCATGGGAAGTTCTGGAAATAGTTTGGAAATTTAAAACAACTTTTATGATACTATATTATCCTCATTATTCTGTTTTACTATTCCTGTTACTCTTTTCTTCTGTCTAGTTTGTTTATTACACTTTATTTAGGCATACTTGTACACAGTAGGAACAACATAGTTCATGTAGATTTTAATACTTGCCATTGAAAGCATCCATGGGGTGTCTTGGAAAGCACTCCCTTGAGGGTGGGGAGCACCACTGTACACCGAACATCTGCGTCTGGATAGCTTGCCTCACTAATTCCCATTCTGTACTTCTGGGAATCAATACCGAAGATTGCTATTTGCTTTGTAAATTTCATATAGGCTGTAGCCCGGATCAGCCTTTTCATTTTTGTCTGGGAAGCACAATGCACGGCGAGAATGAAGGGTCCAGAGACCTAGCCCTGTCTGCTTTTGCTGAAAGTCAGTTATGTGGTCACAAAAAGTAATTTTCTTTTCAGTGTTTTCCTGTCTGTCAAGAAGGGCAGAGGCTTGGTTCTTCCTAATGTTAAATAATTCTCTGGTCTCTCTTTTTTGGGTCTTTCCAGTAAGTGGAGTCTGGTGTTTTTTGTTTTTTTTTTCCACGTACGTTTGAGTCTGTGAATAACTGTGGACCTTGGAAGCCTTGCAAACCGCAGCCTTGCGTTGATTGTTTTAAAGTGCCATGTCTTCCTATGCTTTATGTTAAAAGCAGAGTGTATATGGCTGATGGCTGATTTTTTAAAAAATATTGTGAGTGGTAAGTAAGCATTTAGTGACCAAGAAACTCAGATAGTCAGCTCTTTATTATTGATCACAAATAGAGAGACAATAGATTTTTATATGTAGGGAAAATTTTTTATTTTTAATAGCTTAAAAAAAAGGCAATAGGCGCATGATGGACCGTCTATAGGAAATGGCGGAATTTTATTTATAATTATGGAGCAGACGAGAGGGGACTGCTTTTGCTCACTTTGTAAGATGAAGAAGATAAAATTAGGTTATTTTTGAAGTATTTAGTCCGATTTCTTTTACTTGGTGGTGCTGGGGAGAGAGCCTAGGGCCTGTGTGAGCCAGGAGGGACTCTATGACTGGAGTACATCTCTAGGACTTCATCACTGGCTCTAACAACACCATTGTACTTCTTTGTACTTACCAAACTAGATGTAGCTAGAAAATTAAACCCAGCATAGTATAAAATTCATGTTTGTTCTCCGTACTGCATGTTTCCTTTAGAACTTATTATTTCTAGCTAAAGACTGCCTTTGACTTTTTCATTTGATCCACTTGGAATTTTTGAATCCCTAATATAAATTTTTTTCTAGAGCATTTTTGAGCCCTTGTTGATTGACTTTTATTTTATATTTACTAGACCTCTTCCCATATACAAATTAATTTATTTAGCTATAGAGTAGTAAAAACAAAACGAAAACAAAAATAAAGAACAGCTTAGTCTCTTGTAGAGATTAAGCTTTATTTGTATTTATAAGATGGAATTGTATGTAGTAACTAAAACTATGACTTTAGGTGAATTTTCATGGACACAGCATACATTTTTTGGGGGTCTCCATATGTAGTCTTATCTGTCCTAGATCTTGCAGTAATCTTCCTGCCTCTGCATCCTGTGCTGGGATTATAGGTGTTTGATGTCATAGCCCGCTCTAGATCATAGTTTGAATTTTCCTTAGTACATTTTAGGTTTATGGTGATGAAGCTCTGTCATAAGGGGGAAGGGAGCTACCTGGGAATACACTACACTGTTGCATACCTTCCCAGGGCTGTGGGGCATGATGGTTGCAAAGGGACAGTCTTTAAACACAAACAAGTGGAGTAAATACCAGAACACTGTGTTACCCCCATAATGTAGCATTAAAGGTAGCCACCTTCCTGATTATGGTGTGCCACAGTACTGTGGCCTTTGTCCCCGCCACCTCTGTAGGGTGACAGCTTTTATCCCTACTTTAGGGTTAAATTATGATCCGGGAGTCACACTTTTGAGAGGCTGATTTTAACTTCACAGGTTGCAAGTTTAGTAGATCTGGTGCAAGTGTCTAATTGTAATTATTGACACTTTTCAAATGCTGTTTTAAGTGGGATATGCCACCCCTGATTTTGACAACCGTGACTGTGTGGAGCCTGCTCCGGAACTCTACACAGAGGTTTGTTTAGACTTTACCTTGTGGGAGGGAGATTCTGGGTGAAGAGGATGCAGGAGACTTGGAGGGGAGTGTGCTTCATGTCCCACTGCGACTGTTGATTTTCAGTCTGTTAAATGTTAATCTGATGGTTATCTAGGTTGACTTTTCAAGAAACCTGAGAGTTTCATCTTATGTTTTGTATAGTGGGAGAAAAACAAAGGATTGACTCTTTGAAGGTGACAGAGACTCTCCTCCTGCTGAGGGTCCTAATCTTGTATCTCTACATCAGCAGACTTGTTGTGT
>CM052701.1:109053300-109236255 GCA_028551405.1 Uromys caudimaculatus
CTCCAATGCTGAGATTATAGGCATGAACCACCAGAGCAGCCTGCCCTCTATTTTTCTTTCTCTTTTTTTTTTTCTTCTTCACCCATTCTGTCTTTCCCCCTCTGTCTTTCTGCCCTCTGCTTCTGTCCTTTGTGCCAGAGGTAGAACCCAGGGTCTTGTTCATTGTACGTAGATGCCCTGCTACTGAGCACTCCCCCAGTCCCAGCCCTGTTTTCTTGGGGGTGTGTGTGCTCTTTTTCATGGCATATCTCCATGAGTAGCTACCCAGCTAGCCACTGAGCATGGCAAAGGCTTTTCGAAAGCACAGCCGGGTGGAGGCAGACGACAGAGAAGTCCCTGCATTCGACTGTAATCGAGAAGTCATGCTAGGGTGTGCACCACTGCTTAAGAGACTTGAGGGTCATCTTCCAGGGTAGGGATGTTTATGGGGTGCTCCTGAAGGTTCAATAGCAAGTTCTGAGGGAGCCAAGGGCCATTCAGGCAGAGATTTTCGTGTGTGTGTGTGTGTGTGTGTGTGTGTGTGTGTGTGTGTGAGTGTGTGTGTGTGTAGCGTCCCATCGGCCTTAAATGTAAACTTAAACAGGACACCCTTTCTCAGTGAGTACTGGTGGGATTAGAGACCGTGGCAGTGGAGCCGTTAGAAGGCCTGGGTCTGTCTACTGGGAGTCCTGCTGAACTGGACCCAGCTCCTCATTGCTATCAGCAGGTGACTTGAATGCTTTTAGGAGTCAGTTGATAAGATGAGCAGAAAGCCAGTGGTAAATCCTGAGAGATCTGGGAGGGGACAAACCACCTGCTAAGGAGTATTGACTTTGATTTTATTTTTTTAAGTACAGGCTTGATGATGCAGAAATAATACCAGACTCACATTTTCTAAATATTGGTGTGTGTGTGTGTGTGTGTGTGTGTGTGTGTGTGTGTGTGTGTGTATTTGTGCTGCAGTGTGGTGTGTGCACATGATTTGTGTGCATGTATGTGTGTAAGCCAAAGGTCAGTGTAGAGGAGCTTTTTTCTCTTGTTCTCCACGTATATTTTTTGAGATAAGAGTCTCTCATTGAAGTTCAAGCGCCTTACTTTGTCTGTTCTGGCTAGCCAGTGAGCTTCAGGGATCTTCCTGTTCCTGGAGCCCCAAGGCTGGGCCTAAAGGCGTGCTTACCACACCTGGTTTTTACATGGGTAGGTTCTTGGGATCTGAACACAGGTCCTGTGCTTGCATAGCAGACAGTTTACTGAATGAGCCCTCTTTCCAGCTCCTACAAATGTTTCTTGAAACCTAAAACAGGCAGCAAGCTGGCTCAGCGGGTTAAAGAAATCTCAGGGACCTGAATTCTGTCCTTGGACCATGTGTTGGGAGAGGGAACTGACAACATAGTTGTCCTCTGACCCCCCACATATATGCTATGGTGTTCTCTCTCTCTCTCTCTCTCTCTTTCTCTCTCTCTCACACACACACACATGCACACACACACACACATGCACACACACACTAGTCGTACATTTAATAAAAAATTAAAATCAGGAACTTAAATGATACCCAGGGAGTTCTACTAAAAGGTCCTCAAATAAGTGTGAGAAACACATTGTCTCAGACAGCGTAGAAGGTATGCTGGAGTTCCAAAGTATCTGTGATGAGGAAAATCATTAACTTAATCACTTCTACTGGGACATCCCTGGGGTCTTCCAAATTTATTCCGCAGAGGAACCCAGTGCAGCTGTTAACACTGCAGGCTTAGCGGACTGCCTTCTGCTGAGTACTTTCTGGGAAAGCCAGCCTTGCTTCATAGGCTCTCAACACTGCCTTATCTGTGTTGGGAGGCCAGCTGTCTGGGCTTGCTTGGGAATCTAGGATGTCCTGGGATATAGGACTTTCAGAATTAAAGTCCCGAGCCAAGGCTGGTGCTCTGTTTGTTTACCATACATAGGAATTTTCCTTTTCCCTTATATACCAGCCAGAGCCACATTCTGATGGAGTGGTTCCCAGCCTTGTCCACATCCCTGTGCCCCATCCCAGTTGCTGAGCTTGTGACTAAATTGGTCTGGGATACTATGGGATGTTTCGAGGGTCCCCAAGTCATTCTATCATGTATGAAAGTTGTTCAAAGCAATTAAATGTGTGCAAATGCAGTCTTGATGTGCCACTTATGGATTTATTTTAATATGCAATAGAAAAAGAACATTATCCATTAAAAAGAAAAGAGCCGAAATGCCACACAACAGCATGCAGGGGGATCATCAGTCTATGCTCTGCTCTGTGGGGACACTCAAGGAGGGATGGCAGGCTGGAAAGGCAATGAGGAGCCCAGGAGTCTGCTTAGCAATGGGAGTGGCACGGGGAAGGGGCGGGTTGAGGCTGTTTGGAATGCTGACCTGTTGAGATACAGTGTTAGACAGGTAAGGTAAGGTAAGGATGGGGAGGGGGTGGGATCTGGAGTAATTAGCTGTTTGTGAATCCTGAAAGGTGACTTGGATCGATGGCCCTCGGGGCACTTGGTAGAACTGTCCAGAAGGAAGAACTCGGAGGACCAGCACCTGGACAGGGACAGATAAGCACATACCCTAGTGCTAGCAGCCAGGGACATGTGAGTGGAGATCACGTTCTGCATGGAGAAAGGTCAGAAGGTAGATCTGCCCCGGGGTCTAGCATAAGTGTCTGAGGAGAGCGGTGTGAGGACAGCTGGGAGGTGGCTGGTCTGCTAGGGAGAGCGCTGAGGGTGACCTATAAACTCATGCCCAACAGCTCAAGGAGCTAGTATGTGTTGGTCATTGAGGAGGTCTTTGTGATATTTCTATAGACTCAGCATGAAGCCAAATTGTACTGGGGTGAGGAGGAGGAGAGGAGGAGAAGGAGGAGGAGGGGGAGGAGGAGGAGGAGGAGGAGGAGGAGGAGGTAGTAGTTAGCTAGAAGGACTTTTCTAGAAGTTTTTTTTACTAAAGAAAGGGCCCAAGGTGATTGATACTTGACTTTAGGAGGTAAGCCCTGGCCTGTAGAGTAGGCACCAGCTTATTCACAGAGGCTATTCCATAAGTAAATACACAAGAGGTGGTCAGATACTCACTAGAGATGTCTGAGTCCCTCAGGGCTTCTTTTTTTTTTTTTTTTTTTTTTTTTTTTTTGCTATCTAGCTAGCCTGTGTTTCTTCCCCCTTTCCCCTGAAACTTCTTTTGTTATTCCCTGGACACAACAATGGCAAGATCAGAATTTACTTGTTTATAAATGTCTTTAAAGATTCTTTTTCTGGTGGTGATAAGATAGGGTGGTGATAAGAGTCCAACCTTTGTTCACATCACTGACTTCTGGGAGTGCTTAGGAGCTCACATAGAACCCAGCATCAGTGACCCTCTCAGGCACCTTGTACAGGAAGCAGGGCAGACAATAGGATTATCCCACTCTTCAAGGAAGGGATGCCTTGGAGTTTAAATATAGTAAGGACTTGATGATGAGTAATGATATTCAGGATGGGTCCAGGCTTGTTTTCTGTTTCCAGTTAGTTTCTAAATCCCCAAGTTCGAGACCAGTGTTCAGTGTTCAAAGTTGAGAATTTTATTAGCTTACCCATTTACTGCTGCTCTGAGACCTTGGGTGGTGGTGGTAGTGGTGGGTAGAGGGAGACTGCCCACTCGAAAGATGTTAGCCGTTACCTTTGAGAGATACAGTTCAGGAGTACGACAACAGGATGGACAGAGTTGTAAATGGACCATGCAATTATTCCTCAGGTCAGTCCAGTGCTATTGTTTGTCTTGGGTGTTTTGTAAACATTTAAAATATACCTGGCTTTTATCACTCTGTTATGTGATACCCTATTCAGACACTTTTGATTTGTAAAGAAGCTGTGTCCAACAAACCCAGCATAAGTCATAAATATGCAAAATCAAAATGCATTTTAACTTGGTAACAGCTTGGCCACACGATATGCTGTAGAACATCAGCCTCAAGCTTGAGGCTATGAAGGGCTGAAGTATCTTTCCATCTATTATTAGCCTGGGGAAGGATTAAAATTTACATTAAAACAAAACAACAACAAAAAACCCCAAACCAAAAAAATGCTTTGTGGTGTGTGTGTGTGTGTGTGTGTGTGTGTGTGTGTGTACTTGCCCACAAAGGCACAGAGGACAACTTTTCGGGAGTTGTGTTTCTCTTTCAAGCACAGGTTTCAGGGTTTGAACTGATTGTGCCCTTACCTACTGAGCCACCTCACCAATCTCCCATTTTTGCATCTTTTTTTTCTTCTTACTTTTCTTTTCTTTTCCTTTCCTTTCTTGTCTTTCTTTTTTCATTCCTCCTCTTTTTCCTCTTCTCCTCCTCTCCTTTCCTCCCTCCCTCCCTCTTTTCCTCTCTCCCTTCTTTCTTTCCTTTTTAAATTTCTTTCTAGGCAGGGTCTCTTTTCTCTGTGTAGTCTTGGCTGTTTTGGAACTTGTAGACCAGGATGGCCTCAAATTCACCAAGAACCGCCTGCCTCTGTCCCCTGACTGCTAGGACTAAAGGCCTGTGCCACCCTGTCTGACTTTTTTCTTTCCTTTTTTATGTTACTTTCTTTTCTTTTCTTTTCTTTTCTTTTTCTTTTTCTTTTTCTTTTTCTTTTTTTTTTTGAGACGGGGACTCATTGTGTAGCTCTTTGTTGACCAGGCTGGCCTTGAACACACAGAAATCAGCCTGCCTCTGCTTTCAAGTGCTGGATTAAAATTGTGTCCCACCACACCTGGCCTCATGTTACAAGAAGTACTATTTTGTGTGTGTTAGGTATGAGTGGGTATGTGCACACCATGGCAGGCATGTCTAGGTCAGAAGGTAAGTCTGGAGCCAATTGTCTCTTTCCCCCTGTAATGTGGATTTCAGGGATGAAACCCAGATTATCAGACTTATGAGGCAAGTGCTTTTACTCACTGGCTCCCAGATTCCCATTTCTAAGTGTGAATTATGTAGGATTTATTAAATGCACATATGTTTCAACCATTTGTAAGGTAAAACAAAAATCCTTAAGTCAAGCCATCATAAACCAGAGTGTGTGTGTTCCTTTGTGTAGAGGCTGTCCTTGTATGAGGGCCTCTCACAAACTGTGGAACAGGGACAAACCCAGAGATGAGTGAACGCGCCCCACCCCACTGACCCCGGCATCTAACTGACCAGCAAAGCCTCTCGTTCAGTAAGCGCTTCCTGATCAGGTCATGGACACCCAGGGAATAGGTGTTGAGGATGGAGGCAGGTTTTTACTGCAGTACATTTTCTCCTTTTTAATCACAGTGAACCACTGTCATGTTTTTATTCTTTATTTGTGTGTGTGTGTGTGTGTGTGTGTTTTCTTTTCTGATGAGTCATTAAGTCTACAATATTAGGATTCGGAGAAGGAAAATGAGGAGAGAATAAAGAAATGGAGCCCGTAAGTTCGAACAAGAGACAGAGGTTTGGATTAGCGAGGAGGGGTTTTGACTGAGCAGTAAAGAGTTGAAAGAAGGGAAACATCCCTCTGGGGAAGCTGGAAATATGCAGAGGAATTTTCAGGAGAGCACACCAGTGGGGTCTGAGGATGAGGTAGCAGGGATTCAATCCACCATCTTAGAGGGAAATACTGTGGGCTGTTTTCTTAATTACAGCCGAAGGCTGACAAAAGCCTATAATATCTTTTCTGCCTCTACTAAGGGCTCGTAGAGTGTAGTCTCTCTTGTGTAATTCAGTTTGCATTGCAGTTTTTTTTTTTTTTTTTATTTCTTAGGATATCCTGGGTTGAGGAGTAGTCATAAAAATTAAACTCATTTTCTTGTGCTTATATTAAAGTTTTAGACGGTTTCATGATGAAGGAAGGAACGTTTTAGTCACCAAGGAGACTGAGGAGGATGAGTTAATGTTTGGTCATCAAAAGATGTACCATTAAGAGCTTATTTCTTTTGGGAGGAGCAAAGGGCAAAATATGAGTCAGACATACTATAAAGTTATTTCTCTCCGCTTGATTCGGCCACCCTCCTGCAGAAAGATCACAGGCCCAGCAAAGACAGACAGCTCAGAAAGCGATGCCTGCTGCCATTTGGAGTGGAAGAGAGTCCCCCAAAACTACCCACAGTCCTCCACCACAACTCTGATTCTGCAGAAATTGGCATTTTATCTTACTGTTTTCACACTGGCCTAGAACTCACGAAGTACCCCACATTGGCTTTGAACCTGTGCTAGTCCTGCCTCAGCCTCCCCAGTGTTGGCATTCCAGGTATGAGCCACCATGCCTAGCTCTAAGGTTGGCAAGTCTGATGATTGGGGGTACATGTGAGTTTACTTACAGAACAGGCTATAGTTGGTTTAAAACCTCAAAGTCCCATTTTCGATACTGACTGGGATAGTGTTCTCCCTTGTGATGAGCCATTAAAGGGAACTGGTTTCGTCCATCGTGCTGGGAGAGCATAAAGTTTGTTTTGTGGATGAAGACACTTTCAGTGAACTTGATATGTGCTAGTCCTGTGACAGAGTCATTGTTCTCTCTGTGCCTGCTCTTGGACCCTTGATGAATTCTACTATTTTTATTTCTAACTTTATTTTAATTTTTTGTAGCTTATCCTGACTTGGAATGTACTATGTGCATCAGGCTGGCTTTGGGATGACAGAGATACTCCTGCCTCTGTCTCCCTGGTATTGGAATTCAAGTTGTGTGTTATCACACCTGGCAATAAGGTTTCCTTTTGATGTAGAGTCAAACACTTACCAAATATTTGTGTAAAACCAGGGGGAGAGAACTAGAAATATATGTCTGAAAGTAGTTTTTTTTTTGAAACAACTTTTTTTTTTTTTGGTGTATAAGTCTATCCTGGAACTGGCTTTCTAGATCAGGCTGGCCTTTAACTCACAGACATCCACCTGCCTCTTCCTCCCACCTGCTGGGATTAAGGTGTGAGCCTTGGTCTGACTAGAATGGAATGTTAATAAAAAATGCATCGCTCTTTCTTTATTTTTGGGTCTGTTTGGTTCAGGTTCATGCTTTTTAACGTTTCCTTTGTCTTTGAGTACTAACTATGTTTCAGATTCTGTGCTAATGACATAAATCCCAGACGTGCTATTCCTGGCTTTGGGAGAATTCTCGGCTTAGCAAGGGAGCCACGTGAATAGGTGGCTGGGTACAGTTTGACCAGAGCAGAAGGTGTGCTGTGTACAGAAGAGATGCAAGAGGGAAATACCTACTCACTTTTGGGAAATTATGTAGGCAGGATCCTGACAGGGCAGTGTTAAGGTTTTATATAATTCTGTCTATAGCAGGCACAGTGGGACACACCTGTAGTGTGTTGAGGTTGAGGCAGGAAGATATTGATATGTGTAGATGAGTCTGGTCTCCAGAGAGAGACCCTGCCTCTTTTCACTTCAAGGAAGCAAGTACTTCATGGCTTCTCTCATCTACCCAAATCAGGAGGGGACCCTATTCGGGAGGTTTGAAGCAGAACACCATGGTAACTGCTGCATCGATGTTCAGATAACAGAGTTGGCAGGCCTAGGATGTCATCAAGCTGCTCTGAGCTGCATGTAGTTGAAAGCTTATGGACTATTTCTGTACTGTCTTTTTTTTTCTTCTTCTTCTTCCACATTTGTTTTATGTAGCCCAGACTACTATATTAGGGAGGGTCACATTGTCCTGCTCTCTGAGTCTGGCTACTAACAGAAATAATCTTTCGTGGGTATATACTATCGGAAATATCTTTTGTGGGTATTGTTGCTAGTCCATGTTCCCTTACTCTCTCCTTGCCATTTGTCTTTTAGATCCTTAATTTTGCTTATTTTTTAGTTTGGCTGGTCCCTTCAATATCAATAGACTCTGTGTGTGTGTGTGTGCGTGCGCGCGTGTGCGTGCTTGTGTGATAACTATCATTTTAGGGAAGATTTGAGTTCTAAACATTACATTTGATGTAGAAACTTAACAGACATGTTTCTTCAACTTTCAGTCCATGTAAAATCACAAATATTTTATAAGAGACTTTGCTATATGCTTGCTATGAAGATGTATACAGACTCTTACCTGCTAGTGTGGGGATCTTACTGGAGAAGGAAACTGTGTCAGACTTGTATGGCTTTATTGTTACTTTAAAGTTCCTAGGGAGCCACTTTCTAAGTGTTTTAAGATCTGCTCCCAAATCTTGCCTGGGACTTTGGTTTGACGTCTAGAGACTATTGGGAGTCTCAGTTTAGTTTTTCTGAATCATCTAGTGTTTGATCATTTTGGATATTTCTTTGTTGACATATACTTCAAACTTTGCAATTTTCTGAAATTGCACTTCTCTTCCTTTTGAATTTCCATTTTCAAAGATTCTCTGAATGTTCATTGTTCGATAAGGTAGCTGCTAACCCCAGTCTCTAATGAACCTACTGACTTCAAGTTGAAAGCCATTGCAGGAAACGCTGACCCTTGGAGCAGAAGGTTAAGTCTGACTATTCTGGGAATTGAGAGCAGAACATGAAGGAGCAGAGTGGTCACAGTTCAGGCAGTTAGGCTTGCTCGTTATTTTTGCTGGCTTATTCGTGTATATTTGTGGCCCGTGTCTTCTGCTAACAATGAGTCATTTTTGAAAATGAAGTAAATGTGAATAAATTTATGTGTAGAATACTTTGTGTAATTGTGAGTGGTGTGCCAAGAGTTACTGAGCTTTGAAAGAAGAAAAAACCCTTGAAGTTGGCAGCTTTGACACATGACTCTAGTTCTGCTAATCTTGGTTGGTTACCTGCATGCTGTGCAATGTTTGTAGGCTCATTCTGGTGCTCTAGTGTTTTGCATAAACTCTACCTGTGTAGATGCTACTAAGTTCAAAAAGGTAATGCAAGTGCTGAATGAAGAGCACTAGAAGTATTTTTAATTTATGATTTCCATGAGTTCCAATATATATTTTTTCCAGCAGTTGACTATATGGAATTTGGAAACAGTGCCCTCAGCACTTCTTCCTTGAAAAAACTGTTTGTTTCTCACCTATAAAACAACAAGGACAGAAAGTGAGATATTATAAGCACTTTAGAGAATGTTACAATAATTTGGCTTTGGGGTGTGCGGTTAGTAGATTATATCAAAGGACAAGACATTTTGAGAAAGTGTCAGTCTACCATGGGTGGGAAGTTTAGTTGCACAAGCTCTGGTCAGGCTGAGAGTGAATGACCACTCAAGCTAGGCTTGAACTGAGAAGAGAGAGACTCTGTGTGGAGTCTGCACACACTTGGGTGGTGGAGCAGTGTGAACTGCACCAGGAATGGTTTCAGATTATTCTAGATGATCTTTCTCCTCCTGTAACTCATTTGTAAATTGGTTACGGTTAGGAAAACCATCGCCAGTGTTGTTTATCTTTGTCTGATCTTTCTCTCAGTTTCTGAAGTGCTTCTTGTAGACAGCCATTCATGTGATCTTTCCAGTCCACTCACACACATCCTTGACCAGCCTGTGAGGTGGCCACTTTCGTCTCTGGAAGAAACTTTTAAGTTGCTCACCTTGACTTTTAAGATAGGGGAGGTTTCCTTTCAAACTTTTGTAGCACATCTTTGCAGAAATGTCTCAACTAGACTGCTATAACCCCAGTCAACTCCTCTTTGTATATTGAACCTGACATTCATTTGATGATGCTCACTGTTAGTGAGTCAGGGCTTCTGTTGTGCACAACAAGGACATCTTTTCTCTGTCCTATGTCTACGGCCGCAGCTGGGAGCATTTGGTGACCTGGTCCCTCTGACAGTTCATTCTTTCCATTTCCTCACGTCTCGCTGCTGATGCTGTCAGTCGAGAGCTCTGGGGACTGGCGACTGAAATACCTACCTACAGTGCCTCCACACAGGTTCTTTGAGCTTCCCCAGAACATGGCAGCCAAGTCCAAGAGCAGCTATCTCAAGAGGCAGAGGATGGGAGCTGCAAATTTCTTAAGATCTAATCCTAGAAACGGCTACCGTCGCTTCCAGCACTTTGTATTTGCTGAGCTGTCATGGAGCGTGGATTCCAGGGGAGTGGGTACAATCCCACTGAGACGGGAGGCGAGCAGAGAATTTTGGCACATGCTCTAAATGGTTACAGTCAAGCTTCCTGGACCTCTCTGTGCCTACCTCAGTCCGCTCGCTCCCTGCACTCCTGGTCTCCTCCCTAGTCCCAACACCATCTCTTTCTCCACGAAGCACCTGTATAAAATCAGTTTATGTAGCCTACATCATGATTGTCTCTTTCTTTTGTAGTTATTTTTAGTAGACGTCAGAGTCTTTGAATGTAAGAACCAGGTCTCGTTTACGTTTTCGTACCTCACAGCAGATAGGTTGCTTGAACGGAACATTCAATGTCAAAGCAGGTCTCAAGTTTGAGAGCCAGATGGGCTGGGAGTCTGCGACGGTTGAGGAGGGAATTGTAATGAGCAAATCAAAAGCTTCCCTCGGAAATAGAGATTATTTCTGATGTTGAATTTTAAAGCTTTAAAAAACAATCTTCTCTTTGTTATACAGCAAAAGTTCTAAGCCTCCCCTCCCCTACATTGCCATAAAATTAAAAGATAGTTGAGTAAGTTTTGGCTTTATTATTTTTTTATTTTTTATTTATTTTTTTTGCTATTTACCATCTTTTTACCAGGTCAGTCTTTGACCTTGACATGTAGGTCATGGTATTTATTTTTTAAAAAACTATTGGTTTTAGTCCATTTACTGGGTCAATTTAGTGAGTAACATCCAAGCTTATAAATAAAAGGAAACAGAAGCTTTGGATAAAAATTCATGTCTTGCAAGGATAAGAGTTATTTCATGAAATTTTCAATTTCAGTTTTATGTATGCATTGCCCGTAATGAGTTGAAATGTAAAATACATTTTTGTATTTTAATTGGAGATAAAACATTTATCAGAGGCCTTCTGTATAAATGCCTTGTACACTCTAATCTTATGGTTTATTTCTTTTTCTTTAATTCTTTCAAAGTCCTTCCCTAGGAGTTTACCTATTGACCCCTTCTGATGAGCCCATATGCATTTTTTTCTCAATGATTTGTTTTTTCTTCCTGTGTTAGCCATTCTGCCTTCCCACACCCTCCACCCTATTTCTTGCTAGGCGTGGCAAGCACATGGCTAACTCCAGCAATTGTAGAATCAGAAGGATCAGGAGTTTGAGCCTAGTTTGGATTACAGGAGAGCAAAAATGACCTAATTTTTCAGTTTGGCATATGCTACTGATTTTTTTCCCTCTTGGAGACTTTAAACAGCTTCCTGCTCTAAAGTAAGAAAGGAGTCAGCTTATTCTCTTTTTGTGTTCATTCTTTCGAGTGCATTTGTATGTGTGTAGTATGCAGGTTGCGTGTGTATGTGTGCAGGTGGCATGTGCATGTATGTACTTGCTTTTGCAGAGTTCATCGGATAACTCCAGAGGTAGTTTCTCAGGTTAGGGCACCCCTCTTTTGAGATAGCTTCTCACTTGCCTTGTTAGGCTGGTTAGCCAGTGAACCCCATGAAATTGTCTCTACTTCCTCAGAGCTGGAATTACAAACCCATGGTCTTTAAACAAACAAACAAACAAACAACAGACACAAAACAAACAAGCATTGTGGGTTCTCCCATCCTCTGGCTTGCAAGGCAAGTACTTCACCCACTAAGGTGTCTCTCCAGCCCCATCTGGTTTCTTACTAAGACATAGCTCTCACAGAAAACAATCAACACAGCAGCACAACATCTCAACTGCAGCTCAGTGCCTACCTGCATTTGTCTGTGTGAGCATTGTGTGTGTGTGTGTGTGTGTGTGTGTGTGTGTATGTAAACAGATTATTCTGAAGTCCTTTCCAGAGCTAGATGGATGTGTGACTAAACAGGTAGATTTTCTCTGATTGTTTTCTTCAAAATGTCCCCCAGCCCCCACATCTGTAGTTTTTCTTTCTGTAATTTCAGTTATTGTATGTTATCGTAAAGCCCCAAACAATACAATGAAAAGTCCTGGAAATAAACAATTTCAGAGTTTAAAATTGCTTGTCGTTCCGAACAGCGTGAGAGCATACGTTATACTGGTCCATCCTTTTTGGGACAAGCATTGCTCCTTTGTGTAGAGTTTCAGTGCTACTTGCCTGTTAGTCATTTAGAAATTTAGAAACCATCATGGTTAATCAGATTAGTTATCTCAGAATGTTCCTAGTAAAAGTGACCATGCACACATGTTTACTATAATATCACTAGTTATCACTGTTAATCCATTACTGAGTCTAATTTACCAGTTAAGCTCTCTGTATGCATGTAAAGGGGGAGGTGAAAACAGGTATATATGGGTATAGCACTGTTCCTAGTTTCAAGAATCAGCTGAGGATCTGTAATGTGTCTCTCTTGGAGGAGGGAGGACCATTGCAATAATGTTGAGAGGTGCATGTGTGTGTGCGTGTATGCCAGGCTAGCTGGCTGGAGAACTTCTTTCTTTCTCTGCCTCCCCTCATACAGTCAAGAGTGCTCAGGTTATGGGCCACAGTGTCTGGTTTACTTGGTTTCTGGGATCCAAACTCAGGTCCTGAAACTTGATTTACACTTTGAGCCATTCTCACAAACTAAGCCATGTACTGCTTAGTTTTGCAAGGTCTCTAACTGAGTTGGGAAGTGTTAATCAGGGATGCAAGGTAGTGACTGTGAACTGGTGAACAATTAACTGGGACCAGCTTTAGCAGAGCTAAGAGGTAGAAGAAAGGGGGTGTCATTTCAGGAAGATTTCAGAGAACAACTTACTTGAATCTCAGAACAGAATAGAAACATAAAAATTAATTTGCTATTGCTGCTCTGCCAAGTTATGACATTTTAAATCTCAAAACACAAGGGTTTGTTCCCTTACAGTTTTGTGGATTCTCAGGGAGAATTTGCTTCCTTGGGCTGGTGGCCCCTTCTGTCAGTAAAGGACTTATTTTTTCAATCTCTGCTCCTGTGGTCTTTCCACTTTCTCCCTGTCCCCCTCTTAAAGGGAAGCTTGTGGTTATATTTAGGGTCCACCAGGATAATCTAGGATAATCAGCTCACCTCCAAATCCTTATTTAATTGCATCTGCTGAGTCCTTTGTCCAGTAAGCAGCACTCACAGGTTTTGGAGTTAAGGATGTGGACACCCAGGTTTTGTTTTTTGAGGATTTTTCTTGACAAAGGGAAGGACTATCAGATATTCAGAGCTAGCTCACTCCTTTTTTTAGTATCATATTGATATTTCTACTGCAGCACTTTGTGGATATGTTTTCTTGAAGGAGCATGTCTAGCGAGTCCCCATTAGCTAGTTGAGTCAAGATTGACATTCAGGTTGCTGGTTAGTGTAAGAGCACTTTGAACTTTTGGGTCTTCTTTTTAAGGCTGGTGCAGCAAGTCTCTCTCCACGGCTTCTCCCCTGGCCAGCTTGGCTCCTCCTTTGTCGTTTCTTCCTCTAGCTTATTAGGCCCTATCTCCCTTATTCCAAAGGCCATTTCTCTTGCTATCTCTTGCAAACTTGATGACTTCTGGTGGTAAGAATCAACTCTATCACAGTTCTAGGAGTCAAAAGTGTGACCTGATGCTGCCAGCAGGGCTGTGCTCCTGGTGCCCAACAGGGACTCCTTTCTTGTTCTTTCCAGCTCAATCCAGTTTTGTGTGGCTTGTGACTGACTGGATAACTCCAGTCTGTGCCTCCCTCTTCACAGGATCTTTCCTTCTCTCTCTGTATCTTGTGTAAGGGCCCTGTCAGTGGATTTAAGGCCCACACAGATAATCTAGGATCATCTCAGTCCCAGATCCTTAACCTAATTAGCGTAATTAATTTGTAAAGACCCTATTCCAAATAAGCTCCATGTAAGTCAGGCCTGTTGTGGCTGTGACGGATATCTGAGAGAAACAAGTTAATGGGGGCAAGGTTGGCGGTGGCTCCTGTGTCGGAAAGCTGCTGGCCGATTGCTTCTGGATTTAGTTTCTACATCGCAGTCTCATGACATCAAATTGTGAGTCCATCAGTGGATTAATCCATTGAGGAAATCAGCACTTGTGATCATATCTCAAAACTTTGAAACCCCATTTGGGGTCCAGGCCTTGATCACCCGAACCTTTAGGGGGCTTCTTCCATGAATACTAGATGCTCTAAGAATAGTGTATGGCCATGACTTCTAGGTGACACTAATGACCCCGCCCACACCACCTTAGGCTGAAGTCATGGATTGTTTCTTTGTTTTTGTTAATGTCTTGTCTTCTTCCTTTTTTGTAGGAGCCCTTTGTGTCTCCCAGCTCCTCAGCGAGAGTCTAGAAAGGGAACAGAGGTGCAGTGGATGAGCAGAGAAAAGCCTGGTAAGTTGGCTTGGCTACGACAGTGACTTTGGAGGTCTGTGGGATGAAGTTTGAGGCCCATTGGCAGACTTGTCACTGTTACTTGAGAATTTGTTGCATCTGCCTCTTGGAAGTCTTTAGTTTCACTGGAATAGAATCATCCTTTCCGGTGGAGTTTAGCTTCATCCACCTCAGTGTGGGGATTATGGGAATAGACCATCCTGTCCACCATTCCCAGAAGATGCTTGCAGGCACCTGAAAGTGATCTCCTGCCATGCAGTTAAGGAGGGCAGCCAGGCATCCAAAGGAGACGGTTGCTTTACTTCGCCTCTCTGCATGCATAAGTGCTGTGAATGGCTTTCCTGAGCGCATGGGGTCTTTGGCTGTTTTATTATAAATTACTAATTATGTTCTGCTTTATTTGGTTTAATTTTAAGGTTATCAGTGTTTTGTTTTTCCTTTTGTCCAAGTCTTACTTTGAATGGATGCAGCCATTCTAATTCTCTTAAAGTGACTATGTAGATGTAACTTTTTTGAACAAAGCATTTGAAGGTGACTCATTTTAGCCTTTTTTTTTTGTATTTTCAAGCTGGTATTTAGCGATCAATTTCATCTTAAGTCTTATTATAATAGACAAATCCAATGACTGGTAAAGTCCTTGTAATGTAACCATTATTTAGAGTGACAGTGTTCCATCACAATAGACACGCCCATAAAGTATTAATCCTGTGCTGAGATGTCTCAGTGGAAAGGGAATGCAGAATCTGCATGTCGTATAGTGGATCAAACGGCCTGGCGTAAAGGCAATGTGGAGCCGGCTGCTGGTCTACCGCACCTTAGTGGTGTGATATTTAAGGAGTTACGTAACTGAAATGTTTTTATCTGTAAAAAGGAGATAACTCATTGTAATCGAGGTGTATATTGGGAGGATTAAGGATAATAATTTGTAGATAAATCGCTAGCAGAGTAATGTTTGGTACCTGAAAGTATTCAGAATTTTGTGTCCACTAGTATTTCTTATCAGTATTCAGGAGAAGCTGAGGCAGAGTCAATGTTTTGGGAATGCTACAAACTGCCTCCAGTAAGACTCTGACTTTTGCGGAAAGAGAATGGCATAACCAGTTGCCTCTCTGATCTGACCCACTTGTGACACTGAGCTCCTTTGAGACTCCACTTGCCAATGCGAGGCTTCTACCTCCAAACTCAGTGGGGCTATCTCTTTTAGAAGTGTCTTGATTAGCATTAAACTCCTCCCCCTCTCTTCCCTCCCTTCCCCCTCTCCCCTCTTTCTGTAGTGCTGGAGCTCACACCCCTGACACTGTGCATACTAGGAACCCTCAGCCTGGAGTTATTTAAGGAATGACTGTTGAAGCCCAAGAGGTTTATTCTGTATTGTGGGGCTTCTATAACTGCCGTGTGATTAAGCACATTGTCCTTTGAACTTGGAAACCTAGAATTCGCACAGAGAGTCTCTAGTAGCAGGCAACTTCTACAACAGACCCCTGCCCAGAGTGAACATTTTCATTAAAAGGTTTCTGTGGATCATATCATTTCTGCTTAGCCCCCGAGTACAATATCATTTCTGCTTCTGTACTGGAGGTGAGAGGTACCCAAGATACTCACAGCATCTCGATGGGAGAGTGCATGAACGTGGGTAGGACAGGTAGTGAACTCAAAGAACCCGGAATACCCTCTGCACTCTGTGAAGTTTATTGCTAGCGTGATCTTTGCTACGGGCAGGAAGTTGGTTGAAGGGCTCTGTCCACCCTTCAAAGCACCAGTGTATGCAGCACGTTGGCAGGTCAATGTCAGGAGCGTGTCCTTTGGCTCTGGATTGTGGTGGTTCTGTTTTATTTATTTACTTATTTTTTAAAAACAAATGTTTATAACCAGGGATATGTCTATGGAGTGGTTCCCCCTAAAAGCCAAATAAACTCCGGGGCTCTGTGATTGTCTTAAAGAAGAAGGGCAAGGTTGTTTTATGCCTCTTCTTCCCTTCCTGTGGCACCGTACGTATTTATATTGTATAGTTTATTCTCAGCCTCAAACTGAGATTTAAAATTTTGGGGGATCAGACGCCAAGAGTGGAGAAGATGGGGCTTAGACATAAGGTCTACCGTGGTGCTGAGTAAACTCTGTGTACACCTCCTACTTTTGCCACGCCTGGTTGCTTGCACTGACTTTCTTGGGAGAAAGTCCTGGCTGTATTTCTGTAACCAACAGGAGAGAGAGAATTGCGCCTTTGCCAGGTCCGAAGCCACGAAGATATTTATAGTTTGTTGTGAGTGGCTGGGAGTCCACCCCGGTCTGCATATGCCTTCTGTCTGAAAGTTCTGGATGTTCTTGACCTGGACTCTGCCCTTGTCTGCTAGACAGTAGTTAATGATAAAGTGGCTGGCTGCAGGATACAGTGAGTGATGGCCTTGGCAGCTGATGGCATGCTGTGACCAACCTGAGTGTCCAGCAAAGTGGAGCTGTCCTCTCTACTGCCTGCTCATGGCTTCCATGGGTTCCTAGCCTCCTTGTAACTGGACTTACTGACATGGACTGTGTGATCTGAGATTTATTTATTTATTTATTTATTTATTTATTTATTTATTTATTTATTGAGACAGGGTTTTATTTTGCAGCCTTGGCTGGCTTTAATCTTATGATGTTTCTTCTGCCTTAGCCATGTAAGCCTACACACTAGGGTCCAGTCGATTTTCTCCGTCCTACTTGTTCCATGCTGAAATGTGTAACACCGAAGGAAAATGCAGATCCCGAGCCTCTGTTGCTCATCTCTCCAGGAATTCAGGTCAGACACCTAGACTTGCTTTACAGAAAGGCCTGAATTAGGCGGTACTTCCCATTTCTAGCTTATAGCAGATGAAAGAGCAACAAGGAAAGGTTTGTTTTTGTCCTGGTTTTCAGGAGGAGGTGGAAGGTGTGTACTTGGATGCTGTTAGAGAGAGTGAGGGTGTGCATGCTTAGTGTGCATTTGTAAGACCCAGAAAGCTCAGTGGAATGGCTGCTTCAGATCTGGGCTGACCAATGCTCAACAAGTAGTATCCCGGGGATCTGTCCCCATCCCTTATTGCCCCACTGCGAATCCCTACTCCTGGGGCTCAAATTTTTCTTCTGTGAGATCCATTCTCAGACAAGATTTCCCTTTATGATGGCAGGGGTGCTGTCTCCTGTATTCAAGCATCCTGAGAAAACCAAATTTTCTTTTCTAGTTGTTCCAGTAAAGCAAGTCACCATGGCTGGGTCAGTCTAGGTCACATCCCACCCCAAATCCAATTCAGTGTGCATGCTGTTTGGTGTAGTCTCTCAGCATGGACTCAGAAAAGGAGCTCTTGGTATCCCAGGTGGGATTCAGGGGTTGTTACTGGAAAAGCTGGGGTGTAGGTTGGACAGCTGCAGCAGCGGAATGATTCTATAAAGCATCTGTCGAGACCCCTCGTTATTACAAATGAGCACTACGTTTGGGTCTCTCCCATGTTGTTGCCTTCTAAGAAGTAGTAACGTCTTCTGGGTAAGTCTAGCTTTCCCCAGAAGCAGGGAACTGGAGGATGTACTGCTGGTCTGGTCTGACTTTTTCAAGGTATCAAAGGATGCTCGGTGTCTCTATGCTATGACACAGCTTGGTGAGAGCTCACACTTTACCAGTACATCAAAGATGGGTGTGAGAGGGCTGTTCCCCACAGGTTGTGTTTGTCTCTGAAAACATATGTTCCAATTCTATGTGGCCACTCAGATTCATTTTTGGTGACTGTCTTGTCAGCTTGGGGCTGGGGATCGTGGAGGACAGGCTGTATTTTGGCAGCACTTCAAGCCTGGAGCAGCATCCTGCAGCCAGCACCAGAAGCTGTATAATTTGTCTACCGAGGCCTATGCATTATAGAGATGAAAATTCCTTCCCTGACAGCCCTCATTGCTTAGCATGCAGCAATTTGGCTGTCAGAAACAGCTGGCCCCGCAGGGTGGGAGGAGAGCAGAGAGAGGCCAGCGCTTACTCAAGTCTCCCACTGTGAGAGGATCACCTTACCTTATGGAAACTGTCATTAGGCACAGCTTCCAGGGAGCACCAGCCTGTAGCTCAGACACTCTGTGACTTTCCTGTCCTCCTTTCTCCTGAATGGAAACAATAAGAAAAAAATAAAAGTGAATGGTTAACTTTTGGTGAGACTCCGACGTTCAGTTTGGGGTAATGAGCATTTCTGAGAAAGTAAACACTTCTAACCTTACTTGGCTGTTCCTAGAGCATTAGAGAAACTGGACAGTGAGGGAGGGTCGGGAGGGACTGCTTGGCACCTGTGTGTTGGACCTCTTCTGTTTTTAGGTTCTGTTTACTTAAAATCAGTGCTGAGGGGACCTACCCTTGGGTCCCGGTAAACCCTGTTTGAGCATGCAGTAGAGAGCAGGGCGTGCATGTTTTCCAGACAGCAAGACCGAGGAAATGGACCAGGGGCTGAGTGTCTGCAAGCTCCTCTACCAATGTGAACTGGAGTGTGATTGGCTTTGAGGGCTTTCCCATAGGGACTTGGTGTCTCAGAGCATGATCTAAGGAAAAGGGCACTTCAGCTGAGGAGACCATGGTCCATGGAAGAGGATGTATTATCTGGGTTTAATGACACTAGGTTTTCCTCTTAGTTCCTACATTACCGATGGACTCATTGTGATGTCTTGTAGACAGTCCTTGTATTTACCCTTTCTGAGGGAAAAAAACAACAACTTTAAAACAGAATCTTCTAAATATTTTTTTTTTATTTAAAATTGGACTTTTTAGCAAGGAAATTTACCAATATATCATTTTTCTCTCCATTTCTTTCTTCTGTTTTTTTTTTCTCTCTCTCTCTCTCTCTCTCTCTCTCTCTCTCTCTGTGTGTGTGTGTGTGTGTGTGTGCGCGCTTGCTTGCTTGTTTTTAGAAAGACTACATGTTTAAATGGCAATAGTCTTGCTACAGTTCAAAGTGACACTGGCTGGTCCCTTCCCTTTTTGAGACCAGCAGCAGCGTTTCAGAGGTTCAGAGTGGCTCAAGAGAGGTTTGCCTGTTGGGAATTTATTGGTTGTTCAGTAGTATCTTGAGCTGTACTTTTTCACCTTTTCCTTTCTCTCTGTTTCCTTTCTACATAGAGCAGGAGTTTCCCAGATGTTGTTTGGATTAGAGAGCGTGTGTCTGGGGGAGGAGAAAAAGCTTTCTTAATGATAATAACAGAGTCAGACTGGCTGGTTCTGTACTGACAGGAAAAAGGGGAGATAAAAACTCCATTAATGGTATGTGCACTGCCTAAGTAGCCAATAAAACAATGCTGTCCTCACTGGAAGCCAGTCCCAGATTGGCAGTGCTTCGTGCCAACTGCAGGAGAGGACAGCTGCAGAGAGGGAGGAAGTAGTCCCAGCCAGCAGCCGCTATCACTGATTGGCTGGGGGGTGGTTCTTTTGTTCCTTTCCCCTCCCCCTCTCCTCCTTCTCCTCCTGCTCCCCTTCCACCTCCTTCCTTTCCTCTTTATCTTCCCCAATCCTTTCCCCTCCACTCTCCCCCCTCGTACTTTTGCACAATTTCCACGATGAGCCCCTCTTAATGTTCACTGTTCCAGAAATTGAACCACATCTGATTAAAACTTCATGGTTACCCGTAGAATGCAGTTGGTGGCGGTTTTTAAACTACTTGTCTGGGTTAGTTCAAATTTGTAACCATAGAAATGGATATAAATGCTATTAAAAAGTCACACTCTTTAAAGTTTGATAGAAGAGTCACACAACACATTACATTGTGTCCCCTTCCCGGTATTGTTGAATCTCCCTCTTCAAAGCAAATAGTGGCCATAGTGGCCGGGCAGTGGTGGCACACGCCTTTAATCCCAGCACTTGGAGGCAGAGGCAGGCGGATTTCTGAGTTCGAGGCCAGTCTGGTCTACAGAGTGAGTTCCAGGACAGCCAGGGCTACACAGAGAAACCCTGTCTCGAAAAACCAAAAAAAAAAAAAAAAAAAAGCAAATAGTGTAAAAAATATCGTCTCACTAATGAAATGGTCAATAGGTAAAGGCACTGACCCCCAGGCTTGGTTACCTGAGTTGGATTCTGGGCATTCACCAGAGAAGCAGCCCACAAAGGTTGTCCACTGGCCACTGTAAGTATGTTGTGGTATCACATGGGCCTGTGTACATGTGATGTGTGCGTGCATAGACCCACAGATACACACACATACACACACACACACGCACATATATAAATGTAATAATAATAACAATAAACCCACCCTATTGTCTTATTCTAGAAGATAATAGAATGATGCCAAACCCTGATCTCATGGGCACTCATTCTGTGTTCCTTAGCCTGGACTCACATGAAGCCCTCCTTAGGTGCCTTCCACACCGGGCTCTTCAGAGGGGAGCACACTTTCTCGGAAGCCCTTAGGTTTCCAAAGGAGGAAAGAAAAATTGTACTATACTGAAGAGACAGGACAAGTGGTCCTATCTCTTCAAAAGAGGTGACTGAATACCTATTGCCTGTAGGTTTCCAGTCTAGGTTAATTTGCCTCCTTTGCGTTTTGAAAATGCTGGGAAGTTGCCTTCCTTAGCTTCATTTTGTAGGTGAAAGAAACATAAAGTCTGGGGGACCAACTCACAGTCACAGAGTCTCCTCTTCATGTTCATGGCAAAATCTGGAAGGAAAATATTGTGACCACAGTTGGATATTTTTGACATACAGCTGCAGTGGATATCAGAGGGGGCGGGTGCCCCCTGCACTCTGCCTGAGGATGGGGACCTAGGACCCGAGAGTTTAAGTCTTTCTGTTGCCAGAGGATAGCAGTCAAGGAGAACAGGGTGCATACCTAAGCACTCTGGGGGAGATAATTCTGTTCTGGTAAATATTTTTATTTGACGTGTGTGTGTGTGTGTGTGCGTGTGTGTGCACACATCATAATACATTTGTGGAGGGCAGAAGACAATTTGTAAGAGTTGGTTCTCTTCTTCCACCCTGTGGGTCCCAGGGACTGAACTCTGATTCTCAGGCTTGGTGATAAGCCCTCTTTACCAGATGAACTCTCTGGCTAGCACTAAGGGAGGTCAATCTTGAGGAAAATACCTGGTGATAAGCTCACTTAGTAATGCGGCTTATTTGTTTACGCCCAGGAAATATCAGGCCGGAAGAAACTGAGATTAGATGCAGAGGGAGGGACAATTAAGGAATATTTGGAGATGTAGCCCGCCTTTCTTTCCTGGGAACTGCTTTCTGACTATGAGCTAACCCAAGGATTCTTGCCGTAAACCTCTCCCCCAAAGGCCACTCCCAGGCTACACCAAGAGGCCCAGCACTGCCAAGTATGCTTTTGTTTATCTTTTGACTACAGATGGCAAAATAAGATCTGTGAACAAACTGCTCTCTTAGACAGAACCTTTATGTTAGGCATCTTTGGAAAAGCATCTAACTTTTTCCTCCTGTAGTTTTGATTGAGACAGTAAACCAAAGGGGCCGCTGTGAGGAAATGTGACCCGCTGGCTATTAATATTAGATAGTGAGTGGCCTTTGACACATCACCATAGCTCTTCAGTGCAGATTGTCTAAATGTCAGGATGTCACTGTCAGTTTTGTATGTTTCAAGAGCTTGGGTGAATTCCAGATATGATAGTCTGTCTTTCTTTCTATACTTCATAGACATTTAAATGGGTCCAGGGTATTGCTCGTAGATGGGTATGTGTCCATATTGGTGAAGAATGGTGATGTGTTGAAGACCTGGCTGGCTGGCTGGCTGGGCTCTGGTTTCAGTTTTCTGTTTGCTAGCTGATGCCAGGGATGTGAATAGGAACACACACACGCAGTGGTTATTAATCTGAAGGGTTGCCTTTATTCTGCTGGCAAACACTCCTGGTTGAGGGATCATTGCTTCTGCCATTGTTTTTAGCCCGACTGTGGGCAGAGCTGGGTTGCAGTCCATTGTGAGAATTGCCAGGTAATTTATTATTCATAGTGGAATGAAGATGATCCAGTAGTGCTGAGTCAGCACCTGCCTCTCCATGCCTTTTGCTGTGGGCTCTCAGACTGGGAGAAGTCAGCAGATAGAGGTTGGAGGAACTGCCAATTGTTTTTTTTTTTTTTCCCTAGTTGGTAAAAGTGAAATCTATTAAGGAAAGGAAGGAAATGAGTGTTATAAAGGTCAGGGTTATGGCCACGGGACTGTCAGTAATGGTGATAACTCACCTTGAAATGGCACTTCTTTCTACCAGGCTCTGTTCCGAGAGCTTTATATGTATTAGCCCACGTAATTCCTATGATAATGTGCCAGGCAGGCATGTGTTTTAATCTAATTTTACAGACGAAGGAAATGAACATGTAGTTAGTGCCTATGGCCTTGAAGGTAGCAAATGGCAAGGCTGAAATTCTAACTCAGGCTGTCCGGCTCACTCTGGGTTTTAACTGGTGTCAAGGAGGAGAAGGATTGTGAGCGGGGTGTGTGCAGCGTGCTGGCCATTTCCTTGGAAAATAAAACAAAACATGAGGATCTTACTGTGTGCTCACTTGGTGGGAATCGAAAGGCAGCTCCGGGGAGCCCCATTTCTCCCACATAGGCACTGACCCTGTGAAACCCTCTCTATGGATCTACTTGCTGCTTCTGGGCCTACCTCCTAATATCGCCATGCTGGTGATTAGATTTTAGCATGTAAACATTCAGACCACACCACTGACTGAAAAACTCATAATTCAGTCTGAGTGTGTGTATGTGTATGTGTATGTGTATATGTATGTATGTTTGTGTGTATGTGTGTATGTGTGTATGTATGTATGTATGTAATGTATCCATGTGTGGGTATGTGTATATATACGTGTGTATGTATATGTGTATATGTGTGTGTATGCATGTGTGTATGTGTGATATATATGTATATATATATGTATATGCGTATGTGAGTGTGTATGTTCGTGGATGATTATATCTGTATCCTTGAATTCATGTTGTATCTGAGAAACAGTAGTGCAGTGACTGGGTGTATGAGATCCTAGGTCCCTTTACCAATGAACCCCGCAGCTGGGAAGCATTCATATTCTTCTAGAGAACTTACTTGTGTATTTTCAGTGCAGACTGGACCCGACTTCTGTGGAGTACTTGCATTTATTTACCTCGTTTGTTAGACAGACAGACAGACACAGACAGGTATGAGTTAAAGATTGCATTTGTCTTTGCCAAGGGTGTCAGGAATTGACTTTAATTCAGAATTTGGTGGGTGTGTATGTGTTGACTTTAATTCAGAAGTAGAATTAGGGTATATTTTATTGGTGTATGCGTGTGTGTGTGTGTGTGTGTGTGTGTGTGTGTGTGTGTGTGATTGGAAAGTCCATCCAAAATTGTATTTAAAATAAAAGAGTTTCCAGACATGTCTGTGGCCACACTCTTTATGTGTCCAAAGAGCGTAACAATGGGAGGAAGCTTCATGGTGTCTTAAGCCAGTTTAGGGCTGGCGATAAGTTCTAAGAGACTCAGTAGAGCCGGTGGTGTGTCTTGTCTTAAAATAAGCCTGGCTGCAGGTCAGAGTAGGCACAAGGAAGGAAAGTGCCCCCGCTCAAACTCCAGTGACTGCCATGGGCCCTCGATGCCTTCAGAGTTGACTCTAAGAAGGTAGCTTTTTCCTTCCTGCCAGTGTTTGAAGAAAACGAGGCATTCTAAAACCCCAGAGATTAAACACTCCCCTTGGTACCTAAAAAGTAGAAAGGCAAAGCCAGAGAGACACATGCTCATGCAACGGACTATGGCTTAGTCATCTAAAACAGACGGTGGGTTTTTCTAAGAATTGTCGACAGTAGTGAGTGATAAACACAGGGACTACTAAGGTTATTTACTTTCTGTATCCATTGTGTACTTTCATGTCCTGTCTTTAAAGGGTTAATTGTGTGTGTGTGTGTGTGTGTGTGTGTGTGTGTGTGTGTGTGTGTGTGTATGGCTGGGTACGGGTTTAGGTATATGTTTGTAAGTGAGGGGCCCACAGAGGCCATAGGTGAAGATTAATTACTGGCTGTTGTGAGCTACACAGCATGGGTGCTGGGAACCAAGCTCAAGTTCTCTGCCTGAGTTATACAAGTTCTGAACCATTGAGCCTGTCTCCAGCCCTTCATGTCCTGTCTCAATGGAAACAGTTCTGGAAGTATGAGCTGTTTTTTGCCATGTCTATCCCAATGAGATTCCACTTTGCGGTACTCACTATATTCCCATATAGCCACTGGGAAGGGCCAGCAGGCTCCATGTCCGGTGACCCCGCTGTTTTGGATAATCCTTGCCTGACCCCTCCTCTTCCACCAACTAAACTCAGATAGTCTCTGAGCACCTGGGACAGGAGGATATGGGAAACCAACTTCTGCAGATGGTGCTGGTTCGCTGTTTTATTCTTTCTGTTGGATCTTCATTGAGAGCATTAGCACCTGGGGAAACATTGGAATGACAGATTTCTAGTTTTTCTTGAATTAAAATATTGCATGTTGTCTGATTGTTTTGTGGATTAAACCCAGGCCCTTGCATGTACTGGGCAAGTGCTCTGTCACCCAACTTCATTCTACCCCTTGCGTTTCCTCTTAGACTCCGGTATAGCACAACACACACACACACATACACACACACACACACACACACACACACACACACACACACACACACACACATTTGTGTATTAGGGTTACTATTTCTATGATGAAACACCATGATCAAAAGCAACTTAGGGAGTAAAGGAGGTTTTTTTGGCCTGCATATCCTGAATTACAGTCCGTTGAGGGAAGCTAGGCAGGAACTCAAACTGGACAGAAGCCTAGAGGCACATGCTGATGCAGAGACTGTGGAAGAGTGCTGCTTACTGGCTTGTTCCCCATGGCTTGCTCAGACTGATTTCTTATAGAATCCAGCACAACCAGCCGAGGGATGGCCCCCCCACAATGGGCTGGACCCTTCAATATCAATCACTAATTAAGAAAATGCCCTAGAGGCTTACCTTCAGCCAGATCTTAGGGAGCCATTTAGGAACCTCAATTGAGGTTCTTTCCTCTCAGAGGACACTAGCTTGTGCCAAGTTGACATAAAAACTAACCAATATATACAAAAGTTTTTTTTTTTTTTTTTTTTTTTAAATCATTGGACGAAGAGAGATCATTTTAATTAAGGATTTGAAAAGCTTTGTGAAGTTGGTTGTGGCGATACATACCTGTAATCTCAGTACTTGGGAGGCTTTAACAGGAGGATTGCATGTTTGAGGCCAGCCATGGTCACACAGCAAGTTCAAGAGCAACCCAAGATACATAATGACACAGTCTCAAACAACTGAGCAGTCAATCAAACCAAACCACTCTGTGAATGAGGTTCTGAACTGCGGGTATAGCCCTTGCCTGGCATTCCTAAGGCCCTGAGTGAATTCCTAATTCACATTAGTCATTCTGTCGCCTTTGGGAATTGGGTTATTGATGGTAAATATAGATCGTTCCTATCAATTGTCAGGTAAGATTCGTCTTCAGAGACGCGACATTGCAAATGACCAGAAAGCCAGTGCTTCAGCGTGTACTGATGTAAATTAAGCACAGGTGTGGAAGCTGGAGCCTTGTGATGAAGAGTGTGAATGTCACCAATAGCAGGCACGTTTCTTTTTTTTAAAGACGAATCTATCAAAATGAATCTGGGTGCAAAACTATCCTAATTAATAATAACCCCAGATCAAGAGCCTGTCATACTGTTAGTGGACTGAATGCTTAGTGGCATGACATTAAAGTGTGGAGAAAACATCTGTGCTTTGTGGTTGCTGATATAAAATTGCTTGAGATATGGAAGCTGGGTATTCAAGTAGCAAAGATAATGTAGTCTTGGTCATAGCATGCATTTTGGAGATAGGTCCATCTCTAGCCCTTCACCCATATGACCTCCTCTCCGAAGTATCACTGGAACTTAGCAGAGCCTGAGGGGTTTCTCCCGACTCTGGTAGATGAGCTACCCCCCCATCCCTTCCTCTAGTTGTCTCCCCAAACCTCATGAGTCTTTTCTTAGATGCTGTAGCATGTTAATTACACCACCCGGTAGCCCTGCCCTGATGCACAGATAACACACAGCAGGGCATGCACAGTCGGGGAAAACTGTAATGAGCATACCACTGTTATGCTATGTGTTAATCAGCTTTCCTTTGCTGTGACAAAATACCAGAGGTGATCGACTCGTAAAGTGGAAAGGTTTATTTTGGCTCACAGTTTTATTCTGTGCTTGCATAGACTTGAGGTGGCATGGTAGATTCTGATGGGAACAAAGTGGATGGAAGAGGTGTGTTTGCTGCTGGTGTTGGAGTGAGGGTAGGGGGTACATAAAGGTGTCAGTGTCCCCTGCAAGGGTATGTGATATGCCCAATAACCTGATTTCCTTCCACTTGGTCTCCCTGCTAAAGCTTCTACCTATCCCTAGTAGGGCCACAGACTGGCAGCCATGTCTTTAATACGTGGGGGTGTTGTTCTTTACAATCCATAGTATAAACGAAGGAAGAACACAACTTTTCTCACTGCAGATCCTTTATTTCCAATTTGGTAAGCACATTGGAAGGGGGCCAGTGAGAGAAGGCCCCTGTGCAGGAATTGTATGGGGCATGGCTCCAAATGACCATCTCAAGAATAATTTTCTGGGAAAAAAAAAATGAGCAGTTTTCTTGTAAGATGAAGCATCTCCTTTCTTAATTTTACTGACACCATCTTCGTTTCCAGTAACATTACATTGTGAGCATGATGTCTGAGGGTTGCTCCCAGTCCTGCCCTCTTGCGTGATTTAGAAAGATTAGGTCCTACTAGAATAGACGGTAGTTCTTTGTTCTCCAGTGTGAGTAGAAGCCATGGGTGAGTGTATATGTTTCGTGTTCATTTCTTTTTTGTATAAAGTAAGAACTATTTGCAGTTCGCTTTCAGTAAGTTAGCACTGGAGTGAATGTATGTGTATATGTATGTATGTATGTATGTATGTATGTATGTATGTATGTATGTCTTCACTTAAAAGTGAAGACAACACTAAAAGAGGATTCTAGAAGACCTACTTCCTTCTTACCATTGGCATGCCTCTTTCTCATCATTTATACTTTTGGAGGTTTCCTCATGCTTTGAATCTATTATCAGGATATACAGTTGATTCATTGATGTCTGTTACGGAGCTGTCGTTGTCATTTAGAAGACGGTTCCTGATGTTTCGCAGGTGAAAATTCTACTTGTCTTTGACAGTCCACAAACGCGCAAGGGAAATGAGATGAAATTGAAAGGGTGAAAAACTTTCGTTCTGAGTGCCATGGTGGTAGCGTTGGAGAGTGCCTGGTGAGAGGGCATGGATCTTAGAGAGCGTGCAGACTTTGGACTTCAGCAGGTAAAGCTGAAAATGATCTGAACCAGCGGACGTTGCCAGATTTCCAGGAAAAACGTCATTCCAGGCAGCCGATCACACAGGTGGTTGAGATATCAATAGCGCTTAGCTTTGGGGTGCTGCATGCATTCTTATGCCTGTGCGGGGCTGAGTCTGGCAGGCATCCAGGTTTTCTACATCTCTTTGGATCCTGTTGTTCACTTATCCCTCAATTGGTAAGCAAATTAAATTCCAAGCAAATCTTTTGAGTTAAGAACTGGTATGTTACGTGAAAAATGTTTTTACTCTTTTTTTTTTTTTTTTTTTAAATGAGTGGGTTGTTGCCATCCTCAGTACAGGAGAAGATCGGAAAACCATCTTTAATTAAAGAGTATCCCTTTTTAGTGTAATTCTTAAAGAAACCTGCTAGCAATAGTAGCAGAATTACGTAAGTAGAGAAGCTTTGAGCGAGTGGGGAGTTTATTGACTTGGGATACTGCTTGCAGTTCATAGTGAGGGGCAGTAGGTATTTATTAGAGAGGGTAAGTGACTTTCCAGAACCTCATGGCACAGGCTCAGAGGAACATTGAGTTGCTGGTTCAGTGCTTGCTCTACTCAGCCTTGCGAAGACATGTGTAGTACCACAGAGATGGAAGGCTCCTATGGAGGACCTGGGTACATACCTATGCAGTCAGTGGTAGATGTAGAGCTGATTCTTGATTTTTTTCCCCAACCCCCTGGGAATCATCATCGATGGATTCTTGATTTTTATTTTGTGTAAACTCACTGTCCAGAGGGCTGATAAGTGCTTGTTGATTTGTTTTGGAAAGGATATGACCCAATTATAAAGACCTAAAATCAGTAAGTGAGTGAGCACATCTATAATCCTAGCATTTGGGAGGCTGGAGGAGCCAGGCAGATATAGTAGGACCCTATCTCAAAACAACAGCAAACCCAACAAAATGATATATAAGAGCTTATGTTTCTCCTGATTTTATTTATTGTTCAGAGAGTGTTTTCATTTTATAGCCCAGGCTGGCCTAGAACTGGGAGTAAGCCTTCTGCTTCAGCACTCTGAGTTTTGGGATCATGGGTGCATGGCGGCAGCACAGCTAGCTCTGAGGCTGTGTCTCTCATCAAGAGGCTGGCAGGGTAGTTGTTTAGATTGTTCATTACAGGACAGGCAACTACTTACAAGGTCTACAGCTTGTCTGACACAATTACAAGGAGGTGAACACATATGCAAAAGCAAGGTTGCATAAATCGTTCATATTTTATTTTTAACTTTATTGGACTTCCGCCCTCCCCCTCTTACTCGTGTTCTTGGCATAGGGTCAGTTGCCTCAGTAGCCGTGGGAATGTCTATAGGTCTATACACCCGTGGGCAGATAACAATTCCAAGGAGAACAGATAGGGTAGAACGCTGAGCTGTTCTCCAGTCAATGTCGTGGAAGCTTAGTGAGAGAAGTGACCTGGTGAACATTTAGGTCAGTAACTGACATACCTAAGGAGCTTTAGCAGCCCTTGGTTCTGCTTTGGGTCTGTAGCTCAGGGTAGGGCACACCACAGTGGCTCTAAGTATGAGTTTGCCATTGAGAGTATATTTGTTTTTTCTGTAATTTAGACTCTGTTCAAACCATATAGATTTCAGTCTAGTGCAATGTCAGAGCAGGTGTTTGGCCATAGGAGCGAGATGTTGGATGCGGAGTCCCTGCTTTCTGGAGTGTCTTCCTTAGCACCCCAGAATAAAGCTGAGTAGATCTAAAATGCCAGGCACCCCATTAGAAAACCAGAAAATCTGGTCCTGGCCCAGTGGGTGGCATCGCTGCGAACTCTTTGTGAAGGTGCTTTGAGATCAGGAGCTGATGAAAGCCTGATGTTGTTATGTGTGAAGGTAATCATCAGGGATTACTGTGTTCCGGTGAGTCAACAGTTAAAATGGGGGCCCCCTAGGGTGGGGGAGGGTAGTGCTGGGGTGAGATGCAACCCTGAAAGCTGGAACCCAACAGTCTCAAAAGGAATCTGCTTACCATTCAAGTCTGGTTCCATAGGGGGTGGGGTTGGAAGAATGCACATGTCCATTCAGACACACATACTAAAAAAGTATACACCATTGGGCACAGATAAGAAACCAGCAATGGGGAAGAAAGGAGTGAGCTGGGTGGGTTGCCTGTGAGGGGTGTCTTTCTGTCTGGCTATTCCTCTCTGAAGTCATACCTCCTCCATAGTGAGGAGGTAAGTTTGGGAGGGGGATAGGCTTCCATTTTAGTCTCTAACCTTTGTTATTAAGATTACTTACTCAACTTATTCTATTGTATGTGTGAGGGTGTTTTGCCTGCCTTCATGTCTGTGTGCCTTGTGTATGTCTGGTGCCTAGGGAGCCCAGAAGTGGATGTCGGATTCCCTGGAACTGGAGTTATGGATGCTTGTGAGCTGCCCTGTAGGTGCTGGGAACTGAATCAGGGTCCTTTGGAAGAGCAGAAAGTGCTCTTAACCACTGAGCCATCCCTCCAGCCCTGATCTGTAGTCTTCTTATTTGCGGTCTTAAGAATTCTTTTGAGCTTCTACCGGTGGACATCGGACTCTCAGTCTTTCCTGTCCCCCCCTTTCAGGTTTTTTGTGGAACTGTTTACAATACTTGCTTAAGTACAGCAACCATAGATCAGAGTGGCCAGGTCTCGGCCTTTTTATAATCCAATTGCAGTGACTCTCATTGCTACCTGTTTTCACTCCTTAAGTACTGACTTCATAAAAAGCTGATAGTGAGACACTGAGCGGTAGCATTCCAATGTGGCTACTCTGCAGGGAAGTCACGATGCTGGCTTTGCCTGTAGGAGACTGCTGAGGGAACTGTTGGGTCAGACCACGTGACAGACGGTTGGCAGGGCTAGGCTTCAACCCAGGGCTCTAGTGCAAGCCTGGAACTCTGCTAAGGCCTGTTGCCTTTGTTCTCTCAAGTTTCATCCTTGAACCTCTTTATGTTTCTGGCACAAGTAAATGGGTCTTTGGTTGGACAAATGAAAAGGATTTTGATGGACCGCCAAACCACTTCAGTGGAGAGTTTGGAGGTTACAAAATATAAGCAGGTTATCTTCAGAAGTGTAGTCTGGTACTTAATTACACCGAGTAATTAAGTAATCCGCCATGAGTCCCCCTCCTCAGCCAAATTATACATTAAATTCTAGAGGAGAGTCTCTCTGATAGTTGGGCCTTAAGTCAAGTTCCTGGGAGTGTACAGCCATCCTTGTATTTTTGGCTGGTCTGTAGGCTGGGGGCAGACTTACATGTTTTACCTTAAAACGCCCTGGAGATTCTATCTTATTTTTCACATTGTACCATCTTTCCCTGACCCTTTCTTCTCCTTGTAGGAATCTAATGTTTGCTTCCTACTCGTTCATAGATGTATGCCTGGAGGGAAGGTGGCACTTCTGTGATTGAATTCCTCCCTAAGACTTCTTGGAGAGTATACTATATCTGTTTTTCCAGAACCTAAGAAAAATTAGTTATCAAGGGAATAGAAAATGCATCCTAATTCTTCTATGAGAGTTAACACAGAGTCAACACAGAGGCGTTAGTAGATAAGAGGAATCTGCTGACGCTAATGTGAAGCAAGACTGAAAGGGCCCTGTGGGCTGAAGGATAGGATAGATTGACAGTTTTTAGAGTCAGAGCAGGAGAGGCACGTAGGAGAGACTTGGTCACGATTGCTTGTAGCTGTTGCTATGTTATAAGTGTGTGTTTGTGGCCCAGTCTGCTAGTCTTGGTGAGTCATCCTTGCAAATAAAATCAGTTTATATGCATAGCATACTGTATACAAATCCTAAGGGTGGCATTCCAAGAAATAAGTTTCAGAAGCAAAATACGTCTTTAACTTGGCAGCTTCAGCATTTAGCTCTGCGTACTACTGTTAACGTAGCTTGTGGGTTTGAATGTAGGTTATTGTATAGGTCAACAAACTTTATCTCCGAAGGGCTAGATAGTAAATATTTGACGCCTTGCAAGCCATAAGGACTCTGTCACAACTATCAGCTCTGCCATTTCAGTGTGAAAGCGGCCAACATACTATATGTAAAATGAACACATGTGTCTGTTCCAGTAAAACTCTTATTTATAAAAGCAGATTGTAGGCTCCAGTTTGCTTGGTATTAGAATACTATTCAGTAATGTTTGCAAGTGTCTACCAGACATTCATATTTCTTATAGGCTATAATCTTTTGCAAATGTCACCAAGTACATTGTCTTATTTAACAGTCTTTACATGTCCACGAGAAAGAAAAGTTTGGATTTTATCATCATCGTCATTGTCATCATCATCTTTGTTAAGAGTTTGAAAGTAAGGGTGCGTTTGCCCTGCTCTGTACCCCTTCATTTGTCTAGCAGTAGTGGACAACTTTTGGTCCCTCTCCATTTCCTTCTCAGTCTTTTAGGGCTGCTGGTGTTCAGAGCATGTCAATTACGTTTTCTTTCTTTTCATTGAGCTGTTGGAAATTTTAGGAACTGGCTAATGTCCTTCTGCCCTCTTTACCACTATCCAGAATTAATTCTACTAGTAATGGTAGACCAGACCTGTCTTTCTTGCTTACCTCCATAGTCAGAGTAGATTATTTTTGAAGGAGTCTTGAAGGCTGCACCACTAAGCTATTTACCCAGCCCCACAGTACCTTTGTGTTGGAGTAAAAGGACGTGGTAGTGTCATGCAAATGTTTAGTGCTATTATTTGGAGTTGGTAGGTGTTATAGTTTCCTTACTGTGATACTTTGCCCATTTAGGAAAGGGAACCTAAGAAAATCATCTCTGAACCTTGTGTTCTATACAAAAAAATCAAGAGATAGTTTAAGTTGGTGGCAATTAAGGGCATAAACTTTTGGAGTCAGAAAAATATGGTTTCCGGTCGTACTACTTAATGAAAAATATGACCTTGGACACTTACTTAGAGTGTCTGAAAGTAACTTTCTTACGTATGAATTGTACTCCCATTCATGTTTGCTATAGTTGATAAGATGAAGTCGGGCAACATAAATAATGTGATTAGCTAGTGTCAGAGCCGAGTGTCTAGCTGAACTAGATTCCTAGCAGCTCGCCAGGGTGAAAGCTATTTCTACGTACTGTTTCATGGGGGGAGAAAAGCTGACCAAGGTTAAATGATGCAGGAAGGTCAGAGCTTGCCTACTTCCAAGTCTATGCTCCTATATGATATCCTACTTCCTTAGTTAATTTGTTTAATAAGTGCTGTAGTTTATTTAGGTAATATGGCTAGATAGGTAGAATGCACAGATAGGAGATTGTTTCAAGAAAAACAGAAACTCTCAGTGTTCGGAAGCCGAGATTGCTAGGAGCCAAGGATACAGGTTTAATGAAAGAGTTGAGACTTGTCCTGATTTTGTTTTTCTGTTGCTTATTTTCCTAATTGTAAGTGTTCTCTGCATTAGCTCATTCTCAGGTGCTGGGGTCCCACATGGGCTTCTAAATCCAATCATGCTCTTTTAAACTTCAGTACAACAGACATAAGACCATGTTCAGTAGCCAACACTGCAGTTAGAAAGTTGGATTGGATTTCTTTCTTTCCCCCCTTGAGGCTACCCTCCCCTCCTTCACAGGAACATGTCAGGATTTATGGGTTAGGGTTTTACATGGCTTGGTTAGCTGCCAGTGGCTAAAACTCTTAGCCAAGAAAATATGTTGGCCAAACTTTTAAGAAAAAAACATAGGCCTCAATAAAAGTCTAGTTCAAGTTGTTGTAGTTTGTTATATAATGATCTTATAGCACAGATTTTAATTAGTACATAAGTCTTTAGTTTGTATTATAATTTAAATGGCTCAAGCTTTTGAATACAGCCATTTTTGTTTGCCTTTCATTTCTGCCCAGATTGCTTATTGACATGAAGGTTATCTGCAGGCAGATAGGCTCTACATGGGAATTTGAAGACTTAGATATTCAGAATTTGTTCAACACTTGAACTCTTTATTTTACCATCCTTGCAAACGTTTTATTTTTACCTACTTAGTGTTTTAGATGTATTCATTTCATGTCCATGAATGTTGGCCTGAATGTATATGTGTGTGTGCACCATTTGTGTGCCTGGTGCCTGTGAACGTCAGAAGAAGGCATTGGATTCTCTAGAACAGGAGTCACAGATTGCTACACACCAACATGTGGGTGCTGAGGACTGAACCCTGATCTTCTACAAGAGAAAGAAGTACTCTTAACTACTGAGCCGTCTCTCCAAACCCCTTACCAAATATTTTTCTTATGGTACATCTCAGCTTTGACTTCAATTTACAGGTCTTTAGATAGCCTGGAACATTTGGCAATAAGCATTCAATTCTGCTTAAATTTTATTTTGACTTTTATCCTGTAACTTTTGAGCACCAACAGTATACTAAGTATTGTGAAGGAAGAATGTAATATGTAGTCTGTACCTGGTTTTAAACGGGTTTGGGGACAAGTCTACTTTACAGTACGGAATTGGACACCATATTGGGCCTATAAAATGTAAATTCCCAAGCATTAGAAGGAGAAAGACCTGTCAGATGTAATAATTGTCAGAGAAGGCTGAATGGAGGAAGGGAATGTGAACCCCGTTGAAGGACAGTAAGGAATTCCATGTGGTAAAGATGACAGGTTGTAAGGGTAGTAGATTAATAGGAAACCAGGGCAGGAAGTAGCACTCAGTAGCACTGGATTTTAAGCAGAGAATTGCAAGGCTAAACAAAGAAAGAAACAAATAAATGTCAGCATTAATTTATTATTTATTAGTTTTAAAAATTACTACTACTACTACTACTACTACTACTACTACTACTACCTACTACTAACTACTAACTACTACTACTACTACTACTACTACTACTACTACTACTACTACTACTACTACCACCACTACTACCTTCTTGCTAATCTGAACCAACCACTGTTGCAGCAGCACCATGTTCTTAGTAGCTGGCCAGTAGATGACACCTTAGTAGTTTGACAGGCCGGTGAACAGCTTCTGCTAACCCACTCCTATAAAACACAGAACAAGCACACAAAGCAACCTTCTTCTGAACCTGTCATATTTCCCTAGCACCAGAAGCCCAGAGAAGTACCAGCATTTCAACATTTCATTGAAACTCAAGGGTTGGTGGGAAAAGAATATTTTTAAGGTACCCACTTGAGGAATGATCACCACCCTGGTTTGTCACGTGATTGCCAGGAATGGCCAATTTCTGGTTGATGCCACTACAGAGAGATCTTTTTTTTACTGCATCTTGTTTTGGGTGTGCCATTTCTGTGTCTAAACTTTTCTTTCAAGTGGCTTGGGATCCTCAGCTTAAGCTGAAGCGAGGCATGGTGTGATAGCATCTTCGAGAAAGTTTTCTCTTGGATTCCAGGGTAGATGGAAGGTTTTCTTTTGCACATGGTTATTTAGGAATGCTGTATTGTAGGTTTGTTTTCTACAGGGATTTATTTACCCAAGAGCTTTCTTGGCAAAGCTTTCCTTGAGGTTAAAAACCAGGGAGCTGTTTTCTGAGGGGAGTGTGGGCTCTGGTGCTTTGACTAACAATCTGAATGGGAAAGTTTGATTCTAATAGAAATTTCCGCTTCCTCTGGCAAATGTTGGTGTTTTTCATTTTTCAGGTCTTCCTAAAGGAAAAGGGAGTTTGGGTGGTTTTTGTTTTTTGTTAGTTATCTGGAGCCCCTTCCCTTCCGCTTTGTGCTCGGTCCCTACCATTGTTTTAGGAGACTTTGAACTGTATTATCTGCTATGGAGAATGTTGCTTGAAGGTGGACCAAATCCAGCAATTTCTCAGTACTTAGTCAAGAAATTAGTTTGTTGGTATACTGTTGTCTTTAGTAGGGACCACCGTTCTAGGGAGGGAGACTTCATCTTATCATTTATACTGCTCAGACTTTTTCTTTTTTTTTTTTTTTAAGTGTATGAAATAATATTCATAGCCATTTTCTGTTTGACTGTCTCAGGATGGTTTAGAGTAGGTGGCATATGGGCTTTAAAGCAATTTGACTTTGAATTACTAACCTCTTACTGGGTTTGTGTCATTTATAAAAATATTTAAAGAGCAACGCAGCTCTCTGACCTCAACACATGCATATTAGCATTTCAGATTTTCCGTCCTTGCTTCTCTTGCTAATGGGCTGTCACTTTATGGTTCCAATGGAGAAACTTATCAAGTATACTTCCTTTAGCCAACACAGAAATGTGGCGATCTCTTCTGTTTAGCAGATTTCTTTCTTCTTTTCCTCTGCAGTCTCCAGTGTTCATGAGCTTGTCTGGCCATAGGGAGCCTGCTGGGGGAACTTAGAGCTTCAGAAGACTCCTGGAGTCCTCCTCAGTCATCCTCTCCCTTTGAGCAGTCAGTGCCTCTCTGCTGGAGGACCTGGGCTGGGTGTGCCCAGGAGCTGGCTTTAACTGTAGCCGAGGCAGGCTTTCCCTGGTCCTCACACAACAGCGTTGCCAGCCACACGGCTTTCCAACAAATCACCTCTTTTCATGCTGTTTGGCACAGATCGAATCTACAGGGTAAGTTCGCTGCCACGATGTTGATTTAGTTGTTTTGCATAATTCTAATATAAGAAAGTTGGGGGCAGCTGGCTAGTTGTCAGTTCTTGCACAGCCTGAATGGCAAGGTATTTTACTGGGTTACAGCATCACATTCTTTAACTTTGGGCAAGCTGTTGAAATGCTACCAGCATGCGCCTTTAGAGAACATGTCTCCTCTCTTCTCTTCCCATGAGGGCCACGATACTTGTCTTTTTCTTTCTTTCTCACCTTTTCCACGTACGAACCTATTTAATTAGAGGACTATTCTATGTAGAAAACACACATATCAACTGTTCTAAAACTGGTGAAATATGGTTAGACCTTGTGGTTTCTCCCCTGCACTTGATATTTTGTAGGATTTAATTTGAGTGTAGGTAATGCTTCCTCAGTGTCCTTTATGTGACAGTAATAGTAAGAACCAGCACTCCAGTGACAAGAGAGCCTATAATTTAAAGTGGGTGGGGAAAGCAGACATCTCACCCCAGGGAACTGAATGAGCTTATGACTGTGGACACTGGGCTCTTTGGGTCGTGACTGCATTTTTCAAGGACAGCGGAAGCATGCTTTGGGCTTCTATGAAGGTATCAGTTGTATCTCTTCTTCATTTCCTGGGGGGTGGTAGTTTGTAAACTCTGACTTCCATCCTTTGAGGGTCTTGAGCTACTCTTATGCCTGGGCAAAGTGGTGTGAGTCTGAGTTAGTTTTAAGAGGAAGTAATGAATAACAGGGGTGCCATTGAGACCTTTTTTTTTTGTTGTTTATTTATTTGCAGGGTGGAGGGGGTGGCGGCTGGAGTTAATCACTGACTCTGTCTGTCTCCGTTTTGAAACCAAGAGAAAATGACTGGGCTCAGTTGTTTCTCAAGGTGTCCAAGAGGCTCATTAGAGGAGTTTTCAGATACCTTTCTTTGGGAATGAATATTTGTATTGTTTTATTATTGTATAAAAAATTTGGGTTTTTTAAAAAAGTAGTATAACCAATGCATACGGGCTTTAAAAGACGCAAAAGAAATGTGGGCTGAAAAACAAGTCTTTTCTGATTTGCACAGACCCTAGTGGCTAGTAATCATTTAGCCACCCACTGTTAATATCCCTTAAAGTTTTCCCTCCTAGCATACATAACACACACGCATGCAAACTGTAGCTGTGTCTCACAATGGTAATGGCATGTGAGTTTTGCCTTGTACCATGTGTATCAGTCAGTGCTCCGCTCCTTTACAGTGGGTATATGATATTCCATTGGAGGAGGGCTGTCCTTGACCTAGGCAGTCGTGTATTGATGCATGCACAGACTATGTCCAGCTTTTAGCCTCAGGAACAAGGCAGCAGGGAATAGCCACGTGAGTGTGTGGTCTCCTACAAGCGTTAAGTACAGGATTGGTTCCTAGCAAAGCGGCTAGGTCAAGGAGCATGCGCATTTTGATTTTAGAGGCAGTCTGTTGCCAGTTGTTCTGCCCATATTTGGAAAGTTTTAGATTTCTCCACAGAGGTGAGAACACCACTTCTTTACATCTTTGCCAGCCACAGTGTAACCGACAAACTGATAGGTACAAATGTCAGTTTAGAGTCTGTCATTTTTATCTATCTTCTTTTAATTAACACCAGGCATCGTTCTCTGGGCTTAAGAACCAGTTACGTTTCTGGTGCTATTCCCTCTAAGGTTGTGTCTTTGGTCTGTTATCCCATCGTGCTCTTGACTTTTACTATCGGAATGCTGATTTCTTACAAAAATACAGGTTTTCGTGATCAGTTCATAGCCTCCTTTCCTCTGCTTCCTGTGGATGGTATTGTTTGTAGATCTCTTTGGTCACATATATAGAATTTTGCTTAGATAATTATTAAACATTCCACGTAGTTAGATGTCTTCATTCAACAAATATTTACTAAATGTCTTTTACATACTAAGATCTTATTCTAAGTACCCAGCTGTACAGTAGAAGAGAAAACAGATTCCAGTTTTGCTCAATGGAACTTAGATTCTAGTGAAGGAGACTGTCGATAAAACGGATAGATTTGTAGAGATAAATATACAGTCTGCATTTTGTGGTGTCAGTCATTTGTGTCAGGGAAGACATTTCTCTCAGTAGCAGGTTACGAGACCCTTGTCCAGCTTCTAGCTGGTGTGATATGGTTCTTTTATTTAAGAGTTAACTCTTTGTTCTAAGTGGGATGCTATGTACAATCCAATTTAATTTCTGTCTAGATGCTCCATTAGTGTGTAGCTGACCCGCTGTAACCAAGGGACTGAAATACGATGGGATTCTAAGGACACAGACATTTACTTTTTTTCTTCACTGAACAGTCCCAGTGTGAAAAAAACAGCAAGGCAGAACAGAAAGGTTCACCTATGTTGTGAAACCGGGGTTCCTTCTTTCCCATTGGCCAGGAGTGTCACTGTGGTTATTATCTGTAAGGTCTTATCAGGTCCTGTCAGTGGCAGGAACAAAGGTGAAAGTTCAGGGCCAGTGTCAGTCTGCAGTTCAGTTTGCAGCGTTTACTACAGCCTGTGTAGTCAATAACAACTTAGTCCTGTGGGCACATTGGCTTCACTATTTGAGTGCCTTCCTGCTGTTGGCAGTCACCACTTGGTCTTCTGGCAGAGAACTGGAGTCAGTTTACTAAATAGTTCCAGTCTTTTTATTTGTTCATTGTTTATCTTCTCTGAAAATCCTCCCCACCCACTTTCTTGGTCAAACAGTAGTTCCAGACTGACCTTGAACCCGAGACCCATGAGCCTCAGCCTCCTTTCTGCTAGGAATATAGGCCTGTATCACCAGCCTTGGCTTTCATTTGCAGTAGGAATTTCTCTGTATGTTTTGGCCTATTTCTGAGATTACATGGGGTTTGGCGTAAACTTTGTTACAGGGGGTTTATATGTTCAAGGTGTTAATTTTGGTGATGATGTTGCATAGCCACTTTGGGAAATCTGGATGCTGGTCCTTCTGTGTCCTTGGACACTAGAAACTGACTTCATTGAAGCAAGTAGGAGGAGTAAGGACCAGTTTATATGATATGGTGTTAATTTTATATTAATAAGTGACTTCTGCTTATAACAAGGAAACTGGTACTGATTTTTTCAATTCTATTGAAAATAAACTCAGATCTTGCAAAAAAGAAATATCCTTAGGTTGAAGTTAAAGCAAATATGTTTTGGAAGCTTAGATTTGACTGGAACACACAAACCTGGACAGAATTTTGCATATTGAATCTGATGCACCTTGCTTGTTAGTGTGTGTGTGTGTGTGTGTGTGTGTGTGTGTGAGAGAGAGAGAGAGAAACAGCACACATTCAGCTTTGATTTTTGACTTTTTTTTTTAACTGTAAAACTGACTTATTCTTGAAGTTCTGTTGCCTGACAGAACTTTCCCTGGGAAGATGCAGTGCGCACATCCAGCACACCAGATAGGGATCCCACAACAGACCAAAATAAGGATACCATCAAAGTTCAACTTGGTGAACTAATGACTTTTATTGGTGTTAAATGTATAGGAGTATGGGTAAGAGGTTACTACATGACTCAAAGATACCTGTGTTGCCAAGGCTCACCCCAGCATGGTGACAGCTCATAGAGTTGGGAATCAGAAGCACACTGCACAGCATGCAGGCACCTCAACAGGCTGGAGAGTTTCCTTTCCAAGGGACTCTAGTCTAAACCTCTTCTAGGCAGCTCAGCTGGGGTTTGTTTTCCAGGCAGCTGTTCTGGTCTCAGAGTCTTCTTTGTAGCTCCACTTGTCTGGAGTTTTCTTTGCAGCCCAGCTTCCTTCCACCTGAGGGGCACTCACAGCTTTTATTGCTTATTCTGTCAGAGAGGCAGCCAGTGAATCTGGTCAGTTTCAGGGACTTCCTAGAACTATTTTGAGTTCTTTACTTTCCTGCTTAAGAGGCTTGCTTGCCTGTGTTCTGGAATGTTTCAATCCTAGAGGAAACTGTTACACAACAAACATATCTAGCTTAGTAAATTCTGATAAAGTGAGATTTTTGTGACCTCCACACAGGTCAAGACATTGGTAATATACAGGGTGTGATAATTGTTTCTTTGTCATTTTCTATGGCTTTATCATGGAGGGGTCTGCACATAGCAGTATGGTTTAGTATGACCCCTCATGACTTTCTTCTTGCTTAGATTCTCTTTCAGTTGGAAATGGCATCTTAATACTGCAACTTGGGCAGCAGCGATGATCTCTGTTACTGGATGGCCATTGTTTTGAGGCTATTTTTTTTTTTTTTTTTTGTGGGAAGGACCTGGAATCATGAACAAAATATTTCTTGCAAATATTTCCAGTTTAAATTTACTTTCAGATGTTTTTGCTTAAGTGTTACTGTTATACCTATATCTTTTTTATTTCACACAAAGGATTCTGGTCCATAGGGACACTGAGAGAAACAATATTGGCCACAGTTACTTATTTGGTCAGTACTAGTCATACAGCATTGCCAGAGTGTTGCAATGCTAACACTGCACCAGTACTAACTATTCTAAAAGAACCCATAACCTCCTTTTTTTATATACACTGTTCCTAGTCTTCCTCATTTCTTCAGGCACAGGTTATTTATAGTCAACAATTTGCCTACTGGCATTAAAGACTGATTTGATTTTAGATGATATTGGAATAATATCAACTTTGTTAGGTGAGATGTTGGGCTTGTGAATGTATATATATATATGTGTGTGTGTGTGTGTGTGTGTGTGTGTGTGTGTGTGTCTTAGCTGCTAGGGAGCTAATAGAAGAGATGGTATAATGTATAATGCTTGCGGTTCTCATTAGAATACCAGGAAGAAAAATGGGAGAACAGAGGAAGTCAGTTTGTATATCTTTGGATGTTGAGAGTAGGATGTTGCTTGTTTTGTTTTTTAAATTGTATTGTTTATTTGTGTGTGTGTTGGGGTTGGGGGTGGAGAGGTATCCATTGCTTTTCATAGCAGATAGAATGAATTATTTCTACCCTGCAGGCTTTCTATCTCTATGTACTAGGGACATCATCTATTTAAAAAAAAAAAATCTCCTCACTGAATGCAGTGCACTTAATTTTATTTTGAACATGGCTCCTTTCAGGTCAGTGAGTGGTTTGGGTGGGGTGGACAGTCACTGGGTTACAACTGCTTTCTGGTCTCTTTCCATGTAGTATGCATCTAGAAGTCTGCAGTCCCCCCCCCCCCATCCCGTCCCCCCATTTCCCAGCACCTCCTTGGTTTCTGTTGTGGTTACTTGAATGCTAACAGGTTCAACTTGTGCTCTGACCCTGGTACATGGCTCCCTTGCTTTCTCATGTTCGTATTTATACTTTTGACGGATATATTTAAATGAACAGCTGTGCGTTTGTTGAGTCATACCACAATTATCTGATTCTGTTGTAGCTGCTTGGCTGGCAAAAGCATATTTCAAGCTAAATTGTGAGAAAATTCCATTAATCACACTCTCCTGGGGGAGGGGAGTGGAGAAAGACCACTGTGAAAAGTCCTTTTAAAGATTAATTAGTGATTCCATTATTTAGAGTACGTTGATCTAGTTGCGACTTAGTGTGTCGCTTACAGAAACCGTACAAAGGTGTAAATAACTATAAAAGGCTTAGTGAGAATCAGCCTTGTAGGCAAACATCTCTGAAATGACTGTCGTGCAGGCAACCCTTCAGCAATGTGATTTCTGTAAGAGATGCGTCCTAGAGAATCCCCTTTTCCGTAGATTTCGGTGTACTCCACTCAGTGCTTGAGTTCATTGCCTGAGCGTTTTGTTTTAAGCTTCCTGAACTGATTACATCGAACACAGAAAGATGTTATATCTTTCTATTCTCTCTTCTCAAATATACTAATTGCAACTGTAACCTCTGATTGAGTCTTTGGCTTCCTCCAGCCAACTCCGCTTTTATCTTAACACCTCCTCGAGGTTCTCTCTGAGGTTATTAATAGGCACAGAAGCATGTCTTTCTGAATAGTGTCAATAACTGTTAGAAGACGTGGGGGAGATAATATGTCAATTTCTGACTTGTAGGAGCCGTGTTTTCAAGCTACCAAAGTTGTCCCAGAGTCACTAGGGATGGCTCTGGGCATATCAGCTGGTGTCTGCAATGAGAGATCTAAGCAGGCCTTTCCAAATGGGCTATTGTCTGCCAGGAGCTGTCTGGTGCACCCAGAGTCTGGCAGCGCCTGTCTGGCCGCTTCTCTTGGATGGTACTCTGGAAAGCTGGAACCCAAGTTAGAAGTGATCGCTTTTAATTTATCTCAAATACTCAGTTGCTTCTACATATTGAGGTCACAGAAGCCCCTCCCACCCCCAAGTCAAGCAGGATCAAACTTATACCTTGACTGTCGTTCCCTACGTAAACCAAATACCATGTAGACTAATGATTAAAACTAAGGTTTTTAGTGCATCTTGAGTGCCTGGTCACCGAGAAGGGATACCATCAAGGAGGCTTGTAGTCAAACAGTGTACTGATATTTGTTTGGGAGATCCAGAGAAAAATAATAAGTATATGGTAAAGTTTGCCCCAAATTGAATGCTTTGAGGCAGGTACAGCGAGGTCTTGTAACCCAGAGGGCTGAGCAGCAAGGTTCAACATAGGAACGGGTTTGGCGTGTGAGGGACCCAGGTGTGAGAGGGAAGGTGGAGCAGAAAGAATCCAAAAGGTGTTTTTTCTCACCTCCACAGATATATAGTGTAGTGAGAGAGGAGGGGGGGGGGGCAGCAAAGAATAGACTCAAAGGGGATGGAGGGGAGAAGGGAGGAGGATGAAGAAGGGGGGATTTTGGATTGTGCCCCCTCCCAAATCTAATACACATTTCACTACCAATTATTGCCAGTTGATCCGACTAGCCTTAAGTTTTCTCTAGACTCATGGCTAATGTCTGTACTATAAGTACTGAGAGAGCTGAGTAGAAGGATCACAAGTTCAAGGACGGTCTCAGATACATAATAAGTACCAGGGTAGCTTGGGTTATTAGATCTTGACTCATAAGCCCAAGCAAGAAAGCAAGCCATAGAATGAGGACAGCCTTGTGGGACAGTCCATGTGTAGAATACCATTTGTTTGTGGAGACGAGGCTGCATCGAACTGAGTACTAGGGGTGGAAAAGAGATTTTAAATGGACCCAGAGGATAAGGAAGCCCTTCTTATCCTTAGAGAAAAGAAGAAATACACTTTTCAGACTAAAGGGAGATGGGGTGGGGACCTTGAAAGCATCAAGGATGTCAGGGAACAGGTAGGAGGTGTCCGCTTCCGGCTAGCTGAAACAAAGCTGGAGAACGGTGGCCGCATGACATGCCGCATGACACCCCACATGACACCGCGACACTGTAGGAAGGAAAGAAGATGGGAAACAATGTTCACGGGAAAAGAAACTGAATTTTGAGGGACTGGAGGGATGGCTCGGTGCTTAGGCTTAAAATTCAGGTATCACAGAGCAAGCCGGAAGTGGTACCTATCTAGGACCCCAGTCCCGAGGTCTTGCTGGCCAGCTAGCCTAACCTGAGCTTCAGGTTCAAAGAACTTGTCTTAGGAAACAAAGTGGGGCTTTCCCAAGGAAGATAACAGATGCTGGCATCTAGCTTCCACATGCACGTGCATATACACATTCATGTGCTCCCACACGCGTGCCTTCACACAGCCACATGAACATGTACACATGTCTTACATACAAATAAAATTGGAAAGGAAAAAAATACTAAGGGTTGGGGTATCAGGAAGGGCACGCAGTAGGAATCAAAACCCTTGAGTCCCCTGGATGGCTGAGTCTTCATTTGTGTCAGGAAGAGCAAAGTCAGATACGTTCTGTGTACAATTAAAGCAAATTTAAAAGTAAAGTAAAGTGAAGTTAATCCTCTGTTTGTTCCACGGCAGCTGAAGCTAAACCCTTTACTTATTTTCCCTTAATTGCTACCCCTCCCCCATTTACAGATTATACTTTATCTCTTTTTCCTCTCTGGAGTGCATCTGCCACAGCTGGAATGTTCACAGGGTAACTCCTTAGAAATCCTTTCCTGAAATGGTCTGTAATTATTTCCTCTTACCACAGGATGAAGGGATCCAGGGTCTGGTTTTTAGTTCTATGGTACTTGTCCAAGGAGCCATTTGTGTTCATCTAACGCAAAAGATCAAGTTACATGCTACTATTCTGAAAGTAACACCCTACCACAAACCCTGCAGCAGCAGTGGAGTCTATATAAACCCAAGCCCTGGCAACATGCACACTGCCAGTTCAGAGTGTGGTGTTATAAATCTTTGTGAACTGAAGAAAAGACCCTGAGTTGACTTATCTGGTATGATAGCTTCAGTTTTGCCCTTCTTTGCAGCTACTATGACAGCTCATGTCTCTTTCACCCCTCCCAAAGGACCAAGGGTTTTGGAGGAAGCTGCCCTTTGCTAGCTCTGTCTCTATCGGGCCGTAGTACCTATTTTTACAGCATCCAACCCGTCAGAATGGCTGGATTTTGTTCTAGATGGAGGACGTTGTTTTAAGTACGCCTTCCTTCAGAGTTTCATTTTCAAATATGGATTACTGGATTTACTTTGTCCTCAAATGAACCTTATACTAATTTCCATTTTTATTTTGAAGTGTGAATTATGAGAGAATTGATGAATGAATTAAGGGTGGACGGAAGCAAGAACACACTTGCAAGGAAGTCTTGTTCCCCCCGCCCCCCGAATAGCTTCTTTGACATTGAGATTTTTCTCTTCTGGGAGGCAGGGGTCTGAGGGGAGATGACTAGAGGTTACAGTGTATGTGAAACTAATTTTGAGTGTACAGAACTAGAAAGATGGCAAAATTGAAAGGTGACCCGAATCACCATGAGTAAAATATGTTCTCCAAGAGAAGGATCGAGCTGGATGGAGCTCTGAATGATTAAAGTTTCGATCAAGTGATGATGGTAAAACTGGATGGATGGTTACTCTCTGACAGATTGGCCATTGCAGGGCAGTGATTGATTAGGACCACTAAACATCGGTCACATGGTCATGGGGTTGAGTGTATGTGCTTGGGACGTCACTTGTACCTGTCTATTTTCTTGTTTGTAAAATAAGATCACTAGGAGTATTTATTGTGAGCGTTTTAGGAAGGGATGCATGCATATTTATCCCTAAACACAGTGACAGGCACATTCCCCGGGTACATTCCTACTATAGAGACAATGACATAGTGTTGAGTAATCAGTAACTTTCTTTGCTCTGCCCCCGCCTTTCCTGTTAAGTAGATTTTATTTTAATTAATTAATTTTTATATTGTGGAAGGCATATGTAACGGTGGAAAAAGTCATCATGTATCAGTACTCAAAGAACCCTTAAGACTGGGAAAGGTGTGGGGTAAAGATGACCTCACTTGAATGGTAAAAAAAAGTCATTCTCAGCAGGGATGAGTGATTATTGACGGTGTTTCAAGACTCTTTTTTTAACTTGAAGATTGTTAAAAATCAAACAGTGTCAAGAAATTCCCTTTTCAGTGAGACTCAGTGAGTCATGGATGGGTCAACCAAGAATTTGGGCTGCCAGGCGAGACAAAAGAGTCCTTTGTTGACTTTTATGATTATCTTCCTCTTATGGAAAGCAAATTGCATCCTCTGGAGGAGTCCAGACTGTAGGAACAGCCTTTATTGCCTGCCACAGTTTTAAATTACACTGCCTAGTATGAGTTCTGAATGTTGAATACAGAGGTCCATTATGCATTGATTAGTCTGTGGCCAGTATCAAAATGATATTTTTAGGAGTAGACTTCAGAGGATCTGTGGTTCTTTTCTTTTTCTCTCCTACCCCTTCCCCTCCGCTCCCAGATATAACATTTTGATGAGCAGAAGAACGACCGTACTTGATCTGAACCCAAACATGTTAGAAATTGAGGGAAGCACTAACTCCTTAGCTGGTGTCACCCAGATCTAGACTGTGAAAAGTCCCATGGTGTTTGAAAAGTGGCTCTGTTCTGCCCCGTGATTGTCTGTGTTTAAAGTGGAAAACATGGAAGTTCTCCCTCCTAGAGGACAAGCCTTAGACATTGCAAGAGATGGCAGTGATGCAAAGAGGGTCTCTTTCCTTGTGCCTGAAGCATTGTGAGTAGTTACTAGAGATTGTAGAGCTGATCCAACAATAGTAGAGGGAAATATATATATATGAAGGAAAAATTTATACTCTGAGCCCCGTGGGCAGTATTTGTAATCCCCAGTAGCCTGTCTTTTTTTATTTAGGGATTTTTGGCAGTTAAACCAAAAGGAGATGAGCAGTGTATCTTTTTATCATTATAATGTTCAGTACTCTCTTATAGACCTTCAGTTGTCTATAAGAAACATATTGATGTATTAAAAGATATCCAATGCATTACTCCTAGACTGTCAGAGTTCTTTGGTATTGGAATGGCCCCCAGGATTTTTGACACTCCATAGCATCTTTGTCAGGGGTTGGGCCAGTGCTCAGTACAGAATACCTGGAGCCGCTGCTGACGCAGTGACAAAGGATGGAGCTTCTATGGAGAAAGGCAGTGAGTTTTGAAGCACTGCCGCAGAATCCCTGGGGGTCCGAGGCAGTTTTCAGGGTTCTGCAAGCTTCTCAAGATCCAGTGGTAGGTTCAAGGCTGGGTGGTTTTCTGCGTGTATGTTAGCCAGCAGCATGTTATAACAGATGGGCTGTTGAATCCTGTAGGATCCAGGTGTGTTCCAGGCCAAACATAGAGACTTGTTCAGTGCAAAACAATGCCACTTTCCTCCTGAGTGCATGTTCTGCAAAAATAAGATCATGCTTTTTGAAAATTTGTTTTTTTTTTTTTTTTTTTAAATCTGGTAGGATGTTTAATGTGAATACAATATTCTATCAATTGTGTTTTGCTTTCTAACATAGTACATATCCATGGGTAAAGCTCACATAGACAAGTTACTTGGCAGTTCTTAAGGAGCATAAAGAGACCCAAGATCGGTAAACTTGCAAATGGATTGAGGAATTCCTGAGTTCAGGGTTATTGAATTATTACCACTTCCATTTTCTGTGACCAAGAGGAAAGAAATCAAAAGTTTACTTTTAAAAAGTCTTTTTCCTTTTGTGCAGGTTTTAAAAGTAGAAATAGCAACTTTGTGATTTAGGTCAGTACTTCGGTGAATTGAATTTTTGTTTATTTTGGGACAGGCTTCTGCTGTATAGGCCTAGGAAATTTGCTGAGTAGCCAAGGCTGTTCTTGAACTTAGTGTCCTTCTGTCTTAGCCTATCATATCTGGGGAGTGCCAGGGTTATATATGTGTGCCACCATTGCAGGCTTGATGTTTCTTATAATTAACTCATGATCAGGAGATTCCCACACATTCTCTTTCTTCATGCTTCCCTCTTCTTTGGAGTGTAATTTTTAGAAGGCGATTAGTGGGCAGGTGGAGCATTCTAGACTGAAGAAAGCGGCAGCCAGCAAGTTGTGCTGACACTTTTCTCCTGTGGAATTTTTTTTTATTTGTTATTTTGGATATGATTTGAGTTGTTCTTAATTTGTGGATTAGCTCCAGGGATTAAATTTATAAATTATTTTTCTGTCATAAGCTTAACTCAGTGTATGATAATGACAATAAACTGTAAATAGGTATATTGGAGGCATAGATAGGCCTTTGTTGGTTTGTGACATGGAAAATATGGCAGAGATGATTAGTCTGGTTTTGCGTGCTTAAAATTATGAAAGCATTGTTTATGTTGACATGTGCTTTTGACATTTATTATAATAAACAGAACTAAACTCTTACTGAGATGATACATGATAAAAAATCTTCCCTTCCCTTGTAGGTGTGCATGATGGCAGTGCTAGTGCTTGATAATGCGAAGTTAAATTGAGTGTGTTAAGTCAGGGAGGAGTCTAAGTATTAAATGAGCACCTATTGTTTGGTTCAACTGCAATGAATGAGGTGGGGCTGAAGATTCTGCTCCTGGGGACTGGTAACAAGAGACATGGTTGAAAGGTAAAATAGGTAGGATTATATCATGAATTGTATTTCACAGGGATGGAAATTAACAGCATAAGGAAAAAGCAGTAGAGGATTTAACCCAGGAAGTGATGTTTCTGTTGAGACTCGAAGGATGAGCAGGAGTTTAGCCAGGTTGGCCTTGAAAGAAGAGTCCAACCCCAGCGAGGCTGATAATGTACCAAGCTCTACTCTAGAGACTGGCAGGGAATAAATATAAATTTACTATATTATGTTTATTATATGGAAGCATAGGATGGGAGTTGTGAGGTGGGGCAATGGGGGTGAGGGACCCAAGGAAAGATGATGGCCCAGGACAGAAGGTTTGGTGACAGTGTGGGCGAAGAGTTACTTGGAATTTAGAGTGCCATGGCTTGGTTCCTATTCTTGCCTTGCCCTCCAGTTTTCCCAGGGATTCTCAAGATATCCCACACGTGTACCCCTAATGCGTGGATATAAACTGTAGAATATATGGTATAGAATATGCACATCGTTCAGTTTTCTGTCATGGGAACAAACTTCCTGAGATAAGAGATACAGGTTTCACTTGTCAAATGGAGAGGTTTATTTGGGGGGGGGGGAGGTTTACTATATATCTCTTTTATGCATCTAATGTGAATGCTGGGGGCAGTGACAGAGAGGTGGTCAAGGAGACAGTTCCCCTCATGGCCAGAAAGAAAAGGATCAGAGCAACAAAGTAAGGGCATGGCTGCAGTGCTCGCAGGGCACCTCCTAGGCCCTACCTCTTGATGGGTCCACTATCTGCCCGCAGCGCCAGCCTGAGGACCAAGTCTACACTACAGCAATACATAAAACAGAAATGGAAAGGCATCAAAGATTTGCTAATGGCAGAATCATATTAATGGAAGGCTTTTTTTTTTTTTTTTAAGATTTATTTATTTTATCTATGTGAGTACACTGTAGCTGTCTTCAGACACACTGGAAGAAGGCATTGTATCCCATTACAGATGGTTGTGAGCCACCATGTGGTTGCTGGGAATTGAACTCAGGACCTCTGGAAGAGCAGTCAGCGCTCTTATCCACCAAGCCGTCTCTCCAGCCTAACAAAAGTCTTAAGATACTAAATATGATTATTCCATAAGACAATGGATACTAGGTCCATTTTTCAAAAAACTTTAAAAAATCTGAATTTGAGGAGACTACTTCTTAATCTCTAGTTTCTTTGCTGATGTTAGAGTACTTGCCATTTGGGAAGGGTTCATCGCATGGTAGTGAGCCAGTGTAGCCTGTGAGTCTACTTGAAGAGCTCCATGAGCTTTGTAAGCCAGTCATGACGAGACTTTTGTTACACAGTCTCTCTGAAAGGCGCCTCCTTGACTCCCGGCACTGTCACAGGAGACTGAGATTAACGCCAAGTAAAGCTGTCAGTTATTTACCACGTTATTATATGAACATAACGTTATGAAAGTGAGCTCTGAGTGTTTTCACCCTACAACAAGGAGTTCCTTTGTGTGCCTCTTAGATACATGGAAGCACGTTGCAGTTGAGCATGCGATTGCTGGAGACTGCCAGAAACACAATGTTAGGTCTTAGATGAGAGATGGGGAGTTGAAGTCACTTAAGGTGGAGAGGATGTTTCTAAGCGTCAGTTTCTTTCCTGTTATTATGGTATAATATCTTAGGTCATGTAATTTATAAAAATCTATCTATCTATCTATCTATCTATCTATCTATCTATCTATCTATCTATCTATCATCATCATCTATCCACCCACCCACCCATCCATCCATCCATCCATTATCTGATCTTGTTCTATAACCCAGGCTAACTTTGAACTTGCAATTCTCCTGCCTCTGCCTCCCAAATATTTCCTCCTGTGTATAACATACCTAAGACATTTATTTTTAGTCTGGGCATACTGGTGCTTGCTTCTAAGCTCAGTTTCAGGAGGCAGAACACACACAATGGTATGGCTCTAGCATGTGCTTAGCGTCTAAAGGTCTTCATACTGCACCAGAATGTAGCAGAGAACATTCCAGTGAGGCAGAATAAGAGTGTTCACTGTTCACTTAGGTTTCTCTTCCTTCTGAGGAAGCCAATGATGCTATTCTTGGGATTCAACCCCTACCACCTCCTTATATAATCTTTTTTTGTCTGTTTTGTTTGTTTTTTGTTTTTTGAGACAGGGTTTCTTTGTGTAGCCTTAACTGTCCTGCAACTCGTTTTATAGACCAGGCTGGCCTTGAACTCAGATATTCACCTGCCTCAGCCTCCCAAGTTCTGGGACTAAAGGTGTGTGCCACCATGCCCAATCCCTCATTTAATCTTCACTGCCTACCCAAATCCTTTCTTTGAACACAGTCCATAGGGAGTGTAGTGACTAAACAGATCACTAAGAAAATGTTGATTTAAGATGAGCTGGTAGACTCAGTCAGTAAAGGGCCTGCTGTACCAGTGTGTGGACCTGGGTTTGATTCCTGACACCATAAAAATGATAGTTTATGCTTATAACCCACAGTGCTGGAGGGGCAGAGATGGTTGTATGCCTGGGCTCATAGGTCAGATAGTCTACATTCATGAATGAGATCCAGGTCTCAGTCAGAGACTCTGTGTCACAAAACAAGGTGCATATCTCCTGAAGAATGACACCCAAGGTTGACCTCTAGTCATTGCTACTACCTGCACACAATTGCACACACACCTGAATACACACCTGAACCTGCACACATGTGTACATTCTCCACAGACACATGGAAGATAATTTCCCAGCTTTCGTCACCTGTCAGCACATTAGCCTGTCCATGGAGGAGCTGTAGAGTGTTCTTAACTTCACTATTCAGGAAATTACCTCCAATCAGACTCTCATTGGATTCCTGACACCTGCAGGCATTACCTCAAGTAGCAAGGCTCTTAACTCAGAGAACTGAACTTCTACTAATGTAGTTCTGGGTCAACACCAACTTGAAATTCTATCTGTTATCTTATTTTGTCTCCATGACCATTTGCTATCCTGTAAATTGACATAATTTTTTTCTTCTGAAAATATTCCTGTCTTAATTGTGTCTAGCCTTTTAAAATTCTAGCCATTTTAAATTCAAAGTTAATGTAGAAATGGCATATTTTGCAGTAGATGCGGAGTAAGAGTTTGTTTGTTTTCCTCTTGGATTGTAGGATGGTCTAGGGTCAACCTCCAAACCTTTAAAAGAGACGTGAGGGCTCAGACACAGTGACTGGCCTTGGATTATTCAGTTTCTTATCTTTAACACCATATTAGAATAGTGATCTTGGGCCTCTCAATCTTTTTAAAAATATAACGCCAGTGTCATGTTCGATAGGGTAGAATAATGTGTTCAATAGGGTAGAATAAAATTCAAACCCATAGTTTTTTAGAATGCTTTATCTTCAAGTATATTCTCTTTATTTATTTTTTTTTTATTGAGTTCTTTATTAGGAAGGTAGACTCAGTGACACAGCCAGTAGAGGTCATTGGCCAGAGGGAAATCTTAAGACCTATGAAGATTTGTTTAGATCCACGGAAAGGGAGTATTCCAGTGTCCTAAAAACCGAGGCATTACAAGTTGGCATGTGAGCATGGCATGTCTGACTTACTGTCACACTGTGTTAATTTTTGTGCCTGACTTACATTTCTTTTTTTTTCTTCCCACAGTTATACAATGGTAGATGGAGTGATGATCCTTCCTGTGCTCATGGTGATGGCTTTTCCTTCTCCGAGCGTGGGAGGTACGTGACACACAGCTGTTTGGTGAGGATAACGCACTGTGTATTGTTTGGCTTACTGTAAAACATTTGGTCCTTAATCCTGTCAGACTTAACACACCCTCTGTATAATAAATATCTGGCAGTGTCCCTTGACTGCTTTAATGTGCAGTTCAGATACATATTGCATCTTGATTTATGTATGTGTGCATGCCTGTAGTTTAAAGATGCCATTTAATACACTACCAGAAATAAAAAGATGAAGGTGAAATAGACAGTTGTGTAATTAATAATAAAGTAGTATATGCAAACAAATGTACTCTAGGCCACCAGTCTTGCCCAAGCACATTAGATAATACAAAGTATGCTTCTCTCTGTTATTTGCGTATTTTCTTTCCATTCTTTTGGATGCGCAGGGTAAATGTGATCAAAATCTTAGTTGGAATAAAGAGTTCCTAAATTTTTAGTAACAGAACAAATTTATATAGCGTAGTATTATCCTTAATCTGTGTTATCATTTACTATGCGTAATTTTAGAATTTCTTTCTTTCTATTGTGTGCGTGTACACATGTGTGTGGGCCCGAAGTGGCGTGTGTGGAGGTTGCAGGACAGCTTTCAGGAGTCAGTTCTCTCTGTCCACCCACAGGGTCTGTGGATTGGGCTCAGGCTTTGCAGTGGGCACCTTTAGCCACTGAGCCGCTTTGCCAGTCCTTGCTGTGACAATTATAAATGAAACATCATAGAACGTTGGGGGAAAAGTAGTATGTTTGGAATTAGGTGCTATCCACACTTCCGGGTGTGGCATTAGGAAAAGGAGGGCACTCTAGTATTACACGCACTTGTGTGTATTCAGCTGTCTACCTCAAAACCAGGTTGCTATTGTTATAGTGACATTAGAATTACGTGTGTTCTACCTTCAGTGACTACGTTTTCTGAATAATGAGAGATTTTATTAGAAAGTCAACAAAACAGAGACGTGTGACCCCTTCGGTGGTTTAATCTATCTGCAATAAATCACATCGTGTTAAATGCCCAGTGCTGTGGCAGGGGTGGGTTTAGCAAGAGGTCTTCTGATTATTGGGGGCTTGGCCCCCAAGATGTTTGTTGGAGCCCTGCCCTTTCTTTCACACTGATTAGGGCCAGGGGTGTGTGTAAATAGTCTTCCTCTGCTTTCTGGTCCTGATACACTATGCTGTATATTGTGTTCATGTTTAGCAAAACTCTGGTAGCAATCATTCATGGGTTGTAACCTCCACAACGGTCAACCCAAACAGCCCTTTTCTGTTATTAATTTGATTACTTCAGGTATTTGTTATAGTTATAGACAGTTGACCAACATACCTCCTGTTTATACAGTAGTTTTATTTGGGGGAAGTTTAATATACATCAGGATAGTGGACAATACACATTGTGTTTTTATGTATAATAGATTTAATTTTGCAGATTGTTTAGGTAAATGAATGAGTTGAGCCATAGTCCGAACTTACCAGAGTAAAATAATTATGGAGGCACAAGAATATAATCCCAGAAATTAGTAGATGGGGACAGGAGGGTCAGAAGTTGGAGGTTACCACTGAGCACATAGTAAATTTGAGACAAAGCTAGGCTGCAGAAAACTGCCTCAAAAAACAACAAGCTTGCTGTGACTTAGGCTGCATATTTATCTTTGTCTATATGGGCTGCTGCAACAAAATACCTCAGCCTGGATGCCTTGTAAGCAGCAGACATTTCTTATAGTTCTCAGTCTGGGAAGGACAAGTTCAAGGTCCTGGTTGAGAGATTCGCTGTCTGTTGATGACACTTTTTCACTGTGTCCAGTGGTAGAAAGACTAGCTATCACCTTTATGAGGCCACTATCCTAGCTTCTTTTCTGCTGCTGTGATAAAATACCTGGACAAAAGCAACCTTAAAGTAGGAAAGGGTTTATAACCATGTACAATTCTAGGTTAGAGTCCACCACAATTGGGGGAGGCGAAGGCATCAGGGACTTAAAACAGGTGGTTACATCACCTCTGCCATCAAGAGCAGAGAGAAATGAGTGTATGCATGCTCCCTTGCTTGCTTGCTGTACTCTGCTCTATTTTGCTTTTATATAGTTCAGTTTTCCCTGTCTAGGGAATGGAACTGCCCACAGTGGCTGGGGTCTTCCCATATCAACCAACCCAATTAAAGCAGTTCCCCACAGACATGCTCAGAGGTTAACCCAATGTAGACAATTTTTCATTGAGACTGTCTTCCTGGGTGACAGGACAGATATACAATCATACAGTGAGGGTCTTCACTCACATTCTGTTGCTTGTCCTACCTTCTCCTTCCATCATCACAGATTTTGAGGGTATGTAAACATTCATACACAGCAGGAAACATTTTAGCTCATGATATAACCAGGCATTTGGAAGTCTTGGGCTTCTTATTTTTATTGATTTCTTCTTTCCCTACCTTGTTTCAGAAAATCTGATGACTCTAGACCTTTCTGAAAGCCACAAAATAGCTGCAGAAAGAAGGAAAGAAAGAAAGAGTTAATGCTAATTCTGTGCAATTATATGTCTTGCCTTTGCTTATTGCTATGTAAACGTATTCCAACTACAGTTCATAAACTCTGCCTCCATGTGCATTGGAAGATGTCTGTTTTGTACAAGTGCTCAGAGCGATTCTCAGCCTTGTTCCGATCAGATGAGACATAAGGCTCATGCCCTTGTTATAAGTTCTTTGGGATATAGGAGTCTACTTCATATAATTGATTAGCTTCCAAGAAGGCAAATAATTAAACTGGTTAGTGTAGCCAAGTCTGCAGAAAAGTCAGTATTCAACGTCCTAGGAGTTATTTTGTTGTACTTTAGACTTATGACTTTGTTGGATCTGTTCCTCCTCTATCCATCAGTCTGTCCGTTCGTCCATCTGTCTGCCTACCCATCTATCTCTATCATCTCTCCACCCCATCCCCCACCTGTGTGTATGTATATATGTGTCTCCGTCTTCCCCTTCATTGTCCTCTTGGGAGTCACAGAGCCACTCCATGCAGCATTGGATGTAGCTAATAGTCCAGGAGGTCTCTAGTGTAAGGTCCAAGCTGGGTTTGATGATAATGAAAGCTTAGATCTTACTTGGTTCTTTTTACTGTGAGAACATTTAGATTAGAACGACTAAGGTGGCCCTCATTTTGTTTTTGTTGAACAGTGCTGCTGTCGCCCAGTCTGGCGATCTAGAGTCTGTCTAGACAGCGCTCAGCAGTGAGTGTTATTAAAGATATTGCAGTGCTCCGGTGGGTGTGCCAGGAGGTGCCCCAGAGGCTCCTGCCCTGCTAGTGCTGAAGGTGTCCATAGGAGGAAGTGGCTTCTTGTTAAATAAAGCTGGAGGAATTGGCCGAGTTAGCATTGTTTTTAGCTGGTCATTTCTGGGGACCTCTTTCTTGGCTCCCCCCCCCCTTTAAAATTTCTTACTTAATTCTTTAATGCTCATTACTAAAATAGTCTTAAGAGTTTTGAGACTAAGTTGTCTTGGAATTCTTCCTTTCCATAAGCTATTAAGTGTGCTTTTTGGTTTTAGTTGAAATCAGGGGTTGACCTGTGGTGGAAGCAAGATGGCAGACAAAAGGCAAACAGAAGACAGGAGAAGTTGAAATGAGCCAGGAGAGGGAAGAAGAATGGGCAAGGAGGGAGGGAGGGAGGGCACTTGTGCAGAATAATCTCTCTTGTTTCTGTTTTGTTTTCCCCTGCTTCTAGCACGCAGGCTGTGCAGAGTCCAGCAAGTGACCTCTTTATTTCTAATATTCGTGAAATGTGTACAAGTTAGATCACACCACTTAGGATTTTCTGTAAGTTCTGTTTTAACTCCATAGTTTCTGAACTCCATACACATTTATTTACATTTTCCCAAATTACTCATCTCACCCCGTTTCTTTCCATTTTATTGGCATTTTATACATAGTGAGAGGATTCACGCAGACACCTCCATGTAAGGATATACAGTGCTTTGATCATATTTTCCTCCCTATCTCCTCTTTCTTCCCTGTCCCATTCCTCCCCAGACAGGCAAATGCTTGACTTCTGGAAACAGGTAATCAAAGCTGTTGTTCTGAGCTGATAGGGAACTGGATTGCCATTAAGATTTTCCTATTTAAAGACTGCCACTACTACAGTGCTTATAGATACTGACCTGAGTGTGGGATGCTGTCCTTCTCCCATAATATTCTATGTGTACCCTAAGGTAGACTGTTCTTGTCACAGTCATGGCTGGCTTGGGTGTTGGTCACTTCTTTTCTCTTTGTGTCTTAACTTTGTTACCTGTCAGTGGCATAGTCTATAAAAGGCACATTTGCTTTGTATAGATGTACTAGGAGTTTAAAAATAAAACAAAAGAAAACTGCTTGTAATACACTCAACATTTATAAAGTCAAATTTGGGTATAAGATGCTTAAGTAAAAGAGATAAATAATAGGAAAGATAATAAAAAAATCTTGTGCCGAGCTTTGTAGATCACAAATTGAAAAGAAAACCGACTCCCACTTAATATATACTGAGCAGTAGAAGCCACCTAGTAACATGCTGTACTGAGTCCTCACAACATTCTATGGCACAAATAAAAGTCATAGGCATTTGTCGTAATAGATTTTGGTGTATAGACTTCGGCCATGAAACAAACAAAGGTCACGTGTTGGCATGCACCAGTGCTCCTACTCAGGAGACAGAGGTGAGAAAATATCTTGAGCACAAGAGCTCCTGATCAGCCAGGACAACACAGGGAGACGTTGTTACAATAAATCCAGCAAACAAAGATGGAAGAGGACTGGCCAGTCGTCTTGGGAGGAGTTTGAGTCCGAACAGCTGAGTTGACCAGCCAGCCAGAGCTTGGAAGGGGTGAGCTTATTCAGCAGTAAGTCCCAGAGGCTGAAAACATTCTAGTCCTATAAGATTGGACAGAGACTAGAAGCTTCCAGGACTAGGCCTAGGCTAGCAGACAGGCAATGAGCTTTGGAGACAGGCAGTTAATACAGGAAAATAAAAGTTAACCGTTGTAGTTCAAATAAACCAAAACAGCATGCAGTACTAGTAAATAGGTACAATGTTCATGTGCCAACTTTCCTCTTAGCTTTTTGTTTCGTTAATGTTTTTATATTTTCTATCTCTCTCCACACCCCCTCCATTCATGATGCTGGACACCAAACACTTAGGTTTCTTAAATGTTGATTAGGAATTATGTCAACATTTTGCTAATAGGTCGAAAGCAGAGATTGAGATAGCATTTGAATGCACTTTAGAATATTCCCCAAGTACTGCGGAGCTTGTCAGGATGATACAAAATGAAAAGATCCTTTTCCGGTCCAAATATGGAGAATTAGAAAATGCTGTGTCTTATACCTATTTTTGGACAGTTACAGGTAACAATTATTGGATAATTAGTATGTTCCAGTTATTGAGTTTGCTGCTTTATATTGTTTTCCATATTATTATTTATTTTTCATAACCCTACCCTACCAAGGGTTTTTTTTTTCTTTTCTTTTCTTTTTTAGGCTATTCCTTTAGATTAGTTAAAGCTTCTGATGTTACACAGCCAATACAGATGTAATATGAGACATGGTGCCTGTGAGCTTTAACTAGTAGTTCCCTTCAAAATTTTGCTTTTCTTTCTTTGTTTCTTTCTTTTGCTGAAAGTTAGTAGCATCCATTCACATTCATTTCCCACATGGTGCATGCTGGGATCCAGCTCAGCGCAGTGGTAAGAAGAGGGCCTGAGATGGCCAATGATGGGGCCCTTTCACCCGGGCTTGTGATTTCCAGGTCTCTTGTCTGTCCTACGGGGAAATCATCTCTCATTTTCATTATCCATACAACTCTAGCTGCAGGCAGAGTTTTGTTTGCTCTCACAGAGAAGAGCCCTCGAGTTCTAATTACCTGTATATTCTTGCCTTTCCTTTCCACTAATAAGACTAATCACGCTCAAACACTGCTATTATGCCACCAGGGAGAAGGTGGCGTCTCCGACAAAAGTCTCTCCTTTTGTCCCCGTGTGCGTTTGCAGGTGGAAACTATGACACAAAGATTAAAATGGTGCACTGCTTTTTTTTGGAAGTATTTCAAAGTGGAGACAACCCCTGGTTTATTGACTTGACAAACCACAGTTAGATTTGAAGACAGCAAGGAAATCCCGACTTACGCACAGTTTTGTTGCAGATTTTGGCCCTAAATTATTTTTTGTGCTGACTGGATTGCGGACTTTCCAGACCATCACCACTCAGACTTTCCAGCCCAGTTACCCAATGGAGGAGGGAAGGGATAAGCTCAATGGACTTTTTGTTAGGGTCCACAAAGGTGCCCCTCTTTGCCAGTGGGGGGAAGAATAGAATGAACCTTTCTTTGAGTTTCTCATTATTGAGGCTTCAGGAAGTTCTTGAAGGAGTGAGTAAGTGTAAAAGAAACGCCTCAGTATTGAGTCTGTTGCTCCCATTTCTTCTTACTGTCAATTTATCCCTTTTGTTTAGAAGAAAGTCTTTTGCTTTACCATATCATCAAATTAGTTTCTTAAAGGAAAGACGTGAGATGCGCTGGACCGTTTGCCATCAGTCGGACCTAAACTGAACTATCTGATGAAGCCACACACTCTCCCAAAGCTGCTTCTGTTTTTGTTTGATTTGTTTTTTTATCAAATTTTCTTTTGTAACAAAGTGATTGTCTTTCAACTGCTCCAAGGTGAGCAGCTTAACAAAGGTTTCTTTCAGCTGCTCCTTCTTGGGAAACGTTTGCTTCTACCATCAACTAGAGCCATGTCCACTAATTTAAGTGGAGACTTTAAGAGCAGAGTAGGTAGTACTCACCAAAACTAAAGATCAAATAAAATCACAAATGGAACAAATGTTCAGGCAGATGAGGTGATTTTGCTTGTGGTCAACCATGGTATATAAGGCAAAAGTGTCCAGGCCTTCTCTTTTGTAAAGGTGAGAGGCCATTTTCTCTATAGAAAAACTAATGACACAGGAGGCCTATCAGATATCATGTCTGCCTCTTTCACTTTTGAGGGGGGAAAAAGTACTGTGAAAAAAAAAAATTAGAAATTAATTTGCAAATCTCAAAGCACTGCTAACTAACTGCCCTCCAGAACTCCCCCTGTGGCCTGGGCTGACCCAGGCAAGCTTCCATAGATTATACTTATTCCTAATTATCACAATTATCCAGAACTCAAGCCATCCCAAGGTCATGTAAGACACAAGGCCATGTGCTTTTCCTAATTCTCACTACGACTCATGGCAAGAAACATTTGGGGTAGGACCCAGGGTGAGCATAAAGACCCACACATCTGAAAAGACAGTATCATGAAGCAGTGATTGCTTTTATTCCTCTCCCTCCTTAATTCAACCCATTATTTTTCACTGAAAAAACAAAACAAAACAAAACAAAACAAAGAACAAAAGAAATCTAGCTTGCCTTTGCTACTGTGTAATGGGTTAAAACGGTAGCTTTATAGGGAAAAGCCCAATGAGCTCCCTAAAAGTTCTCTGCCAGGAAGTTCTGCTGAACCTTGGGTAGAAGCTTTGACTCCCAACCTTAGCCACTGAAGAACTATCTATCTATCTATCTATCTATCTATCTATCTATCTATCTATCTATCTATCTATCTATCTATCTATCCATCCATCTTCATTTTTACAATTCCTCCAAGCCAGTTGACTTGACAGGAAGAAGGAAGTTTATATTTACACATTTCAGCCTGGGTCATAACCCTAGGACAGCTGTGGCCTGCCTGATTCTAATCAGCTGAATCCAAGCCCAGGAGGAGAGTGTCTCCCAGAGCTGGTGCTGCAGATAAGGCTTTTGTGGGTTAATGTGGAACATGAACTTGCCAGGATATGTGTATTTGGGAGATATGGGAGGGAGAAAGGGATCAAGACTAAGACAGGGAGATGGTTCTCTTGGGAATGTGGCGATGACATTCGCCTTAGACAACAGCTGCTCTCCTGTAGCTTTTATTCGAATGGTAGTTTTGGTGGGAGGGGCAGTGGAAATGGTCTCTTCCCTTCTCTCTTACTTGTTTTGTCTTCTGAGTTCTGGTTCCTACTCTAAGACAAATTGAAAGCTACGGAAACCCAGAGATTTATTCAGAGACATTATGACGAATAGAAAATGACAGCACTCCACAGTTGGGTTTTGAATTTGGCTTATGAAATGTAAGAACCTGCAGAATGCCCTGTAGCAGTCTAGTCATGATTCCCTTTCCCTTGACTTCATAAATGCACAGTTTCAGTTTTGCAAGTTAGGATAGTGCTTGATGGTCTGATGGTGTCAGTTAAAATGAATCTAAAGGGAAGGTTTTTGGCTGGGTATAAGAATCAGGAGAGAGACACAGCCAATCGTCATCACTGAGCCATCTTTCTTTGTGTTGTGCAGCTGTGTAAGTGGTTCACCTTTCTGTGTTCCTTATCAGACTGTACAATGGAGGCAGACCCTCCTTGCACCTTGTTGCTGCAGGAAAATACATGAAGCAAGTTGTTCACAGAGTAAGCTTTAGATTGAGGGGCTGAGGGTTGGTCGTGTCCACTGTGTTATCTCTAGTGCCTAAGACATTGGCTAATCTACTGTGGTGGTTTGAATAGGAACGGCCCCCATAGGCTCATATATTCAAACCCAGGGAGTGGCAGTATTTGAGAAGGATTAGGAGGTGTGGCCTTGTTGGAGGAAGTGTGTCACTGGGGGTGGCCTTTTAGATTCCAAAAGCCCAGGTCAGGCCTCATCTCTCTCTCTTTTTTTACATCTCTGGATCAGGATGTAACTCTCAGCTACTTACTGTTACTGCACAGTGAGTGCCGCCATGACCCTGCCATGCCCTCCACACAGTGATAATGGGACTATGTAAACAAGCCCCCAATTAAACTCTTTTATAAGAGATGGCTTGGTCATGGTAGACCAGCAATAGAACAGTGACCAAGACTTCTATCATTAGTGCTCAGTAAACACTTAACAAACAAATAAAAAATGTTGGCGCTCTCTCTCTCTCTCTCTCTCTCTCTCTCTCTCTCTCTCTCTCTCGTCATTTATTTTGAGTTTAAAACAAGAGTTGGTTAAGAGCCTTCAATCAGTGAGTTATGGGTGAACATCAGCTGTGAACACAGCCACATCTGTGGTGCACATGTAAGAAGTGGATTCTGGTGTCTAGAAGTCACAACCCAGCTGTGTAAACTTGAGGTTACAGCACAAACCTGAAACTCCTGCACAGGAGGTTCTCACCTCAGAGGTTGGGGTTGGCGGTCCAGAGAAGAAGTGCTGTAAGAATGAACAGGCATTGAACCAGCAAGGAAGCGATTCACGAATGCCTTAAGGCAGGAGATGGGTGGAGTCCTGAGAAGTGGGAGCACAGGATAGGGAGTGGTAAGACTGTGGGGAATGAGAGTCAGTAGAGGGATTCCTCAGGATTGAGAGTTCCAGACCTGCAAGAGTGCCTTAGGTGATTGCCATCGAAGGCAGTGGTGACTTGCAAAGTCAGCTGTTGGGGATAGATCATGGACCATGACAAGATGAGAAGGAATAAGAAAACTAGGTCCTTCTGTGGTTGATACAAGTATTCGTTTATTTATTATTTTGCATGTGTGCATGCACGTGTGTGCATGTGCCCTCACATGCCGTGGTGCGTGCATGGTGATCAGAGGACGGCTTTGTGCAGTACGTTCCCTACTTGCCTGTTCATGTAGGACTGAACTCATGTAGGACTGTACTCAGGTCACCAGGCATGTTCTCTTACCCACTGGTCTGTCTCTTGCTGAGTGCTGCAGTGTTGGAGCAAGCTGATCCACACGCTGTACTTTCAAAGACATCCCAAGTAGCACAGCCAAGTAGGGGCAACTGAAAAAACAAACAAACAAACAAACAAACAAACAAGCAAATTCACAAAGCAAAGCTAAGTTACAGGGAGCTCATACATAATAAAACAACAGCAGTGCAGTAATAATAATCTAATCATTCCCTAGCCAGATATCTTATGAAAACAAGTCTGGACTGCTGACTTTTCTAGCAACTTTCGTAGGACATTTAAACCCTTCTTAGCTGGCCCTTTGTTCCCAGGTTGCCATGGAGTGTCAATAAGAGCAGCTCAGAATAACCCAGACAGTGAACTGAGAGGTACAGCTTGCTCACTGGCATGCGGCTGGCCAGGTTACACTGTTTTCCTTGCTCTCATCTTGGGAGGAGCACTGGGCAGCTGGTTGGCTTGGCAGCTGGGCAAGGTGCATGTCTGTTGGCTGCCCAGAGTTTGAAATACAACCAAGACTTGCCTCCCTTCTGAGCATGGCAGCTGATAGCATCTGAAAATGGTTCACTGAGCACCTGTCCCTTTGTATACTAGCACCTGGCTGACTGCCATTTAGGACAATGTGGACTCACTTGGTAGACAGATGAGGTGCCGAGCAGATTTTAATGGTTCATAGGAAGATCTGGGGACTTTGGTCCTACTTAAAGAATGAAAATAACAAAACAAACAAAATTTTAAAAAGCAAGCAAGCAAGCAATACATTTTGAGCAGGTTCACGTTATACTTGTGGTTGGTGGGGGTCTCAATGAGCATCTATGTCAAGCATGATTCTGAAGCCTCCACATCTCTCTGGGCTCAGCAAAATAGTGGTCTAATAGACTACAGTGTCAGTTTCTCTTAGAAGGAAAGACAGGCATAATTTCTGCTTTAGAAAGTGAAGCATTGAGTTAACCTGTTTTATTTTGTCTCATCACTACTTTTCAATTCCCAGTGACTGTCAGTGGATAGCTCCTATGAGGTGTTTCCTTGTTGAGCCATTATTTCTCAGGATTGTAGGCTTGTGTGTGTATACAATGGAACTACAGTGTACTGAGCACCGTCTCTCCCTTTGAAACTCCTTCCGGTTCCTTCTGGGTTTTCATTTCTTCAGTGGTCTTGGCATGCTGTGGGGATACAAGCGGGCTATGCAAGGAAATACTTGTGAAATGACTCTGGTGTTAGAGCTACTATTTAAAAGTGACCCTTCATAGATACGTGGGTTATCTTTAGGCCACCAGTGATCCCAGTGGCTGCAAGAGCCAAAGGGAGTCTGCAGAAACCCTTGTCTGTTGTGTTTAGATATTCTTGCTCCCCAGCCAGAGGCCTTGTGACACATCTCAGATTTAGTGGTGCTCCTCTGCCAAAGTCCAAGATGATTGTAGAAGCTAGGAATGGCTCTGCATGCTGCAGAGATTGAGGTGGCAGGGTTGAAGGAGCAGTCTATGCATAGCCATGTGAGCAAGGCTTTCTCTTTCCACACTGAGGGTAGGCACCTGGAACCTATCTTTTGGCTAGGGCTAGAAGAGAGGCTCAAAATGGTCCAATCTCAACCTTCTCATGGTGACTATAGTGTCTTTAGTCTATGACTAATAAGCCAGTTTTCTCCAAGGTGTTGAATTTTTTTTTTGATTATTTACATTAGACTGATAGGGAAGGAATTTCTGAGGTTGCAAACATCAGCACAAATATGCACAAGGCATCTATGTGTGCATGGGATCCCGTCTCCGTTAGCCTGAGTGGGACTTCTAACTCTATCAGGACTTAGGAATGAATTGGGAAATTGGGTGGGCTATGGAAGTAACAGTATGAGAAGTTTGGACTGTGTGCCAAGTTCTTTCTCATTTTCTTAACCGTTAATTACTTTATCTCCATCTAGGATAGATGAAAGAAGTCTTGACTTCATTGTTTCCTTTGCTTCTCAGGGGTGGCATAGGGTAGGGAGCAAGAGAAGAGAATTTACTAGTTCAAGACATTTTTACCTTTGTCTCTGGGCACACAGCAGGCCTCTTCTGGGACTGCACAATGCTAGGAGGGGTCATCTCTGGCTAAAATATCCCTGAAGGGTAGAAGGATGGGGTAGAAGTTTTCTGTGATTTCTCGATCCTGCATTGATGACCCTGGAGGGGATCTGGCTCCTAAGTCCCTATCAAAGGTTAGAACAAGACCCAGGGAAGAGACCTGCAAAGGCAGACACTGGAGCATCCACTGGCTAGCCCGAATGGAGTGGTCCTAGTCTAAGGTTTTTTTGTCAAACTGAAAATTTCAGTTTAGAACCAGGTGGGAAATCTCAGAGGCAAGCCCACAGAAATGAGAGAGGGAATAGAATTAGCTGGCCAAGCCAGCACCTCTCCCAGAACCACCACAGCGTCCAGGCTGTGATGGAGAAATCCCCAGCCTCCTACTATCTCTTTCCAAATCCAAAGAGGACAACTTCTCAGAACCATTCATAGTTCACTGGGACTGTGGCCTTCTTCCTCCAGGCTCTGTCATGCTCCCTAAAGTGTAGTTTTGTTCAGACCCTGGCACTGGCATGTGCGGAACAACAGCAATATATTTGGCCTGTGAAAATATTCTTCAAAATGTAATTCCCTTGAGGCCTGTAACCTTTTGTTCTGTGAAGCGTTGCTTCAAGAGGCTTGAAGACAAAGTGAAGAGGGAGTTCTCTTGTGATTTTCTTCCAGGTTGAGGAGTTGCCTAGGTTAAATAATAAAGCTAAGTCTGTGCTGCTTTCAGAGGGTTGTAAGAAACGTGGAAAAACCTGGCCTATATTGTGTATGGTCACTACCCATAGTGTTTCTTAATTCCTTTGACACTTGAGCACAGGCTGGACTTTTGGAGGTGTAGCTGCTGTAATAGGCTTAATATGTGCGGATTATTTCAGAGACAAGGAGTCAGCCCAGGCACAAATTAAACAGATGGCACCTTACAGAAGTTCAAATGCAGGATGACTTAAGAAATCCTCATCACCTGCAGCAAAACACGAAGGAAAAAGCGGGGACTCACCCTTTCCTGTTCCCTCCTAACTTACCATCGGAAAGATGGCAGCAAAGACGAGGGGCAGATTTTCTCTGTGGGGCAGCCAGGTGCTTCGTGGACCTCTCTCTAAACTGATTGACCTTGAAGGCACTTAAAAGTGTGTGTTAATGACCTTGATCACAGGAGCGTCCTAGCAGCCCAAAGTCCACAAAGCAGCCAGGCAAATGAAGACCACCCACAAAGCCCAGCCATTTTATGTGTGCATTAATGAGTTCCTTAAATAAGGAACTTTTACATTTATTTCTGGCCTCTGGTAAACAAACAAGCTCACACACACAAATATTACATTCTCATAGAAAGTACTGATTTTCCACACATCAGGAACCTGAGTAGTGAACAGACTCAGTGGTGTGATGGCCCCTCTAGGAAGAAATGATTTGCATGGACATGCCAGTAGGTGACTAAGGCTTGCCTGAAGATCTGTGTTGACATTTGAAGACTTCATGGGCCCGTCTGCTCTGAAAACCAGCTTCAGGTCTCTTCCTACCCCTGAATGTTTTCTGCGAATGGAAAATTCGTGCCGAAGCAAATGTCCAACAGGTTGGTACTGCCAACTACGGAGGTTGCTGCTGGTAGCTGTGGGTTCCAGCCTCGTGTTGTTGAGCATCAGAGCAAAGGGCTGTGGAGCCATCAGTCCTGGAAGGTTCAAGTGCTGGGCTCAAGCTGGCTAGGTGAGATCCTCAGGGTAGATTCAGACAGAGCTGGTGGTGAGGGAAGAAGCATCCATATGGAAGGGGTCCATAAAGCAAGCACCTGAGCTTCTGTACCAGAAAGAGGCTTCCTGAGGTCTCCCCGCTTCTGAAGAGGGCAGGGTGGAGATCAGGATGAGTCAGATTATATATAGTCTGTCTTGCAAATAATGGAAGCCAGAGACCATCAGGCCTGTGTGGTTGCATGAATGGGCATGCCACTCACGGAGTTAGAGAACACTCAGGAGGAGCACGTTTGGAGTAGCTACAGCCTGAGTTCACAGGCCTTGGACTTTCCTGTTGTCATTCTATTTCGTAGTCTTTTTTGACTATTCTATCATAACTATTCTATCATAACTATTCTCTCATAACTCTTGAAATGTATTTGTTTCTTGGCTTTACAACTTTACCAAGTATCAGTATCTCTGTTTTTTGTTTGTTTTTTTTTAAAAGGAATACGATGCTGATTTCCTAAAGGAGTGTGTAGACTAAGAGAGCATTTGGTCCCTGGTGTATTTTGTCCCTGAACGTATGTAGCCTGCCCTCTTTCCAGAGGATCAAGTGCCCTTCAGTAGGCATTCTGGATAGACCTTTGTGTTTCTGTCTGAGGAGCAGGCTTGCTGGCAATGAAACCTGGCATTGCAAAATCCTTCCTTAAGTCTTTGTTTAATGCCAGAGATCTCAAATGCTTGCAGATTCTGGAGAGGTGCCAAGCAGTGCTCCCAGATTAGGAGATGGGTGGAAGGGACTCCCATAATCTATAAACCTAATAAAAACTGCCATTTCAAATGAATGAATCGTTTGGGCTGCTGGAAGGAGGCCAAGGATGTTTGGAGTTCCCTTTTTTAGCTTATACAACTTCTGCACTATTGGGCTTTTACAAGCATCTTCTAATTACTGCATTATTATCTGCACCACTTCAAGGTAAGCTTGTTAAGACTTCAGCCTGTCCCCTTTTGCTGACCCTTAGCACAGGGTCCTGGCTCATCTGTCTTGTATCAAAGGTCTTAATGGGAAATGTGGGCTTTCCTGAACCCTCTACAACGATAAATCTGTTTGAATGCCTTAAGCATTACGTAGCATACCACTAAGCACATAGAGACAGAAGAGTCTGCAGTGTGAAGTCAACTGCTGAAGCCCCAGGTCAACACAAATGTGAATAATTTTTCTACAAAGCACAAGATTGTCCCAAGCTACAAACAGTCTGAAGAAGTTCATGCTGCTCTTTGCTCTGCCTCTGGCTTTGTCTGTCTGGAGTCATCTCCTAGTAGGTGTGTCCAGATGGTGAACTGAACCTTGCCCAGAACAAGAAAAATCTCTTTAAAGACTTGACTGCTGTGAACTCCTGGGGACTCCCAGCTTGTGCCTCTGGTTTTGCAGAACAACCCTGATCTTCTACCACCCTGGCGGTTTCTCCCAGGAAGAGGGGAAGCAGCCATTCTTTGTGGTCAGAATTCTCCCATCTGTTCCCAGCCAGCTCCAGCTGTGAGCATTTTCACACAGCCCTGGTTCTGGTGATACAAAGAGCAAAGAGTGAACTGAGCCAGCCATAACACTGAGTAATGCCGGGAGGTGCCTTCTAGAACAAACAATGTGGGTGAACTGTACAGAGAGGGAATACCTCTGGCATGACATTTAAATTACTGAATTATTTAAATGAATGTCAATTAGGCAGAGTAGGCTTGCTGCCTTCTGCCAGGGCACTTCCTGGTTATTCACACAGGCAGGTGTAAAACTTTATTCACATTATACAGCACACTTCCTGTCCCACCATGGAGGAGCAGCACCCGACTCAGTTATCTACTTCTTGACATCTACTGTACTGATATCAGGGTCTGAGGGGTTCAGAACCCACACATGCTTATGGGTAGCCCTTCAAGGTATCCTCTAGCCCGACACCCAGCCCAAATAAAATATTACAGGCCCACACACGTTATAGTGAATGTTAAGTTTGACCAGACTGAAAAAGTGAGTCACGGGCACTCTGAGGCCTGCTGTACCTCTAGGAGTCGTGTTTATTAAAGCCCAAGCATGTTCCATCTTCCACCTTCCGCCTTTCTTTTAGCCTTTGCTGAGTTAGTAATCCTAATTCAGAAAATCACTTTGGCATCTCTTCAAACTAACCCAGGCTGCCAGATGAAATTGCCACTTTGTGTGTGTGTGTGTGTGTGTGTCTGTCTGTCTGTCTGTCTGGGAGGGGATACCATTCTTAAATTATGAATTTAAAGTCTCCATTTATATTCGTGTGTTTGTATAAAATAAGTGCATAAAGGATTTGCTAATTCGTTTTATGGGAATATACCAATTAAGGAAATGAAATGTTGGGGGGACAGCAGAAGAGAACCAGATTCGGTGAAGGTTTTGTAGGTACCATATCAAAGATGGAGTTAATTATATCCCATTAATAGCCATTCTCCTTTGGCCAACTTTCTTTGTCTTGAGTGTGAAGAGCAAGGGTATGTAAGCCGTGGGTTTTGACATTTGATAAGAGTCGCCAGCAGAAAAGCAGTCCAGTTCGTAACTCTTATTTCTGTGTGTACAACTGTAAGAAGTATGCAGGAGGTTGAAGGAGGCTTAATGAGACTCTGCAGGAGTAAGTGCTGATTAGGGTTAATGCTGCTTCACTCCTGTGTACACTGCACAAGTGGGTTTAGTGAGTTGAATTTCACAACATGTTAAAGTTACTCGAGGCTTCTTGCTTCCGGTGAAATTCTTTAGGTTATAGTCCAAACATCTGTCAGACTCTCTCTATATTATCCTGTCAAAAACAAGAGACCTTGGGAAAGTGGTGTTTTTTTCCTACGTCAATGAATATAGAGTTTAATTTAGGCTGCAACTTTGAAACTAGCTCACACTAAGAACATATTATTAGAACCACAAAGTGTGACTCTTTGATACCTTGGACCATACAGTTATTTATGTATTGGTTTACGTCTTTGTTTTTTGTGATGCTGTAGCTCAGTGGTTCTCACTCTGTGGGTCATGGCCCATTTGGGGTTCGAATGACCCCTTCACAAGGGTTGCCCAAGACCATTGGAAAATGTAGATATTTACATTACGATTCATAACAGTAGTAAAATTATAGTTATGAAGTAGCAATGTCCTTGTCAGGTTTTCCATTGCTGTGAAGAGACGCCATAACCATGGCAACTCTTGTAAAGGACAACATTTCATTGGGGCTGGCTTCCAGGTTCCAAGGTCTAGACAGCAGAAAGCGAATGGGACACTAGGCCTAGCTTAAGCTTTAAAGCCAAACCCCTAGTGATACTTCCTTCAACAAAGCCACATCTACTTCAATAAGGCCACACCTCCTAATAGTGCCACTCCCTATGGGCCTATGGGGGCCATTTTTATTCAAATCACCACAAGCAACAAAAATAATGTTATGGTTGGGGGTCACCACAACATGAGGAACTATATTACGGGGTTGCAGCCTGAGGAAGGTTGACAAGCACTGCTGCAGGTAAATCTAGGGCACCTCTCCCATGCATCATGTGCTCCTCTGTGAGCTGTAGCCCCATTCTCTGGTCATCCATTCTATAGGCCTAGTGATGAGTGAGATCTTTACAGTTTGTTGTTATTTATGTTATTTATATACAATATAGTGACTAAATCTATTTGCTTATCCATTATAACTCTGTGAAATAGTCACTTTTTATCTTCTTTTCATTTATCTCTTCCTCACAACACTAACTCTTTATTCTCCAACCCAGCATCAGCCAGATATACTCCTCAGTATTTTAGATTTGTTATTGGATACATATGATTAAAAATTATTCACAGTGAAAGTGTTTGTGTTTTAAATTTGCACCAGTTGCCTTATTTCAGTCTTTAAAATAGAGTCATTTAATCCTCTTTCAGGTCACACACAAATCAATGTGACGCCATTAACTTCCTGCATAACTCCCCTCCCCCCCATTCAATTTCTTCCAAAGAGTGGTCACGTGTTGGGCAGCATGGTGGGCAGGTCTCGGGCCAGCTGCCTGCCATTCAAGAGTGGCAAGTATGTCTAGACTACCTAGAAATATTACCTTTCAACTCTCTTTTGATAAGTGTAAACTTCTCAAATAAAAACTCTTTGCTCATTAAAGTTTTCTCACTCATTAAACATGTTGGAAGGCTCCTGATTCTCAGGGTTAGACTGGTGGCGTACTTAGCACCGGCAGTGGCTATTTTGGATTTTCTGCTTTCAGGCATGTCTTTGGTTTGGGATGAGCCCCTTGTGGTTTTCAAAAGAACTCACAAGTAAATTATAAACAGAAGGACATGTCTGTGTGCCTGCGTGTACTTACACTGTGGGATGTAGCACCCACACGACAGTGGGCAGTGAACTATATTTCCACTTCTTGGAAGAGGGAAGAAGAAAGATTAGCAACACCTTTTTTTTTTTTTTTTTTTTTTTTGAGATAACCCACATCTCTATATACACCCACATAAATCTGTGTAAGTGAACTTGACATTTTTCCTTTAAGGTCTTTTCTTAAAAGCACCACCACCTGATCTCCCTCTCTCCTCTTTCTCTCATTTTCTTTCTCTGTGTCTTTGTGTCTTTGTGTCTCTGTCTCTCTGTTTCTCTCTCTCAGCAGTTATCTCACAGACATGGTGATCAGAGAGGGGAACCTCTCTGTGCCACAGACCTTGAGAGAGAGCTCTGGAGGCTGGATTTCCCTGAGTAGGGCTTTGGTGACTGTGACCTTGGCTAAAGAATAGCCTTTAGGACTGGACTGTGCATGCTCTGTCTTCACTTTCCTTCCCTGCTGACTGAAAGTGTTGGAAGTAGCAAGTCTGAACTAATCATCCCAATGAGGGAGGAGGGAAGAGAGATGTGAAAACAGAACTGCAAATAAGTGTTTTCAGAAGACAGTTGGAAGGGCAAGGGCTGATGGCGCAGCCTCCCCTGTGACCACTCAGCATCTTGGCATCACTGGGGACTACCTGGTCTCTGGTGCTACCTGCTACCTAATTGTTAAATATAACTTCCTTCCCTTTGTTTGGGCCCTTGGCCTGAGTATTTAAAGTCAGTTGTTTTCCCTTGTGCCTTACCAGTTAACAATTCCTTTTTTGGTTTTTCAAGACAGGGTTTTTCTGTTTAGCCCTTGGCTGTCCTGGAACTTACTCTGTAGACCAGGCTGGCCCCAAACTCACAGAGATCCGCCTGCCTCTGCCTCTCGAGTGCTGGGATTGAAGGCATGCATCACCACTCCTGGCTGTCAGTAGACAGCTTTTTGTCAGTAAGAGCTTTTCATGAGAATTTTAACCAGTGTGCAAACACTAGTGTTATCATCACAAGTGATCTAGTGTCTAGCTGAAAGTGTCAATAACTCTGGCTTGTAGCTCTAGACTCTTCTGTAAGTGTGTTCTGAAGCAGTTACATTTATTTGGGAGCCATTTTTTTTTTTTTTTATAAAATAGAGGTGACAGACATTATGTTCCCATCAAATGTTTAGTTTAGATGCGAGAACTAGAGATATGGGAGAGGCACTTCATGTCAGGAGTCGGACATCTCAATGCCAGTCTCCATGCTGTGATAATCCTAAGACTGGATGTACAACATAGACAGATATATTCATAGACTGAGATGGAATGACTATTTGTTGGAGTGACAATCTGGAGTATGGACACTGGTCAGGGTTGATGGTTCTGTGATTGGGTTTGGGGTGATCTTAGGGAAACCTGTTTTTTTGTTTTTTTGTTTTTTTTTTCTCTGAAAGGGATGAAGCTCATAGAACTGAATTGTTTTTCCTTCTCACCTCTCCTTTGCAGATGAGAAGCCCAAAGTCAACCAGAAACTTTACATGTGTGTGTGTGAGGGCCTCTCCTGTGGGAGCGAGGACCACTGTGAAGGCCAGCAATGTTTTTCCTCTCTGAGCATCAATGACGGCTTCCATGTCTACCAGAAGGGCTGCTTTCAGGTTTATGAGCAGGGGAAGATGACGTGTAAGACCCCGCCGTCACCTGGCCAGGTTGTGGAGTGCTGCCAAGGGGACTGGTGTAACAGGAACATCACGGTTCAGCTGCCCACTAAAGGTTCCCATGGCTCCTTCTATTTCTAGATCAAGGGGTTTTGTGAGTGTTGTCCCAAGTCTGTGTGGGTTAAGGATCTGTGTAGCCAGAAGCATTCTTCCTACTCGATGAACCAGAGCTGATGGGCCATGGAAGGTCACTCTGGGTGAGGAAGACAATGGCATGGCCTTTGGAATCTCAAAGGAGAGTGACATTTTGGGAAAGCAAATGACGTGACATGCATCCAGAGGATGGATGTAGAGGACAGATTTGCTGACTGTAGGTCACCACAAACAGGTGTATGGGCCTTTTGTTGCAAGAGAAGTAGGAACACTAGCTGGGTACCTGTGTTTAGTGCCTTTCCTTGCTAAGAAGAAGACAAAAGAATGCTTGCTCACACTTCCAAATCAGATCCCTAGCCTTCTGAAACAGAAGTCAGATGCGGTTGCTCATAAGCCCTGAAGTTATGCGATTTCCCCTCATGCATTTCTTATGGATTCCAAGTCCTTTGGAAGTCGGTCTCCCTCTGAAGCTCTTTTCTTATACAGTGAGCTCTCATTGGCTATCTCACGGTGCTGTCAATATTAATATAGGCCCGCCCCAAGCCAAATTTATTTTCGCAATATATAGTACCTCTTAATAGGTTGAATTATAGATTTTGTAGTCGTGGAAGAAGGAAAGCACAGATGGGGTAAGAGAGGACACTCAGAGCCTTCACTGCCAGGACTGTCACAAGGCAGGAAGGAGGCAGGAAACCAAAGCCGATAGGTCACATGGCAGTTTTGAAGTTCCTGAGACCCCCTGAGAGCGGGTAGAACAGACCACATTGGGATATAAAATAGAGTTTGAACATAAGGGTTTGAAAAAGAAGGATTGAATATTTGAGTAATTAACTCAGAGGTTATTTCCTCAGTGTGTTAATTCTTTACTACCAGAGTGGATGGACAGGAAGAAATGTCTGTATTCACATAAAAACCTTTGTCAGCAGTGTGAAGATCCTCACAAACACACTTTGCTACACATTGAGCTCTGCACATTTATTTCACTCATTTGTGTTTGTGTGTGTGTGCAAGCACATGCACACATGGCCCTGCATCTGCCTGTGTGTGTTGAGTATGTCAGAGGACAGCTTGTGGGAATTGGTTCTCTTACTGAGTGGGTTCCAGGGATCAAATTCAGGCTGTCAAGCTTTGCAGCAACTCCTCTGACCCTCTGAGCCCTTTCGCTCTCCCAACACCCCATGTTTTCACAGAAGGCATTTCCTGAAGGAATGTCCTATTTGAGAGGCCACAATATCTGTCATTTATTAAATTGCTTTTATTCATAATCATGCAGATGACATGCACGATAGAGTGCGAGCCTGATTCCAGGACTTGGGGAGTTAAAGAAACAATATAAAGGAGCCTTTAAGTAGAGAGTAGATCGCTGCAGGGATCGCTGAGCCAGGTAAAGCTTAGGGAAGACATCAGCACTTTCTCACTGGGATGTTCCAGTGTAATGGCTGCCCCTCAGGGCTTGTCGTAAAGCATCTTTGCATCTGAAATCCACGCTAATAAGAATAACACCAAAGATTATGTGGCTCTTGTATTTAAGAAGCTCTTAAGCAGTCATGCGTTAATACAGTTGATTCTTGGTGGAATCCTTTCTAAACCCCAGTTCTGTGTAATGGATTGAACACTTAAATGTGTATCCGGGCCGTTGGCTAAATATTAGGAAGTATTGTAGTTGAACATTGTTTTGCTATGTGAGAGTGTTGGGCAGTATCAGGAGCCATTTCTTAGGATATTGGTACCTAACAAGAAAACTGTGGTCCCCACGCCCACTGACCCTTTTCTTCTCGTTCTCCAGGGAAGTCCTTCCCTGGATCACAGAATTTCCACCTGGAAGTTGGCCTTATCATCCTCTCGGTGGTGTTTGCAGTATGTCTTTTAGCTTGCATCCTTGGAGTTGCTCTCAGGAAGTTCAAAAGACGCAATCAAGAACGCCTGAACCCCAGAGATGTGGAGTATGGTGCCATTGAAGGACTCATCACCACCAATGTCGGCGACAGCACTCTAGCGGTGAGCTTGTGATCACAGAGGGTGGCCTATGTACAAGGAGATGGCGGTGGACACTTTATTTTGAGTGTGCGAAGCCAACAATGACTACGCAGACATGCATGGTGACCAGGCTAAAAGCCAAGTACATGTGAGCACCTGGTATAGGAATGTAACTCCTGTGAATAAGGACATCCCTTTCAGACACATGCTTAAGGAATGGCGCTCGGAGAGTTTTACATTAGTAGATCCTTGGTGGTGACTTTTCTTTGGAGAATGTGAGGAAAAGAGCAAAGAATGGGTAGCGGACTGGAGATTCAGAGAACTTGAAGTGGTGGTCCTTAGTTACTCTAAGTTTGTGACAACAAACATTTTTTAAGGAAGCATCTGTTCATTATTATTAAGAAATCCTTTTCCCTTTAGATTATGTTTATAAGCCATAGTTTAGAGACATGACATCTCCAGAAGTAGCCATTACGTTTTTGATGCGCCAGTACTGCCCCCTTGTGGAATGTAGTCAGCTGGTTGAACCAGGGTCCTCCAGTACAACTAGGCATGGCACATACAGAGTTTAAAATGCTTTAGTAGCCAGCTTAACAAGTAAATAGGGGGGAAAGCAAACCATTTATACCTTTTATCATTTCAACATACAATAAATTATTGATATTTTCCATACGTTTTCAAAGTCATTTACATGATGCATAAATCTACACTCCCCCCTCGGAGTTTATTTCTTCCGCATAGAAGATGCTATTATTTATACATTCGAAAATTTCTTCCTGGCCAGTGAGGTGGCTCCTAGGGTAAAGATGTTCACTGCTGAGCCTAATGACCTAAATTTAATCTCCAGGACTCATATGGTAGGAGGAGAAAACTGACCGATGCCCACAAGCTGTCCTCTGACTTCCAAATATGTACTGTGGCAAGGCTATCCCCCACTCTGAATAAATAAGCAAACAAATAAGTGCAATAAAAATTTAAAATCCATCATATATTTTAAAACTATAGCCTGACATTGTAAGTGTTCCTTCAGTTACTCTTCTAAACTTTTAATTAAGTCAGGGAAGTAGGTCACTCACCACAAGCAGCCTACTATAGAGCGCAAAAGAATAAAGTAACGGCTTTCTCCATGGATACTACATGGCTTCTCTGAAAAAAGACAAAGCTCCGTGGGTGTTAGGTGCGAACGACACAACCAAATCAGCTCTCTCCTTGTCACAATCCAGCGAGTTGCAAGTCAGTCAAGTTATCTTTGTAATGTGATTCAGAGCTGTTTAATGCAGTGCTCCCGTCCCATCTCAGAGCCTCATGCCTGAAGGCTGGCTCCACCACCTGACAAGTCTGTAAGTGCCTGGAGTTCTGTAATTAGGCTTGCCTACATCTGTCTTTTGTTGTTTTCCTGGAAAAGATGGATCCTAAGCAATGGTCATCTTTAGCTCACATGCTACACCTGGGCACTTAGAGGACCCGCCTGTAGTCAGGTGTCAGCACTTTGCTGATGCTGGATACAGGCTGGGCGCCATCTTGTCAGGCTGGGCGCCATCTTGTCCTGATTCCTGTCCCATCAGGGTTCTGTTTGGATGAAACAGAAACAAGTTAGTCTTGTGTACATCCTTTACTTACCCATTTGAGTTGTGGAGCGGTGAAACTTGGAGAAAGGGTGTATCTTGTTTTCATTAAATGTTTGCTCAGAAGTCTGTTTTAAGGTTTAGGAAAAAGGAGATGGGTTTATAGGGTTTTGTAGCAGGAAGAAGTGAGGATGACTCCCGACACAGCATCAGCAAAGCAAGATCCTAACATAGATTAGTCAGAACTGTGTTCCTCAGAGCTGCTAACATGTCTAATTACCAAGGGCAGTAATTGGAATATCTAGTGTAAATTACTGTTTAAATAGCTTTTAGGATTTTGAAGTCGGAAGAAAGCCTGCGCCAAAACAGTCTTCTCAACACGGCCCGGCCACGCAGCTGACAGAGTGTCACGATATAATGACATAGTAAGGAATAGCTAGATGTCCTTATTTGCTTATTTAAACAATATGTTCATTTATGTGAGCTGACAAAGAGTAACCTTGCTGAAGCTCGCCCACGGCTGGGGCTTCAGGAGTTGAGGTAGGTAGGTCTTTATTAGTCTTTGGTTGATTTCATGGTTCCCCCTCCCCCCCCCAAATCTGTGCACTTAATTAGAACCAAAACTATGCATCATGGAGAGCAACAGCTTAATATACGAGCTCCCCCCCACCCCCCGGTCAAAAATAATTGAATGAATAGAGTCACCGAGCAGGGCAAGAGGGAATTGTCGGGGACACATAACGCCCATTACATCTACATTCATTTTCTTCTTGATTATCCTTTCGTGGCTTTTAAGGGGTCTGAGTTTCTTCTGTTGAGTGTTTGGCTTTTGGTAATTTTACTGATCCACAGTAGCTCACAGTAGTGCTCCACAGAAAGGAGAGAAGATGAAATTCACAGAAATCTACATGTTGCTTTAATGGGTCAGCTTATGTGTTGAGAAAGGAAGGACTTTGAGCAGGGTTAGCCTCGCCGCCATCACCACGGCTGTAAGGCTGTGCATTAGAGATGGTCCAGGCAAGGTCTTGCTCCTGGGCCTTTGCTGAGCGTGTGAAGGAAAACTTTATGAATGAACTAACTGGCAATCTTTTGCCAGCATGCTTCTTTGGAGAAATCAGTGTGCGACTCCGGTGTTCCGTTTTAAGTGAAATATATGTATGTGTATATATATATATATATTTTTTTACCTTTTTCCTTTCTAATTTGCAGTTCACATTAGAAAATGATAAGCAGTTGTTAATTTAGTGACCTGCTTGTTCATATGTTACCTGAAAAAAAATAAGAGAACCTACATCCACAGAAACACCCACGCACACACCTATAAGTACCAATTTAATGATCCATATGTTATTAGAATCTTTCTATTACAGATATTACACTTGGCTGTTCATAGTCCTAATTTGCTTGCTTCCAATTAGACACCTTTAGTTTGTAAGGCAACTGAAGTAGATCGCTCGATAGACATTTAGTGAGCATAGCAGAATAGATAATGGCAGATAATGCCCGGCTCTTGGTGCTCAAGCATCCCCTCCCCCATGCTTCCTACTGACTCCTCATGTGCAGCCCCTCAGCCTTTCTAGTGTGCTCATTAGCTTAGCGCTATTTCCATTCTTGCGTATTTGATTAGAAAACTCTAGGGCTTAAGAAAGAATGACTTACCCATCAGGAAAACCTGCCTTAGGTTTAGCTTCTAAGTTTCCCAAGACATACAACCAGTCTTTTCAAAGGAGACTTTCAGGCATTTGAATGGGTCATGTGACCAGAGTTGCTGGAAACCACGCAGGTTACTGTGGCATGTGGACTCTAAAGCAGGCACTGTTGCTCAGTAATTTCTTTTTCTCCTTGCTTTACATTACAGGAATTACTAGATCACTCGTGTACATCAGGAAGTGGTTCCGGGCTTCCTTTTCTGGTACAGAGGACTGTGGCTCGCCAGATAACCCTGTTGGAGTGTGTCGGTAATTCTTTGTTTCCCTTCCTTTTGGGCAATAGGCAATGTTACTTGTGAATCTAGAAGTAGGCTGGAGCTTGGAAAAGTCTGCTTCTTGTTGCTTATTATTGCTTCCTCATTAAACACTGGAGGTGCCAAACAAGCACGTGGTTATTCCACTTCAGGGGGTGTGAGACAGCCATGGGTCTCTGTTCTCTGTGACTCACGTTCGAGAACTTGCTGAAGTTCTGGTAAGGGAGTCATCACTGACTAGAACAGACAATGCCTAGCGTGAATCCATGAGGCTGTATTGAACAGGGACTGACTGATCTGAAGTAAATAGGCTTCTGGATAGTAAGGTCTGTTGCTGCGGTTTCCCATGATTCCTACTGTCTCCTTCCTCTAAAAGGAAGACTGAGTATGTCTAGTTACTGTGTATCAATTAGACACAAAAGCTTATGAAAATATACATTTAAAAACTAGAGTGAATTTTAGTGTTTTTTTTTTTTATTAAGCGCTTAGTACAAAGAGCTATATACATTTAGATAGCCTTTCATTTTTCTCCCTATAACATATTTTAGGTTGGCATATTAATTATGAAAAATTCCATTAAAATGAAATAAATATGTTGTTGTTGCATGTGTGTATATGATATATGTGTGTGGGGGTGTGCATGCCACAGCACATGTGGAAGTCGGAGGACAGTGCTCTCACACCACACCTTTCGATGGGTTCTGGGGATTGAACTCAGATGATCAGGCTTTGCAGTAAGCACTTCACCCACTGAACCATCTCAGTGGCCCACCTTCCTTCATTTTAAGAGTGCACACACTTTTCCTGGTGTTGGGAGTTACCAGAAGTGCTTCAGAAAGCTGTGCAACTGTCAGTTTGGCTAGCGGGTTAGCAAAAGTGCTTGAAAAGGATTTGGCACACATTCCTTTGTCTTCCGAATTGGCAGAATGAATTCCAAGGAATTGTGGATTTCTGGGTCAAACATGATTTAATAATAATAAAATGACGACGATGGCGATGACAATGACGATGATGATGATGATGATGATGATGATATGGTGGCTTCATGAATTCCATGAGGCTGGTGCATGCAGAATGCTTTGCTTGTTTTTGAGACAGGGTCTCTTCTGGCCCAGGCAGACCCAAAACTCAGTATATAGAGCCAAGGATCCTCTCTTGATCCTCTCTCCTCTATGCCTTGAGTACTGGGATTATTATAAGCATACATCTCTATGGCCAAACAAAGTTTTAAAGTCCTGATTTTTAGAGCTGAGGGGATGGCTCAGACAGTAGGTGCTCCTTACCCAAGTATGAAGACTTGTCTGATCCCCAGTGCCTATAGAGAAAATAGCTTGCACAGTGGCATGTACCTATAGTCCCAGTGTTGGGGGTGCAGACACAGAAAGATCTGTGGAGTTTCTGGCCAGTCAGTCTAGGTTTATCTGTGAGCCTTAGGTTTAGTCAGAAACCCTGTCTCAATCAAGTAAGTGACTGAGACAAACACCCAGTGTACATAGGTAGCTGGCCTCCCCCTCCCGCCACACACATGCAGGACACACTTGACTTTAAGTACAGTCCTCAGTTTCCCTATTTTTATGTGGAGGGTAGATATATGCAGGTAGCACGACGAGTTTTGTTAGCTTCTCATTGAGATGGTGTGCAGGAATGGCTTCATATTGTCCCCACCCTTCTGGCAAGCAGGCTTTTTGGGTGGATATAGCAGCCTTCTGACTGACTGTTTTGGGGAAGCTGTTGCAGGATATTTGATCGCATTGGGAACCAGAAAAACCTTGTAGGGGTGTGGTTCAGACCTAACACACACCTTTAATATAAAGAGCTTTCTGTAAATAGGATTATAAAGTCAATGACAGGTCAAGAGGCAGGGCAAGCAACCAGTTGACAGGGAGTGAACACAGGAAAACCCAAGGAGGAGAAAGGAAAGTCTTTGAGTTGAGGGCTATTTTACTACATCATGGAGAAGAAAGAGCTTGTTCCTTCTGGGATATGGTTAACTAGGAAGGTCAGCCGGGTGCTTTCTCTGCCTCGCCTCTCTGAGCAGGCTTTCACCACAGCATCTGGCTTTGGAGTCTTCATTTAGGAAATCAAATGTTTGGGATTTTGTTTTAAAAACAGCAGGAAGCATCTGATCATCATGAGCTGGCCCCACCCACTACCTGCTGCGTGTGAGGGAGGGGCAGTGTCAAACCCAGGAGTAAGGTCTGCAGTGGGAAGCACTGCTTGCTGTGACACACGGGGAGGGGACCGGTTAAGGAGCTGTGGTACCATTTCCCCAGGTCTGCACCTACTGTACCTATTTCCCACTCACTGTATGCAGCTCCTCCTCAGCTGACTGGCACTAGAAGAGATGGAAAACCAAACCAAACCAAACCAAACCAAACCAAACCAAACCAAACCAAACCAAACCAAACCAAACCAAACCAAACCACAACAGAAAAGATGTACTCATCACCAACAACCAGAATAGTCTTCTTGACATCTAATTAGCATCCTGTTTGTGCTTGAGCAAGGATGCCTGGGTAGTGGTGGAGGCAGCAAAGGGGCCACACACCGGCCTCCCCTGCCTTCTTGTTCTTGCGACAACAGAACATCATTCATAGATGGTCCCAAATACCAAGCTTCGTCCTCAGAGACTGGCTCCAGAGTCTTGCTCCTCTGAACTGTCTACAGTGTCTGACTCTATGGATATTCTTCAACATTTAGAGCTGTGCAAACTCAACTGTGCATTTTGGGGGGTTGACATTAGAGCGGGGTGGACCTACTGCCTGTTCAGGAGTTTTTGTGTTTGTGTGATGTAGCTTAGAGGGAAAAGGTGGCTAGATAATCACTTTAGTTCAAGAGTGTGGGGAGCTGACCATGTCAACCCTTTCCAGCCCTAGGTATCCTCTTTGTGGGGCTTTCTGGCCTGGGACTTTTGGGGGACTGTACCACTCTTTTAGTGGCTTTGGAATAAGATTACATTAGCACAAAAGCATTTGATGACCATTAAATTTCTGTTTTGGTTTAATCCATCTACCATGCCATATATTTTATTTTCTTAATTAAAAAACAACAACAGCAACAACAACAAAAAACCAAAACAGACTTACAACAACAAACAACTTTGTATCCACAATTCTTTGGGATAGTTTTCTGTCCTTCCCAGTGAAACAGTGACTCCAAAGAAAAAATAAAGTTGCAAAGTGGAACAAAGGTAGGAAAAGCTTAGCATTCATTTCTGGCTTTTGTAGCATCTTAACACTAGTCCTCATCTTAAACAGAAAGGCTAAGCCACTCCTACAACTTGATTAAAACGACTGGTAAACTAGACTTTGTGTGATTATTGACAGTAGCCCGCAATGAACTCTGGCTGCTCTTAGCGTTAATCTGGCCACTCCCTTTATGTTAGTCATTGCTATTGGATAATGTTATTAGTTCTTGTCAGGGAAGCTCAGTTTGGTGGATATCCATGCTGCCATACCACCTCTGGAGCTGGATGGTACCCAGTGTGTCACATCTGTGAGGCAGGCACTCTATCACCAAGCCACATCCCTAGCCCTTGGTGGCTTTGTGATTGTTTCAGGTATGTCACTTGGACACACCTGCTTTCTCTCTATGTTTAGGGTCTTACTGGCTTAGTTTTCCAGCAGAAGACTGTACTTGTGCGCAGGCAGGTGGCACCGCAGCTGCCTATTACAGCCTCGTGATGGTGCAGTCACCACATGCCTGGGCAGAAATCCTCATTGCAATGTAGTTTCGGCTCCTGCTGCATGCCTGCCATCCGGGCTGACCACACCCCATGTTGACCCCCCTGGTTTGGAGATAATGACATCCTCTTCCATATCTCTTTGATCATCTCTACGTATAATTAAAAGAGCTGACTGGAGGGGGGAACATGCCCTTGATAAGGATGTGGTTACTACATAGAAGTAGAGGGGGCGTGACTCAGACAACTCAGATCCCAGTTGAAGCTACCCCATTTTGTAAACTATGCTCTTCAAGTGACTAAAAAAAAAAATCTGTATTGTTTTAAGTGTATGGGAGTTTTGCATGCAGGTATGTCTGGGTATCCCAAGTATGTCTAGTGTCTGAGGAGATAAGAAGAGATTCCCTGGTATTAAAGTAATAGAAGGTTGTATGCCGCTGTGGGTTCTGGGAATCAAATCTGGGTCCTCCAGAAGAGCATCCAGGGCTCTTAACCCCTGAGCCGTTTCTCCAGTCCTCGGGTGACTTAAATGTTTTATTTATCAGTTTTGTATGTGTATGTTCATGTCTCACACACGTGAATATAGATGCCAGAGGACTCCTTTGTGAATCAGTTCTCTATTTCCACTTTTATATAGATTCCAGGGACCCAACTTAGGATACCACTCAGCAAGGGCCTTTGCTCACTGTACCATCTCTCTGGCTCCCAAATGCTCTTTTTAGTGTAGCCTACTTGTGACGTCATTGGGGCCTATCTAAACAAACGCCATGACCAGCGTCAGAAGTCAGAGCTGTTCTGGAATTATATGCCTGTGACTTTGAAAAATCTGCTTTTGAAATATATCTTTCTCTAAAAAAACCCTTTGCAGGTGGTGGGACACAACCTACCAGTACCGTGGACTGTCATTAATCTCCAGGACATCAAACTGCTCCTCTGTGGGGCGAGAGGAGCTTAAGTACATTCAGGCATTGGTGCTAAGACATGCTTCTAAGGGTGCATTGGGAAGGAGGGAACCATGGAAACCGTTTACTTATCTAGATATACACCCCCACCCCTCGGGGTTTTGATGCTGCATTGAAATTTAATAATCAGTATTATTTTCTAATTGGTACTACCTCTCATTGTTTTGAGAAACTAGATGCCAAGGTTTTTAGTCTTTTGACATTGTGACTTTCCACTGTCATCTACAAATAGGTTGGGTTGCCTGCACAACTAGCCTGGGACACAAGTCAGACACCCTCAGAAGAGCAACTTAAATATAAATGTGCAGTTAGTTATCAGATAATCATGCTGTACTGATTGGAAGGCAGTTTCCTGTCATAATAGGGCAGATAGGGAAGGATAGGTTTTACCTTGTTTTTGTACATCTTTATAGGCACTCCTAAACTGAGTTTGTCTAGCAAATAATGAGGGGTTAAGAGATTCGGGCATCACAGGCTGTGTTTACTACTAGGAGTTGCTCGGTCCGGCTGTGTGTCCTGTTTTTACCCTTCTATACGTTAAAAATGAAGAATAAATTCAGTGTCGCACAAAGAAACACATGACCAATGCAAAGTAATCGGCAAGGTAATCTTTTTGTGCAAAGGATCTACCAGGACCCAAATGCAGCTAGTGAATACATATGTCGGAGTGGCCTCCGTGTTTGATTTTTGATGCAGGTTGTGACTTGGTTCTATCCCATGGGTGGGAGCTTGGCTTCGCTGTCTCACATAATTAGTTAATCATTGAAGAGAAGAGCAGGAGGCTCAAATATAAGGACACTGTCAGGTTCACTGCATTTGATAGGGGAACGAAACCCAAATTGTTTCTCACATATATCGTCTGTTTTGCTGTCCACAGGGAAGGGCCGGTATGGAGAAGTATGGAGGGGCAGCTGGCAAGGTGAAAATGTCGCTGTGAAGATCTTCTCCTCCCGCGACGAGAAGTCGTGGTTCAGGGAGACAGAATTGTACAACACCGTGATGCTGAGGCATGAAAATATCTTAGGTGAGTACAGGGTGAGCTTTCACTAACCGGTCTCCATAGAGAGAAGCACTGCTCCTCTTTCTCTTGAGTTTGCCAAATCTGAGGTGTAGAGTCTCTTCTGGAAAACAACATAGTGACCCTCAGCATTTATAGACTACTTAATATTTTGTGCACATAGGTTATGAAAAGCCTGCATGATGAGAAGGAAATCTGTCGCAGGACCTTTTCCCTCCCATATCTGCGAATGTAGTGAAATGACAAAGCCCTGCTCTGTGCTCTGTGTCGTTCACTTCAAGGCTCCTTGGGTGGTTCTGCTTACCCCACCCTTGCTGAATATTTATTACTGGAATCAAACTGAGAAAGGTCTTTGGATTCTTTCCTAGAGATTCACAGCTCCCAGGGACGTGTAATTAGATGCACATTCTCTCAAACTAGGCATCATTTTTAAAGACCAGATTTACAGAGGGATTCAGCATACATTTTAATTTTGAAAGCTCCTCGAGTACTTCTGGGACTCACAAAGTATAGATGAATTTTCATCAACTTATCACTGAAGCTTAGCAGTACTTAAGAAATATGCGAGGTGCCCACTACAATCCTGCTATGGCAGTGGAGAAGGCCCATTGGTTTCCATAGTTTCAAAAGGCTTTGAGTATGTTTCCATTGATACACACATATGGTGAAAGCTGCCTAGAGTGGGTCTTGAGAAATAGAAGTGAAATCTGTGTAGAATTTCACTGGACGTGATAGCGTTGGCTACTGTGTGGCTGTTGGATTATGTCCGGGCATGGTACAATTCATATCTATCCCATTCTATCAGTGTAGTATTTAAATGTGACCCAAGTTGTTGGTGACGGACGATTGGATGGTTGTCTAAAGCTTTGGTGTAATCATATGGTGGTGCTGTTCAATCTCAGGTACATTTAAAAGTGTCTTTGAGCGACCGGAGAGATAGCTTAGTGATCAAGAGGCCTGGTTGTGCTTGCAGAGGTCCTGAGTTCTATTCCCAGCACATGACATGACGTTAGTTTGTAACTCTAGTTCCCAGGGATCTGATGACCTCTTCTGGCTTTTGTGGGCATTGCATCCACATGGCACGTGGAGGTGCATGCAGTAAAGAAATAAACAAGCAAATAAATAAACAAATAAATCAATACTGCATGCCACGTACATGTAAGTAAAATAGCCACACACACACACACACACACACTAAATCAATCAACCAATCAATCAATCAATCAATCAATAATACATGTCTTTGACTGCTCCCAGATTGGCCTGCAATGTTGGTGACTTCTAGGCCTGACTTTCATGACTCCCTAGTTGTCAGTTTCAAGGAGTCTTTTGAACTTCAATTATTAAATATCTTTGTATTTGGCTACAACCAGTATTTTTCTTTTTGGGGGACTCGGGCAAACAGGTGGCTCTGACTGTTTGCATTATTCTTGATTGTCCACTATCTCCTGTCCATTTTCTCACTTCCCTTTGCTCCATCAAAAGTCTCCGTCTCTGTCAGTTTCTGTGAATGGACTCCTCTGTTAGTCTGTACCACTCCCGCCTGTGCTGCCTTAGGAGGTCTGTGTGTAAAGCTGTGGCGGCAGCCCTAAGGACACTGGCAGGGGATGTGCCGGACAGTTCCTCTGCTGTGAGTTCTACTGTAAGTGCATTATGTGTGGACTCTCAGGTGATCCCCACTGCAGCCTTAGAGAGGAGGTATTCTCACTTCTCTACTTTTCACTAACCAAACTGCCAATGAGAGGCGAAATCCTAGCGTTCCAGCTCCTGCTGCACAGCCTAACCCTTCACCGTAGTTCCCTGCCATGCACCACCGGCTACAGGGTAGCTATCTCACTGCACTGGAGCTGTGTCTTACCTTCCAGTCAAGGGAGGAGGTGGACATTCATCTGTAGTCAAATTTGCCTTGAGCCTTCCAATCGTCCTTCTGCCTCGGGAACAGACCGAGGTTGAGCAACAGTCAGAGTTGGTTATGTTAGAACCTATGATGTACAACAAGGGCTTATCTTTAAATAGTAGAGTCACTAATAATGGGTAGATGATGCATGTACTCCTAAGAGGCATGTGAGGTCTTGAAACCGTTTGAAGGAAGAGCCTTCTGCACCTGATGATCAAAGTTGCAACTTTCTGAGCATTCCCTGCCTTATCACGGTCACTAAGGAGGCCGACTAGCCTGGAGATGTACTCCCAAGTCTTTTATTGCACTCCTTTAAAAAGATTTATTATATCATTTTATGCATTGTTTTTGAGACAGGATCTACTGTATCTTGGCCTAGCCTCAAATTCACTACGTAACTAAGGAAGATCTTGAATTTCTGATCCCCCTGCTTTGACCTCTCAAGTGCAGGAAGTACAGCTAGAAGTCCCTCCATGCCTGGCTTATGTGGAGCTGAGATCAAACCCAGGATTTCTTGTGTGCTAGGCAATCTCTGTCCCAACTACATCCACAGTCCCAGTTTGCATATTTTAGGCATGAAGTTGAATAGCATTAAAGTTGGCTGCCTGTGCACTAATCACCATCATCCAACTCCATAACTGTCTTGTGCTCTCCTGTCTTACGTGATGGACTGGCGAGATGGCTCAGTGCTTGCTGTCCTTCAATTCCTGGGATCTCTGTGGTAGGTGAGAAGAGACTTCCATATGTTATTCTTTGACTTTCACCATGCCATGGTACATCTATCTGCACATACACACAAAACAAATAACAATAAATGTAATAATAAATGTAAATAAGATTTTAAATTGAAAGCAGTACTAAGGGGCTGGTTGATGTCTCAGTAGGTAGAGTGGTTATTTTGTAGGACCTACAGCCTGAGTTTGAATCCCCAGAACCCATATAAAAGTTATGTTGTAGTACAGGCACTGGAGATGGAGATGGAGACAGGAGAATTGCTGGAAGCCCATGGGTCAGCTTGTGTTGTATACGTAGCAGTGAACAACAAGCGACCATGCCTTAAACAAGGTGAAAAGCAAGGCCGGACAGCCGAGATTGTTCTGTGACCTACACACATGGACCCCCTCACGTACATACCCTCAGATCCTGAACACACACATACATGTGCATGCACATGTACACACAAGAGTACTGTAGACTATTTAATGTCACTGTTTTTTGAGACTACTAGGGAGGGAAGCAAACTATTCCTGAAAATATAGAATTAAAATATTCTTCCTACACACCGTGTGCTCAGCGTATCATGTTAAGCATTCTGTCTGCTCTGCCTTTCCCATCCGTATCCCTTTAGGATAACCGTCGTTGCCCTCATCTCATAAACAAGGAAAGCAAGATGGAGATTTTGGGTGCCTTGATCTTGATCACCGGGCTCAAAGTTAGCGGAGCCAGTATGTAAACAGTGGTACAGATTTGGGGTCCGGCCACCTCAACACCTCTCATTCTGGCACCTCTGCTGCTTTCTGAGAGCGTTGCAACTGAAAACTTCAGGTTTCAGATCGCTTTTTTGTTTTTGAAGAGTTTGGGACGATGGCTCTGCCAGAAATATTTGGTCTAACCATTCTTTCCTCTGTTAGGAATACATCCAGTGGGCGTGTCTGAGTCCCCACCCCCAGGCACCTGCTCAGCTTTTATTAACCATGGACTGCTTTGGACTCAACACAACCATCCCAGAACAGTGCTTTGGCACTGGGAAGCAAATGCACTTACCTAAATTTGGGGATAAACAGTTGAAAAAAAAATCCTGTTCATTTAAAAGTCCTGGTTCCTGATGTATGCATAAGCATACACACATGAGTTCTTTTTCCCGGTTTAGAACATACATGAATGGGATGAACAAAATCCACCTTTGAGGTTTGAGGGTCTAGGAGGAAGGGCGAAGGGAAGGGCCTGGGAGGAGAGGAGAGAGGAGAAGTTCCAATCGGGATGTAAAGTAAATAAATACACAAATTTATTAATGAAAAAATAAAAATAATTAAGTGTGTTTAATTGTCAAATATAACATATTCATGATGAAAGTGAAGTTATCAAAGATCCATTTGTTTCCTCACTCACATAAAATAACAAGATCAAATAGAGTGAGACCAGAAAAAACAGTTTCTAAGGGTTGTAGTGAAGGTGAGAGCAGTAGAGCTTACTTATTATATATGTCTCTAGTTTGGCACTTTATTTTGAGGGAAGTTAATGCAGACTAAGAGTCCCCTGCCTAGACTGTGTACGAAAGTACCTTCATGCCTTTCTGTATCTGTTAATATCCCACCCTTCCGTGGGACAAACTCACTTGTCACCTCTGGACACAAGCCTATTCCAATGTTCAATCTGAGTTATTAAAATAATTTATTTTAGAAAAAAATATTTAGACAGTACAGACGGTGCAGCAGGCATGGCAGTAACGGAATGCCTCTCTGCTCTGAGCCACTTGGATTCTGGGTATTAGGACCATGGGGCCTCTCTCATACACACCCTGCAGTACTCACTTCCTGGTGAGATTTTTCCCTCTTGGGGTTGAACTTTTCCAGCCTATGAGCATGGTCCTTATAATTCTTACTATGTGACTGATAAAGAGCATCACAAATATGAATAACACTTGACTGTTTTTGTTTGCTTGATTTTTCACTTAACGAATCAATCATTTCATGTAAGTTTACCTCTGTTTTATGCTGGAACAAATATAAGCCAAGTAGATCGTGGGAATTACCCATATTACATAAAATCCACAGCCAGGTTAGGACTAGCAGACAAGTGTCATCTAGGTTTCAGGTCTGGTTGGGTTTTAGGGTACTACGTATAGTGTTTGCATAGCAAAGAGTTTGCAATTTTTATTATGGGTGTGCACAAGAGTACAAATGCTGTGTGGCCCTTCACACTGTGTGTTAGGCATTGAAAGGGTTACTTACAGTGGAAACGGACAGGTCACGTGCTGCTCATTGGTCCCGCCCCTTTCAGGAGTATACACTATGCTATTCTTTGTTGCCTTTGTAACTATTAAATATTTTCTTGTTCTAGATTAGATCTGCTCCGAGACGATTTGGGTCCTCAGAGTTACATGGTGGAGTTGTCACTGAGAACTCTGTTCTCCTCCTCTCTAGGTTTCATCGCTTCAGACATGACCTCCAGACACTCCAGTACCCAGCTGTGGCTCATCACACATTACCACGAAGTGGGATCCTTGTACGACTACCTTCAACTCACTACTCTGGATACGGTTAGCTGCCTTCGGATCGTGCTGTCCATAGCCAGCGGTCTTGCACACTTGCACATAGAGATATTTGGGACCCAAGGGAAGTCCGCCATTGCCCATCGAGACCTAAAAAGCAAAAACATCCTGGTGAAGAAGAACGGACAGTGCTGCATAGCAGATCTGGGTAAACTTTAAAAAAAAAAAATCTTAATTGCCACACTTACAAATATTGTACTCCAGTGTTTAGTCAGTTGTACCTATTTGTCCTGCTACCATGTCGCTGAAAATCTCAAACATCCAGGAAGGCTGACTGTCACTATAACCAGCGGCTGTGTGTACCACTTGCATCTCCCCACTACCGATTTATGGTTCTTTCAATCTTTTTTTTTTTTTTGGTTTTTTCGAGACAGGGTTTCTCTGTGTAGCCCTGGCTGTCCTGGAACTCACTCTGTAGACTAGGCTGGCCTCGAACTCAGAAATCCACCTGCCTCTGCCTCCTGAGTGCTGGGATTAAAGGTGTGCACCACCACTGCCCGGCAGTTCTTTCAATCTTTATCGAATGGTCATCTACCCGTCTATCAGTTCCTGTTCATCTCTGAGTGTTTCAAAGCAAGTTGCAGACAAAAGAATTCTTCTTGCTGACAACCTCAACATTCAAGATAATATAGCATTAAGTAACGTGCCTTATGTGTTCATTCATTTTTCCCCCTTTCAGGTACAATTTAAACATCATGAAACACCCAAACCTTATATTTTCAGAGTTTTGACAAAAGCTGTAAACCTCAGTCTCTGTAGACTTTCCCATTATTCTTTAGAGTAGGCTCATTCGCTCAGGCCCTGTCCCACCCTTACCAGCAACGAGTACGGTTGTGTCCGGATTTCACGAACTTTTACATGGAAGTAAGTGCACGAGTAAATATTTCATGGAATGGTTTGCCTTAAATTGTTCATGAAGTCATGAAGCAAGAGTTATCAACTGGAGACAGTAGTCTGTGATATAACTCACCCTTTGACTAGTCGGAACCCCACCACCCTCCAGGGTTTTGGGGTCTGCTGGTAGAGAGCTTCAGTTGTTCCACAGATGAGAATATCTTCATGGATAGTAGCGATTCTGCAAAATAAAATCTATCCCAAAGCCCTAGAATTTTGACCACATAATTGTGCTAATAAGACCTGAGTGATGTTGTTTATTCATTTTAGTTGACTGGTGAGACCCCTGATGAAGGTTTTCAGAGAACTAGCTTTAGTTGTATAATGAGATTAATTTATTTTTGTTTGATTTTTTAAAGACAGACTTTGACATGTTAGGAAGATGCATTTCCTTTGAGGCACTTGTGAATTCTTGCTTGCATGTTGAGGAATTATTTGATAGTGTTTTGCAAGGCTGTGAGCGTGATCCTGAAGCTTTGTGAGGCCATTTGAGCTGTGATGAAGCAAACTTGTACAACTTCTGTCATGACTCTTAGAGTCAGGGTGATCTGTGTGTGAATTCTCCCATTTATGCTGCGTTTTTGCGCGTTATTTATTTACTTATGTGTTTACCTGGCTCAAGGGCTGACACTACTTACACTGTGTCCAGGGGTCAAAGGGTCTTAGCCAAGGAGGGCTCTAGTGCTTAAGTTGCCTAATGCCGTGCTCTGAGCTTCTCTGCATTACTGCTGCCTTCATAATATAGCTACATGATAGTTACTCATGTAAGTCAACAATAACCATGCCCCACCTCACAGGGTTATGATAGGATTTGGGCAGTGCTAGAACGATCTCAGATGAAAGGACTCAGGTGTGGGCTACTGTTACAGTCTAATGAGGCAGCTCTTGGCTGTGGGTTATGGGGCTTGATGAGGAAGGAGGGAGATGGGGATGTTGCTGGTAAGTCCAGCTAGTTAATGATTCAGCCACATTTCTTAGCCATGAAGCCTTCCAATTAGATACATCAGTTGCTATACAAACTGGTGCCTACCTAGTCACTCTGGGAGACTGGTAAAGATGCTTACGGAATGGCCCCTTTACAGCTTTAAGTCGCATATAACTATCCACACCCATTAGGGACAGTGTTATCAGGGATGCTAAAAGGACTATATCTGGTTAATCTTTCTAACATTTTGTTATAAAGAATTTAAGCATACACATTTTTAATTAAATTTTTTCTTTTTAAAAATAAAAATATAAAACAATTAAAAATTTGCTTCCATATAAGAGAAAACATCACATAAAAGGTTTGAAGAAATATAATGGCTCCTAGATTGAAATTTGAAAAGTTTGTCACATTTTCCTTCTGTGATTGTGTATTTTTACTAGTTTTGGAATGTGTGAGAGACATTATAATACATTATTACTAAATATCTCAAAATGTATCCCCCCATACCAAAGTATATCTTTTCCTAAACCATAGTTTAATCTCGTCTAAAAGTCATTGAAGTCTTACTATGTAACCTGGCCTGGCTTGTAGCTTACTTTGTGCCCAGTCTGGTATCCACCTGCCTCAGCCCTTGAGTCCTAGAATATTAAAGTTGTGTGCCACCATAATTAACAATTTTTCCTTTTGCTTTCACAAATAATAATTCAGTCAAGGTTTATAAATTGCATTTTTTCTTTATTGTGATTATTACTCTATACTAGGTAAGGGATTCTCTGTAAAACTTAATACCTAGCATCTTAGGGTGGTTTTGTTTGTTTTGAGATATTGTCTCGCTATTTAGGCCTACCTGCCCTAGAATTCAGTGGTCTTAAAACTTGTAGAAATTCTCCTGCCTCTGCCTCCCAAGTGCTGGGATTGCAGGTGCACGCTGATAAACTGTTGACCAGGACCCTAGTCATTTGAAGCCTTGGCTGTAGCCAAAGCAGCCAGTTCCAATGTGATGGATAACATGGCTCTCGGCAGCAAGCTTCAGTGCCCTGCATGTCAGCCTCTCCTCAGGGCTATTTACTGGCATCTTAGCATAATGAATGAGCCAAAGAAAACAGGCAGGAAAACTTTCATTCTTCCTTTTGAGTCCTGGTTTTAAAGAGGCTCATGGTCACTCTGTCATACTTTATTAGTCCAGCCCCAAACTGTAGACAGCTGCCATGACTGTGTCTGTTTCAACTGCATCTTTACAGCATCCTGATGTTTTCAGTGTAGCTCTAGGGGTGGTGGAGGAGCATGCATATGATTTGGAAAATGTTCTCAATGGCCAAATCAGAGAAAGAGGAACCAGCCTGCTTTAAGTGAAGGCAGTTGCTAAAATCTTTGCTCAATATGAAGGTTGGGATGGTGCGTGCTCTCTGGCCTTGTAGGGAGTCATGTGTTCAAATCTCCCGCCTGAAGAACTCATTCACTGCAGATAAACTGGAGGGATTTCCAAGGCGACTTTGGATTGCACAGTTTGCAGGGGCATGGTCCTGTTTGTACTTCTCGTGATATTGAGTGTTATCGCAATCATTTTAAGATGGTCTATTTATGCATCAATAAATAATTCCATCCTCAAATAAGCCATGTGCAAATCTATCTTTCCCCCGGTGGCTAGTGGGGAATGGCAGGTCTCTCTAATTGACTGAGGAATTCAGAAATGAGTCATGGTTTAAGTGCTTTGGAACCATTTAATGAGAGAGATGCACTCCGAGTCAGGGTTCAGCCTATTGTTGTCTGTTCCCATGATTCCAGGGGAAGCCTGTGGGTTTAGGCAGCCTGATTGCTCTGGCTGTCCCTTTGGGGATACAGCAGAACCTATCCTAGTTTGCCCCTTTTGGAACAGTAAATTACCTCAGGTTTTTGGTTTCATGCTCTCAAAAGTTTGTGCTAGGAGACAAGTGGGAGAAGTGGTGGACTCTGAGAGTTTAATTTGCTGATTATTAAGCCACACTGAAGTCCACATGTAATGTGTGTGAGTCTGTTATTTTATGCGCTTCAAACATGGCCTCATATTGCTTTAGTAATTTGTTTTGCCATTGACGAAAACCTTTATCTTGTAGAGTTTCATATATTAACTTGATAGCCTCATAATCTGCCTGAAATTAGCCCTTGTTTCTGCTCTTGCTCCCCAAATCACAAGTAATCCTGGAAAGTAATTCAGGACAGTCTAGGTATACTGGCAGAGATGCACATCCCACCAGAGGGCGCATTTGATCGGGGTTGTTTTAAATTCCACCAGCTGCCCCGTAGGAGAAAGGCAGTAGCTAACCACTCTTTTGTCGTTTTTCCCTTTAGGCCTGGCAGTCATGCATTCCCAGAGCACAAATCAGCTTGATGTGGGAAACAACCCCCGAGTGGGGACCAAGCGCTACATGGCTCCGGAAGTGCTCGATGAGACCATCCAAGTGGATTGCTTTGATTCTTATAAGAGGGTCGATATTTGGGCCTTTGGCCTGGTTCTGTGGGAAGTGGCCAGGCGGATGGTGAGCAATGGTAAGTGCCTTGGTCCACTGTCTCCTGTTGCTGTATGGTCAAAAGGCACAGGGGAGTATGAAGCTGCACTGTTCCTTGAGTCAGATCAGACTTGCCGGACCTAACGGTGGGTCAAGTGTGTGATGGCATTCTGTTTGAAATGCATAAGAGGAAATGACAACTGAAGAACTATTTTTTCTCTCAGTTTTTGTTTGGGTTTCTTTCTCCTTATTTCCTTCCCTGCTCTGGCTTTCTTCTTGCCGTCCTTCCCTCTTTGTTCCTCCATAGGCTAGATTTAACTTAAGAGAAATTTTATGGGAGCATCCTGCTGTTGCAGAATTTGTAGAATTCTTTTCTCCTTATCATTGGCTCATTGAGAAAACGCTGTTTCCACATTTGGAAGGCATTCAGTACTTTTTGAATGGGTCAAATTTAAATTCAAGGACCATGGCTGGGTAGCTCTTATTGATCTGTTTGAGTGATTTTATAAAATGGTGTTGTCTTAGCCAGTAGGAATGCACTTGTCACCCTCCCTCCCTCCTTCCCTCCCTCTCTCCCTTTCCCTCCTTCCCTCCCTCCCTATCTCCTCCCTTACTTCTTCTTTAGAGGCAGGGACTCATTTTGTAGGTCATACTAGCCTGGAACTCACAGAGATCTACTCTCTCTACCCTCAGATACTAGAATTAAAGGCGTGGACTGTTTGTCACTGATTTTTAGCCTGTGCCACCCGAAGCTAGCTCTCCCTCATGTCTGTCCATGAGGTACTTGAGTGAACCTCACATAATGAAACTTTGCATTGATTTAGAAAACACCAACTTTTTAAATTATTTATTTATTTTACGTGTGTGAGTACACTGTAGCTGTCTTCAGACACACCAGAAGAAGGCATGGGATCCCATAACTGATGGTTATGAGCCACCATCTGGTTGCTGGGAATTGAACTCAGGACCTCTGGAAAAGCAGTCAGTGCCCTTAACCGCAGAGCCATCTCTCCAGCCCCCAGAACACCAATTCTTATTCTGTCAGCTTAGTGTCAGCAGACACTAAGAACCCAGAGTGGTTTCCATAGCAGAATCCCTTGAATTAACTTGATGAACTTCGTATATCTAGAAAATATAGCTCTAAAACTATCCCATGAAAAGAGAAGAAAATGATGCTTAAATTTTTGTTCATTTTTTTAAGAGCCAGTTTGAAAAGCCTGGGAAACCACTGGGGTTTCAGATCTGAAGTCTTCTAGAAATAAGACATGACATCTAACATATGTGATTGATTTTTCCAAGGACTGAGATTTGTAGAGTAATTATAATCTTTGTGATTAACATGGCCAGAGATTAAGAGGTCCTGGGGAGGCTGCAGAGATGGCTCAGAGGTTGAAAGCACTGGCTGCTTCTCCTGAGAGGTCCTGAGCTCAACTCCCAGCAACCACATGGTGGATCACAACCATCTACAATGAGATCTGGCGCCCTCTTCTGGCCTGCAGGCATACCTGCAGGCAGAATGCTGTATATATAATAAATAAATTAATAATAATTTAAAAAAAGAGGTTCTGGGGAGGGAATGGAGTTAATTTGATACGGTTTCAATATCTGAAGTTGGTATGTCTTCATGAAAGGGTTTTCTGTGACTTCAGTGGGTCTGCTTTGAACACACCCTCTACGGATATCATGGCAAGTGTTTCAGATTAGACATCCATGAACCATAACTTGACAGTTCTTTTTTATGGAGCCACAGACATTTTCTGGTAATTGTTTCTCAATCTACCACCTTTCAATTGGTGCCATCGAGGCGCTTGGACCGGTTTGCAACAGAGGGATTGCCTAGCTGGTTTATAAAGTTCTGAACTTTGCCTGAGATTGCACATGGACTTCGTCTCCTCACCCCAGTCATTTGTGCTTGCGTGAGAACTCTGAGGGAAAAACCTGACTCTGCTTGGGTTATCCTAACAAGAGCATTAGCTATGCGATGGAGTCTCCCTATGAAGAGGAAGCTGGTGTCCGTAGATCAGCGCAGAAGCTAGTTTCTAGGTTTGGGGGTGCAGCCCAGACCCAAGTAGGCTGTTAGACTGGAACATGTGCTGTGGGCTTTGTAAGAATGTGTCACAGATGTGCCCGGTGTCGGTGTCACAGGCGTCAACCCAAATGGCTTGAAAGATCAACTGTGATTAATAGTAGTCAGTTTGAAGTTAGAGTCATCTGCTTAAAATTCAGCCAAACAAATGTTAGTTTGCTTGCTTAGATCCTGTGATTAAGGTTATTTTTGGGAGAGGGGAAAAAAAAAAAACCCCAACTGTGAATGTTTTGGTTGTTTTTGTGATTTATTGGTCTCTTCTTTGCATCATGGTTTAGGCATCTAGCTATTTCCTAAGATGCTGTGGGTTGAGCTTCTGTTCTATGATGTGGTTTAGGTTTTTTTAAAGGGGAGATAAGAGTATCTTGTCTCTCATTTTAAAGTAAGCCTTACTTTCTGACAGTGACTAAGTTGATCTTGTTCTTTCTCTACTCCCTCTTCTCCCATGAATATTCTCACACACACACACACACACACACACACACACACACACACACACACACAAACACACACAACCACAGATTACTTTGTCTAAACTCAGACTTGAAACTAGTCAATGCTTCTTGAAAACCTGTTTTATTTGAACTACTTCTAGTCCCAGCCAGGAAAAGTGAGCCGGAAGACCAGTAGGAGAAAGGGTGTCTTCCTCCTTGACGCCTGCGTTAATGTTTCCTCTCCCCTTCCCCATGACCACGCTGTTGAAACTTAGTCACCATCTTTCTTGTATATGGCTCTTACTGTTAATCTCTGCTCTTGTTTTAAATGATCACATGATGTTTTATTAATGTAACCATTCCCAGATTGTTAGACATCCCGTGTTTCCCATTTGAGGCCCATAGTAGACATTTTTGTGTGTGGAATTTTTCACTTGGGGAATTTAATTACTCATCTTAAAAGAAGTAGATTGAATAGGTCAGAATATGGATGTTTTTATGCCTTGGCACACAGTGCCAAATTGCTTTCCATAAGGGTTGTCCTAATTTACAGTATTTCCTTCACCCCAGGGTGCGATGTACCTATTTCACTTTCTTACCACCTTTAGGAACTGTCATTAAAATAATATATATTTTTTGAAATTATTGTGTATAAAATGTACCTCATTTAAATATATGAACATCTCACATTAAGAGGGTTATTATAATTATATATCCTTTGAGTTTCTGAGTCTATTATAAAAATTGATGACCAGATAGTTCTCTTGGAGCACTGTGATCCTCAAGTGAACTATGAGCATAAAACTGTGTCATATTTTGTACTTTTATTAGAATTTTACATTTATTTTCTACTAGTAATAAACCTCATGCTGCTTCTGTACAGGAAATGGGACTTCAGTTCATTTTCATGGTCAAGAATTTCTCAGTAGTATCTTTTTTTGGAATTTACTGGTACTGGTACTTTGACATTGAGAGTTTGGAATCTTTAGGAAAGGATGGGGTATTCCCACCTTTCCTGTGTGAGTTTCTGTTTGAACTAAAGGCAGGGGCTTGCTTAGATTAGCAGTTAGTTAATTCAGCCCCAGAATTCTGAATTAGGGGTTTTTAAGTTGGAGAATGTGATGTCGGGGTCTTGAGTGTGCACAGCTGACTAGAAGCATCCTGAGAAGGCAGATGAAGCAATGCCAGCAAGCATCTGTAGTCTGTATATCTATAGCATCTGTAGGGGGCAAAGCTGTGTGTCTCTGTGGCATTGGCTGGCTTCATAGCTTCCTGCTGTGTATCTGTTTTCTGATGTCAGGAACCAGGGTTCTTAGGCATGGTATACAGAATCCAATGCACCAGTGTGGGTGGATCCCCCAGAGTTCTGTATCGTTGGTTCTAGGCCTGTTGGGGCAGGAGAATAAAACAAACAAAAACAAACAAACAAACAAAACCCACCCAGCCAAACAAAAACCCAGGCTCTCCTATTATATATTATGCCACTATTATTTAGATTTGTTTCAACATTGAAAAAATCCAGATAGGAGTACTGACTTGAAAAGGTCATGGTGGTTAAATGAGATCGTGTCAATAAAGCAACTGTTATTTGCCTGCTCTGTAAGGAATACACTGACTGCCATTTTTGCTTCCTTTCCATTGGAAATTGGTTTCCAAGAGCTCCCAGATCTTTGACCCTTCCATTTTGACCCTTTCACTGTCTCTACCTCTTCCCCCCGTACCCCATGTTACATGTGCTTCCCCATTTCCCTGCCTATAGAAGGCTCCGAAGGAACACTCTTATTTCCCCCACTTTAACTATTTTGTGATAAAATCCATGTTCCAATGTGCCAAAAACTCTATTGTATCACAGGAAAGAAAAAATCATCCTTGCTGGCCAAGCTGCATCCCTCATGGGGTGGGGAGTAGGAAATACTTGTTAGAGTAAACGTATGTTTGGCACATGTAGTTTGGGAAGCCTCTTCTAATGAATCCTTGAGTTTGCCAGGGAGCCGCATGTGTTTCTTTTCCTAAGCACAATGGCTTGTGTACGGGAGCCATGACAACACGGGTTGTCCAGCATGCTGCAGGATGTGGATTGTGGGTTCACTACCTCAGTGACTACTAAGGTCTGAACAGATGAATTGGCGTAGAGAAGACGTTCAGAGTCATTAAAAGTCATTTGAAAGTTTTTATTCAATTGTTTATTTTAACCTTTAGGGAAGTGACTGGGGACAGGAATGTGGAGGCAAGGTTGGAAGACTATTTTTGTTCCTGTGATCTCCTGGAATTTCATGTCCCTAATTTGGAGATACAGGCAGAGGAGGACCATCGGGTGGCCTCATGCTGAAATAGCATGAAGTCATCAGAACTTTATGAGAAGCTGTTTGTTTGGTGTCCTCTGAACTTTCCACATGGCTCCTCTTCTCCAGAGGCCACCACAGTTCCAAGACGCTCCAACTTCCTGGTGCTTTGGTGTCTACATTTGTGGGTAGGGTATGTAACTCTTAACTGGGAACAGCCATGAAGCCATCCTAGACTGCCTTTTCTCCCTCTGACAATATAAGATAATATTTTATCTATGCCTTGCTACACAGTCCCTTATTCTAAGCTGTTGGCTTTTGCTTCTTACCTCTATGAGACTGGGTTTGGACTTGGATGCATGTGGTTCCATATGGCCATGAGTGGCAGTAAAGGTAGGTGGTGGGGTCATGACATAGCTCAGCCTTCCCTTCCCGAGCATGGCACAGAACTGTGCTCTACCTGCCTTCAGGACAGTTGGCTGTGGGTACCTAATCCTTTCCATGGCTCAGGACCACAGTCCCTTAACCATAACTGAGAGATCCCCAGAGCTTTGGAAGCCAAAACTTCTTTCTTGATTATTTGGCAGCGAGGTTGGGTAACATCCTTTGGTACGACCAGCCATATCCATTTATGTCTTGGCCATCTTTTATGTGTGCCATGATATTAAATTATTTTGACATTGTGCTGTGAGACATGTGTTTAAGGAAAAAAAATACTGTATATCTTGCTGTGGACCAACCCCATCACACCAAGATTCATCCATACAGACACTGCTTCATGGTTTGCCTGTGTTTCCAAATGACTTCTACCAGTGTCATGTCAGTTTTTCTTTCATATTCTTGGATCCTCTCCTCTCTCTCCCTTCTCTATCCCCCTCATCTTACTCCCTTCCCCTTCCTTCCTTCCTTCCTTCCTTCCTTCCTTCCTTCCTTCCTTCCTTCCTTCCTTCCTTCCTTCCTTCCCTCCCTCCCTCCCTCCCTCCCTCCCTTTCTTCCCTCCCTCCCTCCCTCCCTTCCTCCCTTCCTCCCTCCCTTCCTTCCTCCCTTCCTTCTCATGTTGGTATCCCTGACTGACCTGGAACTGGCTCTGTGAACCAGACAAACTCCGTGTACTAACCTTTGTGTGGGCATGGTCTAAGGCCTCTGTGACAGAATCTCCAGGGAGCTCTTATTTCTAGACACGATGGTACTTAGTACTTTCTAGTGTGTGTATTGTGGGCATTGTTGGTGATTTGCACATGAACTTTGTGATATACATTTTAAAGATTTAGAAAATGATGGCATGATAGCTGAGGGCCTTGCTCAGAGAGAGCCATGTAGCCTATTAGAGTTAAGGATGTTGGGAAAGATAGATTTGCCCCAAAGAACAGAAACTTTCCATTAGACATATGCACCTCCAGAGGCGGGGTAATGACACACAAACGCCAATTATATAAATTAATTACACATGCCCAAAGCTGTGGGGGAAGAAGTTATGAATAATCGCTCTCATTTCTTTCCTGTGTCCCTTTGAGCCATCAGTGGCCTTGATGGGAAGGCAAGGGCTGGCTGTTCTCTTCCTGAGCACTGTCTAAGGTCACCTCTATTCTAAATTCGTCTTATCATTGTCTTTGTACCACTGATATGGCACTTGAAGTATTTTGTGTATCTGTTCTCATCATCCGTTTGCTTGTTTTGAGACAGCATCTTGCTATGTAACCTTGGCTACCTATGCAAACCCAATTGGCCTCAAAGTCTTGGATTGGCCCGCCTCTGCCTCCAAGAGTACTGGGATTAAAGATGAGTATTCTTAGTTGCTTTCCTCAATACTTGGTATCCTCTCTGCTGGCTGGTGTATGACCAATGGCCATCGAGTGCTATCTGTAGGACTTGCAGTTCACTTTTTTTTCTTTTTTCTTTTGGCTTAGTCAACCAGAGTGTCACATACAGGCAGAAGTTGAGGAGCAGTTGTAAGTCAATCACTCTCAGGGTGACAACATTTTCATTGCATACCCTGAATGCATGGCCACCCACAACCCTGGCCTCTCCCCCTCCTTTCTACCACATACAAGAGTTTCCCTCACAGGGGCTTCTTTCCTCTCTCCAGAATGGGAGGCTCTTTGTAATTCTTCTCTTTGCGTTATCAGCTCCTTCAACCTGGAGAACACCCTCTTCCGGGTAGTTGTTCTTTTTCTAGCCTCTGCTCTGCCTCACAAATTACTAATCTTTGCCCCACTGCCATGCTCTGAGTGCTGAAACTTCTTTGCCTCCACGACACCCAGTTTCAAGAAACTACTTAGGAAACCACACGCTGACTCTTTTTCTGAGCTCTGCCCCATGGCCTCTGTCTCTAATATTATTTGACAATTCTCCTTTCATCTGTCTCTCCGTTTGTTTTGTTCATCGACATCACCACAGCTTTTTTCATTTCTGTATCCCTCCTGCTGGACTCAATCTCCAATACACAGGTTAAGGCATCAAGTGAAGGTTGAATCGTTTTAGGAGCTGACACGAAAACATAAGAGAATTTCCCCCTTCCTTCCGAGTCAAAGTAAATAGAGGGGTGAAAAAGTGTCGAGGGAGATGGGGAAATAGTTCAGTGTTTGCCCAAGCATGTGGCTTCCATCTCGGGAAAGTGTGTAGAGAAGCTGAGAATGATGGTCCAAGCCGGTGATCCCAGTGCTGAGAGGCAGAGACAGAAGGTCTTCGGAGCTTGCTATTAAGTAAGCCTCCTCTACTGGTCAGGCTTCAGGCCAAGGAGAGACCCTGTCTCAAACGAAACAAAACAAAACAAGACATAGATAGCACCCAAGTAATGTTTCCTGAGTTGACTTGTAGCTCAAAACAAATGCCCACCCCCTATACACATACATATGCACACAGATACACCAACAGACAGACAAACAACAATTTTGAAGTACGTAGGTACAAGATTTATATAGGGCAAAAAGATACTTGTGCTGTCTTCTACTAGATGGTGATTTTCCTCAGCATTTAACAAGGCGTTCCACTCATAATAGATACAAAGTACTTTGGGCCAATTAAAAAAAAAATAAGGCTTTTCTTTACCAACATGAGTTTTCACCAAAAGAACATTGCAGTTTAATCCCAGAGTATTTTTTTAATGAATTTTTTTTGAGGGGCTTAGCCAGAGTCAGATGGAAACAGTGAGCTGGAGCCAATGGTTGAAGAAAGAGAGGCATGGCTTGGTTTTTCATGCACAGTGAATTAAATGCTGTTTTGTTTGAGAGCCTAGGTTCCTTTTATTAACACATGGCATTATTTAATAAGATCAAAATAAAAGACATAGAAACACAAGGGGACGAGGTTTTGTATGGCAATGTGCTTGCTATATCTTGTGGTTTTAAATATCCACCTATGTTTGATGTGTGTGTGTGTGTGTGTGTGTGTGTGTAGGGGGTTAGAGAAAAATCTAACTTGGTATTACTGCTCATACGCATATAATCTTTTTGGTGCTATGAACAAGTTACCTCCAAATAGCTGGTGATTATGCTACATTTTAAAAGAAAAGAGCCAGGCTCTGAAGTGTATCCCCATGGAATAATGGAGAGATGGTGAACGGCACCTTGTTTTCTGTTTCCTGTGAACGTAAGCAGCCCAACAAAAGATGGAAGTTCTTTTTTACCTTGATGCACAGTTGTGTTTGAGATGGTTTTCCCTAGTACTGTAGAATGAAGACATTTTTGTTTGAATGTGTCCAGGGATCCTTACAAGAGAAGTAGACAGATTCTGAGACAGTGAGGCAGCTACCTTTTGTGAGCTTAAGAGCTATTGGTGTTTGTCCCCAAAAGGATTTAATCAGGATCCACATCTCAGCTGCAATTATACAACGTGGCTATGTTGTTTAGAATTAACAAAGTGTCAACTAGAATTTTTAAGATACAATTTAGACTAACTTTCCATTTTAAAAATAAACTGAGTTTGTGAGGTTTCGAAACTCCGTAGTATTTCTAGAACAGACGCTCCTCCTCTCTGAGCTTCTGCATAAGTGGTTTGTATTTATGTGAAATTGGTGCGAATGGATTCTCTCCCTAATCTCTGTGACAAATGAAAAGGGGATTGAAGCTTTTTTAGGGGGCCTGCAAGAATGGAAAAGCTTAATTATACCTTTTACTCACAGCCTCCTTCTGGCCTCTACAACAGCCCGCTATGTGTCTAGGAATAGAAGTAAGTTACGTGCAAGAGAGGAAAGGGCTGGCAGTCGAGTTAGTCACTGACCACATTGTTGATGAGGGAAATCAAGTGATAATTTCCCTGGTTTCCTGTATGTAAGAGGACGAGGTCACTTTGCTAATTCCACATGGCTAAGTTTTACATTGATTTGTGAAATTCGCTGTTAAAAGTCAGGTACTTAGAATAACTGCAGAGGCCACCAGACACACGGTTATGCCTGGTAGTTAAGGACATGTCTGATTGTAGAGGGAGTGACTGGGAAAATGAGGACCTCAGATTGCATTATCTGCAGGCCCTTAATGGGAGGGATTATTTTAAAGCAATGAGGTTTTTTTTTTTTTTTTTTTTCCAGACAAAATAATTTCATAACAAAAAGGTAATTCATGTGATGGTCTTGACTTCTTTATTTGGCTCTAGATATTTGCAGGTAATTTTTAAAAAAAAATATTTATTTTATGTGTATAAGTATTCTGCCTACATGTGTGCCCCTGATGCCTATGGAGGTCAGAAGAGGAGGGTGTGGGATTCTCTGGTACTGAAGACAGAGACAGTTGTAAGCTCTTTATAGACACTGTTGGAGTGGCTTGTTAGTACTTGTGATTGCACAAGAGGATTGTATGTCTTCTGATATAGGGTACATTTCCTGCTGGGTATATATTTATTGCCTGAACTTATTTTAGGACCTACTGTAGTTTCCAAAGCTGCCTTGACATAGGAGCAAGACTTTCTCTTGTCATATTCTAATCCCTGACAAACCGGAGGGAAAACCTGGGGGTGGGGGTGGGGTATGTGTACTCTCTTACTAACCCACGTAACTCCCATCTTGTACACAGGTATAGTGGAAGATTACAAGCCACCATTCTATGATGTTGTTCCCAATGACCCAAGTTTTGAAGATATGAGAAAAGTTGTCTGTGTGGATCAACAGAGGCCAAACATACCTAACAGATGGTTCTCAGATCCGGTAAGAACACCAGGCTATTAGCTTTAGAGTTCATCCCAGCATTTGTTAGCTTCCTCTCAAGTTCTTCCTGGCTCTTAGCATTTGTATGACATGGACTATACATCTATTTCTCGCCTTTCCAGTTTTAAGTAGGGTCCTAGAGCCCAGTTGTCTAGGTTTGGAAAGTGGCGTAATTCTTGGAGAAGCACAGTCTGGTAGGTGTGGCTGCTGTGTGACAGTATTCACATGAGTGTCCATGTGTGACCAGTGTCAAGCACGGGGTCACTCATTGACCTAAACCTGCAACTGCATGTATAAACCAAGAGACTTGGGGTGGTGGTGATTAACTCTTGACTGTCACTGCTTCCCCGAGATTCTAAAAGCAGTCTGCTCAGTGCTGAGAAGCCCGGACTACTACTGCTTATAAGTAGTAGCACACCTAAGATCCCTAGAAGTGATACAGTTTACAAATTCACTCATATCTCTGTGAATAACACTCTTGACACTGGTCTCACATGGACACTTCATGTGAATACTGTCACTCATTAGCAACACATACTAGATTCTACTTCTTCAAGAATCACCCCAAACCTACACAATTGGTCTCTAGGACTCTACATAAAATGGTGAAGGAGAAAAATAGTTAATAAAATTACTTTTAGCAGCCAGAAGACTTGGCCAGTTTGTGTGATCTTTCTTTTCTCTCCACAGACATTAACTTCTCTGGCGAAGCTGATGAAAGAGTGCTGGTATCAGAACCCATCCGCAAGACTCACAGCTCTACGTATCAAAAAGACTTTGACCAAAATTGATAATTCCCTAGACAAATTAAAAACTGACTGTTGACATTGTCACCGGTGTCAAGAAGGAGAGTCAATGCTGTCATTGTCCAGCTGGGACCTAAGCTGGCCTGACTGGTTTTCAGAACAGAATCCATCTATCCTCCCTCCCGAAGTGGCTGCTTTGATAAAAGCAGAAGTCTCTTCTCAGCCATGATCCGGGGGAGACACCAAAACCACCCTAACCTCGCTCAAAAACTGTGACTCAAGCACTTGATGAACTGTGCACACCACAAAGACTAACGGTGGGCAGGTCTGGATACAAGGGGGAGGGAAGTGGAGGAACCCAGAGAGATTCTGCAGGAGATCTGGGCATTAAGACAGTGGCTCTTTGCTTCTCTCTCATGGGTCTCCTAGACACTCCCCACAGGAAACTCAAGGAGGTGGTGAATTCGTAATCAGCAATATTGGCTGCACCTACTCTTCTTTGTTGCACTAGGAATTCTGTGCATTCCTTACTTGCACTGTCGCCCTTAATCTTAAAGACCCAACTTGCCAAAACATTGGCTGCGTACTCCACTGGCCTGTCTCTGGATAATAGGAATTCAATCTGGCAAAACAAAAATGTAACGTTGGACTTTGCTGCATTTTACACACGTGCTGATGTTTACAACGATGCAAACATTAGGAATTGTTTAGACACAACTTTGCAAATTATTTATTACTGGTGCACTTAGCGATTTTGTTTTTTTTAAAACAAAACTGCCTTGTGCATATGTTAAAGCTTATTTTTATGTGGTCTTATGATTTTATTACTGAAATGTTTTTAACACCCGACTCTGAAACGGACATTTTCTTTTATTATCAGTTAAATTCACATTTTAAGTGCTTCACTTTTTTTTTATGTGTGTAGACTGTAACTTTCTTTTCAGTTCGTATGCAGAACGTATTTAGTCATTATCCCATGCAACACCACCCAATATATTACTGATTTAGAAGAAAAGATTTCAGTAGAATTTTAGTCCCGAACGCTGTGGGGGGGGAAATGCATCTTCTTCGGAACTATCCATTACGTGCATTTAAACTCTGCCAGAAAAAAAAAATAACTATTTTGTTTTAATCTACTTTTTGTATTTAGTAGTTATTTGTATAAATTAAATAAACTGTTTTCAAGTCAAATGGTGATTTTTGGAGGGGGGTTCTATAAAAAAGATCTTTCCAATCTAATGCACTTTCATTTGGGAGTAGTAGAGACACAAGACTAATTTGCAAATTGAGTTTGCTTTTCAAGGGGGGTAGGGAGCCTGGGGATCTAGGGGGCCTGCTCACAGCTTGAATCTGACATTAGTCTCCTATCCCCCATTCTTTTATGCTGGGATTCTTTTCCTCAGGCTCCCTTACTTTCAATGTGTGTAGAGACATCTCTACTTGTTCTCCCCTTCCCCTAGAGGTTGGGAAAGCAAGAAAGCTATAGTGCAGTGCAGGCTCCCAGAGAGTACTTATACACCACCTTGCTTGGGAGTCTGCCCTCCACCTCTTTCTGTCTACAGCAACATTAAGAAGGTAGGATTTAGAGTAAGCAATAAAAAGGGAGGGGGGATCTAGAAGGTTCCTCCGTAGGTGGATAGTAACTGCGTTAGCATACATTTACTTGACATATAGTAGAATCACATTCAACTTCAGTTGAAAAGGGACATTTTAAGTTAAGTTACACACTGCATAAAATTTACTGTCTTAATAACCGTAGCCTATGCAGCTCAGAGGCATTAAGCACTTCTATAGTTATACAATCGTTTCTGCAGTCCATCCATAGACCCTGTCCCAAAACGCCAACTTCTTCCTTCTCCCCTACACATTATCCCTGACATTGTCCTTTGGCTTCCCTGTGAGTCTGACCACTTCAAGTTCTTCATGGAAGTGGGATTGTACAGTATTTGCTCAGTATTTGAAAACTGACTCATCTAGCCTAGTGAATTCAAGGTTTCTCCATGTAGCACGTGTCAGAACTTTCTTTCTTCAGGCTGAATGCCATGCCATGGGTGTATATATACCCCTTTTTATCTGTGCATCTATTGATTGGCCCTCCCAATTTTTGACTGTTGAATGGCTAAAAGAATGCTACCTCGACCATCAGTAGACATGCGTCTTTTTGAGTTTTTTGCTTTCCGTTCTTTTGCCTGTATACTCAGAAGTTAAGCAGAATCACTTTATTTTTTATTAAGATTTTGACTAAGAAGTATGCAGTTTGATGAATTTTAATAACTGTTTACGGATTGTTGGCATCCATGGAAACAGAACCCCACTGAGCAGCAGAACATTGTCAGCACTGGGAAGGCTCCCTCCTGCTCACATCTTGCTCCTCAGCCACAGTGCTGCTCTCCTGACCACTAACGCCATATCTATATTCACATGTTAAAAATTACAAGTAAAACCCTACTACACATGTGTGGGAAGAAGCGGGGTCACTAGGGGAGGGGTCTGGCGAGTAGATACTACCGACCTATTAACAGGGCTGTTGGCTCTGTTCGTCCATGTCTTCCCAGGTCTTAGGATTTTTGTTTTTATTTCGGTTATTCTGGTGGGTGTTGTGCACATATTTCAGGAAAATAAAGAGACAGACGAGAGGATGAGTGAGTGACGCTTTAAATGGCTCTTGTCACTCTCCTGGAGCAGAAACTCAGCAGTTTGTACCTGCTAAGTGAGAGCCATGGGTGTACATCACTTACACTGCAGCCTTGACTTGGACGAGCCACACTGATGTCCTCTGGTACCCACCCACAGAACCTGGATGCTTCTGATCTAGTTTGGTAAACCAGTATGCTATATGTTAGTCTTAGAATGCCTTTATTTGGAAGCAATTTTGACCCCATCCAATTAATATCTAAGTGATTTTGAATTTTCTTTTAAAAACATGTTTTTAAAATTACATCTATCAATCATCCATCTGTCATCTATCATCTATCTCTATTATATATGTATCATCTATCTCTCTATCATCTATCATCTATCTCTATTATATATGTATCATCTATCTCTCTATCATCTATCATCTATCTCTATTATATATGTATCATCTCTCTATCATCTATCTATCATCTATCTCTATTATATATGTACCATCTATCTCTCTATCATCTATCATCTATCTCTACTATATATGTACCATCTATCTCTCTATCATCTCTCTATCATCTATCTCTATTATATATGTATCATCTATCTCTCTATTATCTATCTCTATTATCTATCTATCTATCTATCTATCTATCTATCTATCTATCATCTGTTTTCTTTCTATTTGTGTTTGCGTGTGTATGTGCCATAGTGCATGCATAGAGGTCAGAGGAGAATTTGTGGGAATCAACTTCTCTCCTGCCATGTGGGTCCCAGAGATGAAACCACAGCCATCATTCTTAGGCAAGTATCTTTGCTTTCTGAGGTATGACACTGGCCTCTGATTTTGAATTTTAACTTCAAGACTTAAATTTTTTTTTTTCAGATTTGTGTATGGGTGTTGTGTCTGCATGTATGTCTATACCACATGCATACAGTGACCATCGAGACAAGAAGAGGGTGTCAGAGTCCCCATGAGTGGCGTTTCAAAGACTTGTAAGTCACCACGTGGGTACAGGGATTTAAACCCAGTCATCTGGAGGAGCAGCCAGTTCGCTTAGCCACCTCTCCAGCCTGTGATTTTTATTTGGGTATTAGATCAAATGCATGTGTGAGGAGAAACCCAGCAGCCTTCTGAGAAAGCAGGTCAGTGTGGATTTACTTCAGCAGGAAGCTAGGTCGTAAGAGGCCTGTTGCTGAATCAGGACTGAATGCTTAATTCTAAACTCAGAGATAGCCCTCTGGTCACAAATCATTGACATTGGGCCATATTCTCTAGTGAGGATACATTTGTTTTCTTCAGTGCTTGAAAACAGGCCCCTTGGTTGTTATGTCAAGAAGAAAATGTGTTAAAAAAAAATATTGTGCATTGTATTGTATGGGTGGTCATGTGTCACTATGTGAGTCTAAGGACAACCTGCATGTCTTTCCAAGTGAGTCCTGGGTATCCCCTCAAACTCGGATTGTTAGACTTGGCAGGCAAACACCACACTACCTGCTGAGAGCCATCTCACCAGCCCTGGGGAGATGTTTTATTTCACAAGGTCCTTAAGGACACTCAGGTGTCTTGCTGGCATGTTATCTCCCATGGGCATTGTACCCGATCAGAAGATAATGCTGTCTGTCCCTTTTCTATGACACTATGTGAGGTTTGGGCTATGTGTCCCCCTGTTAGCTGTGGCATGAGAGGCAATTAGAGGAAGTCTGCAGGGCAGGAGAAAGCCAGGACTTTCACTAGTCTGTGTCCTGTTCAGTCAGCAGCTCCCAACACCACTTCCTGGTGGCAGTTCATTCCAAAAAGCCACGTTTTCTCGGTCCAATCTGTGGTTGTTTTAGTATTTGAAGGAGCAGCCTTCTTGCATCCCTTACTCTATAGATATACTACCAGGAAGCCAGGGGCTTCTCCTCAGAAGACCCACCGCCTGCAGGGGCCTCAGAGCAGTTCCTTCTTTGATGCTCTTCTTTAAGCTTTGACACCTGATAGCACCCCCACTTTCCTGTCTTTGTTCCTCTGTCTCCTCAGGGTGCTTCCTACATGCGGACTTTTATGCATTTTTGACCTTTTCTCCATGACTAGCTTCCTGACCCTGTTTAACCATTCTCGGAATACACTGAAATAGAATGAAGAATCTGTAGTCCCAACTGTCCATTGGACTGTGAGCACCTTTGTCTAGCCACTTTTGGGGGCAACAGCACAGATTTTATGGCCCCAATTTGCAGGTTAGAAAACTGAGGCAGTACTCAGATTATTCAATTCATCAGAGCTAGAATTAAGATTAGATTCTTAAGCTTTTAAATCACAGCAGTCTCGGTTACCCGTGACTCCATCTCTGCTCCCACCCTTGGCTCCCAGTTTACATTCCTCCTCTCAGGGAAGGACTAGGAACAATTCATCTGTGGGGTTTTATCTTTTCATGTGTTTATATTCCACAGGGAGATCAAACAAGCATGTTCGGGTGTATTTTTTATTTCTAGAATGTCAGCAACTCTATTCTGGGGCTGGTCTTCCCTTTTCCTCTTACCTCTTTGTCTGCACTAGTAATATATATTTTTTCTACATAAATCGGAGACCCCGAAGGACTCCTAGTCACTGTGAATTTCTATCACACTGACCACTTTGGCCTCAATCCCTTCCCCACCTCCGCCACTGAAAACCTCCCACCTCATAGTCTGCCCCTGTCAAGAATCCTGGGCACAGTATTCCAAAACCTAAGTGGTTCACAGTTGAGGACGTGAATTCATGTTCTCTTTTTTGAGGTTTTTGAAGTAGGGTCTCTCACAGCCTGGAGCTCATTAAATTAGGGGACCTGACTGGCTGTAAGCTCTAGGCACCTACATATATATGCCTCTGTTCCAGCTCTGGGGCTATAGACACATGGCAGCTTATATGCCAGGGCTGGGGATCAAACCCAGGTCCTTCTGCTTACATGGCAAGCATTGTACCCACTGAGCCATCTCCCTAGATATCTTTATGTAATGAGAAATTACTTTGGAATATTAGAGACAAGGCAGTTTTCTTTTGTTTTGGGTTGAGAGGCCAGGTCAGTCTGTTAATTACCAACTGACTTGGTGGGTGGCTGATACTTTTCTCAATTTACGATTTTAATACTTTTTAAGTTATTGTCTAAAAAAATGGCAACAACCTCTATAGTTACAATAAAAAGATGCAGTCCCCTGGTATCTCTCTGTTCCACTTCCTCTTCTCTAATGGCAACCACTATTACTTTTTAAAGGTCATTGCCTTTGTTTTGAAATAGTGTAATGGTCTTTCTACTTCTTGTTTTTGTTTTTAGTTTCAGCCATTATTATTCACCTCTACTGTAGAGGGTGTAGCTTTCCCCACCTTCTCACCCTCACCTTGCCTGTGTTTCTCTTTCCTTCCTGGATACATTCATGGACTTGAGTACCTAGCATGTGCCCAGTGGGTTTGCCATGCAAGGGTGTGTATGTGAGAAACCCATGAACTAAGAGACAGAAACAGCTTTTCATTCCTAGAATATTTGAGAGTATAATTTTAGGTTAAGTTATTGCCTGTTGTTTGATTTTGTTACAGTAATGTTACCCACCCATGATTCCATTTCTCTCACTGTACATTGTTTGCTTTCCCTAAAGTAAACAAGGTATGTGTACGTGTGTGCGCACATGTGCATGCATGCATATATATGTGCACCTGAACCCTCAGGGTTCGAACCTAGGACCCCATACATGTTAGTCAAGCACTCTACTGCTAAGCCACATTCCCAGGTCTGGATAGATTTCTTCTCTGTCCTCATTTGTGAAGTTTTGGTGTACTGTCACTCATTCTTTTAAATTTGTCCACTCAAGTCAACCTTCTGCTTCTTCTGAAGACATTCTCCTGCAGCCTGCTGTTGAATTCCAGGCTGCCCTGGTTGCTATGTACACCTGTTATGTTACTCCAGACATCTCCCTTAATTCCCCTGGCCTTTTCTTGTATAGGAACCTTGGTTGCCAGTATCTTCCTTATTCTTTCTTTCTATCTGTCTATCTGTCTATCTATCTATCTATCTATCTATCTATCTATCTATCTATCTATCTATCTATCTATCTATCTATCTATCTTTAGCTAAATGTATCTTAGCATGACTTCCTGAGAAAGAATATGTGGGTGATGAAGTCTTTAAAACATTTTATATCTAGAAATCTCTTTGTTTTGCATTCATATCCGATTAAGAGTTCAGCACTGTAGCATTCCAGGGTGAACCTTTAGAATTTGAGGGGGGGGGGGTGGTATGCTGTATCATCCGACCTTCTTTGTGGACGCTGAGAAGTTTCCTGTCATCAGCGTATAAGTATATCCTTCATATAGCTTTTCTCAGTAGAATTTTGAAAGGAGTTCTTATTATTTAGATGTTGAACCTTCTTAGCTGATCTTCTGACTTACAAAAGTGTTTTTCCCCCTCTTTTCCAGATCTGTGCCTGCAATATGACATTAAGAACAGTGAGTCCTTGAACAGATGCCCTGGTGATGAGCCCAGACCTGCAACTTTGCAGCTGTTTAATTGAGGACAAGTCACTTCCTCCTGCTCTAGTTTCTTCTTCTGGTAAGTGGGCATGATTTTTTATGATGATTAAATGAGCCAGTACTGTTTCCTCGGCTGGCCTTTCTAATGTTCATATTGCACTTTTCTATTTCTTGGTGATATATGGCACATTCAGAAAGCGGCAGCTCCTTAAAAGACAATTCAAGCTTAAAAACTATGCAGTATACCTCATCAAGTAGCCCTGGTTGGGCTAATCAGGATAATTCTAAAGTTGTTAGCTTCAAGCTATCCACGAGTCTTCCCAGGCCCCTGGTTTCTTTCCTTTCTGTCTGCTCTGGTGTGGTTCTTGGAGGAGAGAGGCTCATCTGGGAAATCCCCAGTTACCCCAAGGAAACTGGGCGGTAGGCTGGAAACTTCGGGGAGTATTTTTATACGTGAGCAGAGGCGCTCTTTCCACTCTAGTCCTCCGTGTTTTTACCTGGCACCCTTCCCGTTTTGCCTTCCACATTTATTGAAGTGTGGATCTTTTGGCAATGAATTTCTTAGCTTTTATAGATTTGGAGAAGTCTTTGATTCTCTGAGCTTAGACTTCTCAGTTGGCAACTTCAAGTACAGTTGCAATCTCATTGTGCTCTTTTCTTGTTTGTGTTTTTCCCTGTGAGGGATCCCTGTTCTCTTGTCTTTCTTCTGTGTGTAATGAGTCTTTTGGTCACTGTTTCTTTCCTCTGGACGCTCCAGTTGCACATACGTTACTTAGGCTGTTGAAGTCCCACAGATCATTGGTGGATATCATGTTTCTTTTCTTCTGTGTTTTATTTTGGGTGGTTTCTATTCTGGGTCTTCAAATTCATCAGTCTTTCCTACAATGCTTGATGTATCATTCATTCCTCCAAACCATTTTTCATCTCTTACGTTGAAATGTTTTAATCTCTATAAACTCAATGTACGCATTAAAAAATATCATTATATCTTTAATTCAGTGATTGCCAATATTAAATATAGTTAGGATACAGTAAGGATAATTGCTTTAATGTCCTTGCCTGCTAATCTTTATATCTATGTCAGTTATAGATTCATTTAGGTTAATTTTTCTTCTTATTGCAGGTTATAGTTTCTTGATTACCTATAAACCTAGTAGGTTTGTTTGTTTGTTTGTTTGTTTTTAGATTCTAGACATTGTGAAATTTACATTACTGGGTGTCAGATATTCTATTGTTCCTATAAATATCCTTAAATATTGTTCCAGGGTATGGTCACTTGGAAATAGCTTCTTTCTTGTAGTTCTTGATCTTCATGGTGTTTAGGTGGGGCTGGAGCAGGCCCAGCCTAGACCTGGTTTTTCCTCACCACTGGGTAAGGACTCAGAGTACTTTAACCAACAACCATGATTTATGCATTTTGCCAACTTCTTTAGGGACAACAGGCATTATTTTTTTGGCCCTGAGTAAAGACCAAAACAGTGGCCTTTCTCCCTCCCTCTCCCCCCACCCCCTCTCTGTCTTTCTTTTAAAACACTGGTTCTGAAATTGTAGTCCTGACGTCACTGACACAAATATGACCTGTGCACTATCTACATGTGGAGTTTACTTGTGTAGACCTCAGACCTATAGAATTAGACACTCTGGGTGGGGAAATACAAGAGTCAAGAAGCTATATATATATATTTTTAACAAGCTCCCAAAGTAAATCTAATAAGTGCTATTTTTTGAAAACCCAAATACTTTAAAACCCACAGATGGAGACTCTGGGGAAGCCATAGGAAACACTTCAAGTGTCTTTGAACCTTCCTAAGCAGGTACCTGCTAAGCTCACTGATGTAGCTTAACCTAAGTCAACCAAGATGAGCTACTCAAGACGAAGGCCATACAGAGAGAGATTTCTACTTTTCCTCTGGAACACTTTGTGGTTAGGAAAACTTACTACAAATCTACTCTTCCTTTATAGCAGTGAGAGTTTGGGAGTTGAGACCAAGCTGAAAGCTGGCATTAACTAATCCTAATGTGTATGAGACCGTGTCCCCAGCTTTGGGGATTTCTTGGTCTCTGATGCCCTGTCTGGTAAACAAACTGTTGGCTCCAGAGGGGGAACTTGGCAATATCAGAAAAAGGGAAAGGAGTTTGGTGCCGTAGGGCAGTGTGCTTCAGAGGAGAATTGCGACAGATGAGAAAATGCATTTCTTTTGAGAAAAATTCCCTTTCAACAGCAGTGGGTCAGGCTCTCAAAGGGCAGATTTGTCCAAAAGGAGTCAATCTAACTGTCTATTCTGTTTCCCTTGGCAACACGATAGGCCCACTACTTCTCTCTGCCTCTCAGCTATAGAACAGAGAAAAGGAAACAAGAGTTGTTGCTTGCTGTACCTCTCTAAGTAGATTTTCTTACCACAGTCCAATCTTACTTAAATTTAAATAATTGGTCTTTTCCTGAATACACTACAATTTGAAAAGCATATAGATCTATCTATAGCCTGAGAAATACATTGAGTATTTACAAAATTGTAATGGAATCTAGTCTCTCTTTCTCTCTACACACACACACACACACACACACACACACACACACACACACACACACACACACACACACGCATATATGCCCTGTAGCTGGGTCTCTTCCTTATTTGTTCATACATGTCTTATTGTTTTTGAATAATTTGTTGATGATCTGAGTCAAGCAGATGCTATCAAAACACATGTATTTGTTTTTCTTAAAAAGATGTTTTTGTGTTGGCAAGACAATAGGCAGAATTGGTACTTGGGTGAATAATTATTGATACAACTGAATGCTGGCATGTTCATACAATTTCTCCGAGGTTGTGAGTACTCAGGAATGGTTTAAATAGGTGCCATGTTGTCTTTGCCTGTATATCTGTTCAGTGCCGCAGCTGAAACGGGTCCATCTCAGTATAGTCAGTGGGCTCAGGGATGGTCCCTGTAACTAACCATGTCTTGGGCTTCTGTCTTGATATTTCCTCATTTTATTACCACCATAATCAAGTTCCTTACAGTGAATCCTGTCTAACAAACCATTTGCTCTGTGCTCAACATTTAAGAGTTTCGTACTAACTCAGTTAGTCCTTTAATATGGCCGTTTCTCAGAGTGGCCTCGTGAGAGGCACTTACGATCCCAGCTGCTGATGGGGAAATTGAGATGCTGAGACCTGGATCTTCTGAATCCTTTCCTCCACGGCAGTGCCCTCTAGCGTCAGGTTTTGTCCTGCACACGTATTCCCCCGCACGCGTATTCCCATGCCATGTCTGGGTTGATGACTCCCAGGCCGGAAGTGATTTCACTTCCTGTCCAGCAGAGAAACTGCCCTTATCAGTGTATAGCTTTTCGCCCCTAGGCTGTTTTCTCAGCTGCTTTTTCTTCTAGAAAGCTTGTCCATAGTGGGTATCATTTCATAAGTTAATAAATAGTGGTTGTTTGCATTCCTTTCATAGTGAATGCCGAATAGTAATGTCGGAAATGCTGCTGGAGCTTGTCTTGGAACTTCTTCCTAGGGCCTCTTTCGTTCAGACATGTTTGTTTTCATTGTTGGCGTTATGTTCAGTGCTGGGCATTAAACCCAGAGTCTTGCACAAAGCTGTCAAAGGTCTTATCATTCCCATCCCAAAACACCAGGGCTTTTCCATTTAATCAACCAGAGAGGCAGAGACAAAGCTGAGGCCTTGGGCCAGGAAAACACTGGTTGGTATGTGTGTATACATTCTAGCTTATGATGATCCTGTCTTGGCAAATTTTCATGTTTTCATAAACCAGATGAGAACTCTGGCTTGCTGTGTAAAACTGATCAAAATTTAAAGAACCATGTGGACTCCAGAAAATCTGAAGTTCAGAATTTCTACCTGAATTTTGCTTTATAAGGGAACGAAGTAAGTTTTTAGTTATACATAGTTCATTCAACATCCATAGGCACACAAATTGCATATGAATACTCAAATGACCATGGCCAGCATGGTATTCAGAAAGAGGCCCAATCAAATGAAGTTTAAGCAAAGATTTCAAATGGAGGTGACAAAGCAGAGAAAAGACAGAAACCACGAAAGCAAACAACTCCAGGATAAAAGGGAAGGTGTTAATCAGAATTATTGGCACAAGCTGAATGTACATCTTATCAAAGTTGTTCTCCTGTGAAAATGGCGCCTCCCAAAATAAATCTAAGGGCTTGGGTGGCTTTGTAATGGTGGCATCAGAATGACAGGGTAGTAACATCATCTCTGTGGAGTGTGAGAAATGACTGGAGAGCTTTTTGGAGAATCTGCTGACTCATGGAAGTCATAGAGACTCCTTCTGCTGCAGCTACACCCGTAATCTTAGTTCATGTTTGCCATGAGCCATAATATCACACACAGTCTAAAAGGACTTTTTTCATAAAAGGAAGACTTTAGAAATATATATATTTTCTTGAGGATGTACCATTTCAGAAACATGAGTAGTATTTGTTGACTTGGTGACTATTTCTTCATTTCACAAGTATTTATAAACATTCTTTTTTTGTCTATGAGAAGTAGTGGATACAAGGGAGTAAAATCTTTGAGGTCTACCTTTTCTGAAATGTTTGACTGGCTTAGGAAGAAAATACCCAGCTACAAGGGAGCATGCTGAAGATGGTGCAAAATAAGAAGAGGTCATAAACCAGAGAGAAGTGAGCAAGCATTCTGACATTTGACTGAGAGTCTTTGCCAATGTCTCCCCACACAAGATGACTTACAATTCCCTTGAAGTTTTTCATAGTACAATATATAAGGGAAGACTTCTCCCCTCATATTTTAATATTCAACAGGAAAGTAGCTTTGCTTTTGTCTACTACCTATAATGCCTTGAGATGATCATCTAACATTAATCTCAGGCTGTACCCCACGGCTGTGATAACACTTAAGGGCAGGACACTTAATGTGGACACACATGAAAAATGAATAGTATAACCAAATAAAAACCAAAATTACTCCATGCCTTGGAGAAAGGGGTGTGCATTCCTCTGGGCAATAGCTTCAGAATGAAGCCTTCCGTTACCATGTGTGAGATAAACTGTAGTAATTCTTTCTATGTCTGTAGCTATTTATATAGTTATAACTTGTGACTACATAAAAACATATGTGAATGTTAATTTTTCTTCCCATCTATATTCTAGCTCACAGAAATATAAGTGGAAGCTAATTTTTATGTTTTGACAACCTCTTGCCAATGTTATCCTTAAGGCTCTCAACGGCGGGGATTTAAAGTCTCCTAAGGAGTTATTTCAGACTTAGATTTGAAGTCAGGTCCAGTATGCAAATTCAAGGATGTGGTGGTGAATTGTTTATTTATCCCATGTGACTGGCGCACAGCTCCTCAGTGTGCCAATTCCAAGAACTGTGGTAAGGTTGGCTTGCATGGCTAAGAGACCTTACTGGTGCAGGTGGAATTATTGCAGCTAATCAGCTGAAGTTAAAATGGATCTGATCGTGTTTTGTCTAGTCACCGAGTCCTTCACAAAATGGAAGGGCGACAGAGAAGAGCAGAGGCAGATGTGCTGATGGAAAAAGAGACAGAAGGGGTCCTCTGGGACTGGCTTTGAAGATGTGAAGCAGGAGCTTCTGGAAGTGATTACAGGCAAAGAAACAGCTTCTCTTATGGTAGAGCCTCCAGGGCAGAATGCAAGAGGGCCTACTGCTCTGTTAATGGGATTTGGACTTCTGATCTATAGAAGTCCTCTGTGTGTGTGTGTGTGTGTGTGTGTGTGTGTGTGTGTGTGTGTGTGTGTAGGTGCCCCTGGAGACTAGAAGAGCATGTCAGATCCTCCGTAGCTGGAGTTAGAGACAGTTGTCAGCTGCCACTGAAGGATTCTAGAGAACTTTGATTCTCTCATAAAGCAACGCCCATTCTTAACCCCTGCAGCCATCTCTCCAGCCTCCCTACCACCATTTTTAGTTACAATTTTGTTACATTATTTTAGAGGGGGCTGAGCCACAGTTCAAGGGAGAGGAGTCCATTCTCTCCTGCCATATGGGTGGCAGGGATTAAACCCAAGTTGTTGGGCTAGGTGGCAGGCACATTTCTACACGGAGCCATCTCCCTGGCCCCGTCTTTGGAACCAGTAGCATATTTATGTTGTGTAAGCCCTTAAAGTTGTTGCAACTTGTTATGACAATGCATAGGGAACCAGTTCACCTTGAAATTAGTCCATTTTGTCAAATTAATCTTCTTTCCATTTGATAATACAATTCATTTATGAATTTTAAGGCTTCTGCTTTTGACTATGAGAGTCCCTCCATAATATAGGGAGTATTTAAAGCCAGCTTACTGCCTTCACACATGAAGCAATACCTAGGAGGACTACCTAGGAGAAGGAGAGCTCTAGACACACCATGCTCTAGACACAGCAGATTTCTGGGAGAGAGCAAGTCAAGTGAGTAAGCCTACAGATGAAGCAAGCCGTATATGCTAGACCTATGTGCTGCGCAGATGGAGACTCCACCTGCCCCCAGTTCTCCATCTGCGCAGCACATACATTCTCCAGATAGTGCTTAGTTAAGGAGATTGGAGAAACTGGCAGTGAGGATTTACAGAGCTGTGTTGGGATAATCTTCTTGTGCACTGAGGAAAGGTTGTCTTTGTATTATTCAAATGTTGATTTCTGTATCTCAGGAGAGCTGGGTACTGTGTGGACGCTGCTATTGCTATTCTAATTGCTCACTACCTGCATCAGATTTTGGAAACAGTCTTCTCCATTACCTTTGGATTGGTTTAATAAAGAGCCGATGGCCTAAAGAAGAGCAGGAGATGAAAGGCTGGATGTCCAGGCAGACAAAGACTCTGGGAAAGAATCAAGGATTTTCTGGATGAGGAGGTGGAAGGAACAGGTGTGGGACTGATTGAATAAGAGATAATGGGCCACCTGGCAAAAGCAGGTTAGTATAAGTGATTTATTAAGTTATGTGGGCTAGTTGGGGCAAGCCTAAATTATAAGGCCTAACCTTTCATAAGTCATATAAGTCTCTTGTCATTATTGGAAAGCTGATGGGTCAGAGACAGTCCAATGGCAGAGCTGGATGGCAGAGAGAAGGCCACAGATGATGCATGTGTATACAGAGGAATGCTTGAGTCTTAGCAAAATAAGGATCTGCAAATGCATAGAATAAAATTCTGTGAGGCTGAGCAGTAAGAATATCTCAGGAATAAGTAATCCCAAAGGATGCAATGGTTGAGGTCACCCTCAGTGTTTCCTGTGTTGGAGACTTGTTCCTTAGGTGACAAGAGCTTAATACAAGGCTTAATGGGAGGTGTTTGGATCTCTAGAGGTGTGGCTTCAGGTGGGTCCTTAGCTGTTCTTTGTTTTCCGGACTTGTGACATGACTGTGGTGCCATCCTCAATGAAGCCCTTCCTAGAGCTGAACTGATGGTAGTTTCATGCCTTTGAGCCTCAAAAAGTGTGAACAAAATGTATACTTGTCCTTTGTCATGTAATCTAGCCTATATGTTTTGTTACAATACAGTAAGATGTGTCAAGTCAAATACGTTCGTAAGTTTACACAGGGATGGAAGTTGTTACAAGAGCCCAAGATGGCGCCTCATTGAGTACGTGCAACATTTTAGAGTAACTCAAGAGTGGCTATACCATAGTAATGCATCTGTAACCGCCTTAGAACGATGGCTCTCATAGCTCTGCTCTGAACAACAGAAGCAAGTTCCCGAAATAACAAAGTGATTCACATGCACAAAAATTAAATGTAGATCAAGGTACAAAATTATTTAAACTAGCCGGGCAGTGGTGGCGCACGCCTTTAATCCCAGCACTTGGGAGGCAGAGGCAGGCAGATTTCTGAGTTCGAGGCCAGCCTGGTCTACAGAGTGAGTCCCAGGACAGCCAGGGCTACACAGAGAAACCCTGTCTCAAAACAAAACAAAACAAAACAAAACAAAACAAAACAAAACAAAAAAAATTATTTAAACTAATATAATGAAATCACATGTTCAGCAATGTAACATCTACAATAGTAATTTTTATACATTTGAAGAAAGAGAAAATAGAGATACAGCCTCAAAGGGGACATAAGGAGGCAACAGTGATTCAAGAATCCTCATACATCTGGTTCACATATGCTTAGTATGCTCGTGGATTTAAGAGAAAACATAAATTCAATGTAAACATGGAGATAAAATAGAATAAGAACCAAATAAAACTTTTAGAATTGCAAGTTGCAATACCCAATGGGAAATTTCACTGCCTAAAATGTCAGCCGATTAAAGACTGGAGTTCAAAAAGCCAATGATCCTAAAGACTGGGTAATAAAATGTACTCAAGATAAATTCCAGAAGGGGAGAAACTAGAGTCCGTGAGAAGATCGAAGTGACTTGGGGACAGTATTCATAGACAAGACCTAGGAAGCTGGAATCTCAGTGCAGAGCAGCGATAGAAATGTATTGAAGGGCTAACGTGCAAAAGCATTCCAAACTAAGGACTGTCGTCTGCACATGCATTCCAGAAGCCTAACAAGACAAGAACGTTACCATGAGTAAAACTCTACAAACATTAACAATAGGACACCAAGATTATCATTATCAGGTTACCAAAGTCTGGTAAGAGCGAGAATATATTCAAAGTGGTGAGGGAAAAAAGACATACCATGTACTGAGGAACAAAGATATGAAAGTATTCTTCTCATTAGAAATGATGAAAGCCATTTTTTAAAGTACTGAAAATAAAACTGTCAACCTAAAAATTTATGCACTGTGAAAATAGCCCTAAAAAATGACGTTAAAGTAAAGCATTTTCAAATAAACCAAAACTGAAAGAATTCACCTTAAACAATTTCCGCTGCAATAGTAATAGTGGTAGTGGTAGTGTTAGGAGGAGGAGGAGGAGGAATAATAACAACAACAACAATAATAAAAAAACATAAAAGTGTTAAAAGAGGGCTGGAGAGATGGCTCAGCGGTTAAGAGCACTGACTGCTCTTCCAGAGGTCCTGAGTTCAATTCCCAGCAACCCCGTGGTGGCTCACAACCACCTGTAATGGGATGCCCTCTTCTGGTGTGTCTGAAGACTGCTACAGTGTACTCATACATGAAATAAATAAATCTTTAAAAAAAAAAAAAAAAAAAGGTTAAAGGAATCTCAGGCCAATGGCAGTCACAATGGATGCAAGCCTGGACCTGTGCAGGGATGAGAGCTGGGGAAAGTTAGGATGTTCGCTAATGGAAGTGACGTCTTCCTCATTCTCTACTATAGGTTTGTGACTGTTAGAAAAGGTGAATTTCAGGATGAGAACTTTATCCAGAGCTAAAGAGAAACTCTTTTGATAGAGTCAGTTCATCAGAAACACAAATCCTACAAATGTTTATACATGGACCTCATAGCAGAGGCTGAAATAATTAAAAGGAGATATAAAATCACCTACATTCATAGTTGGAGATTTCTGTATATCTTTTGTGGTGGGGTTAGAAGCTGAGACTTTATACATGTAAAGCACTTTATCAGTTGAGCTCTGTCCTCTCTGTAATTTCAAGGACAAATAGAGGTAGACATGACTTAATTAAATTTATGTATATTATATAAATATATAAATAAATATATTTGTATAAAATACATTTATACAAATTTATAAAAAAACCAGAACATTTATAAAAAACATCAACTAAAAAAATATTGACATAGGGCTTTTGGTGGTAGCTTAGTAGTACAGTACTTGCCTAGCATGTGCAAGGCCCTGGGTTCAACTCCACCACTAAAATCAAGCAACCAAAAACAAAACACTTTAATTCATGAAGATAGATAATATGTTCACCATTACCTGTAATTCTACTTCCAGGGAATTCGATACCTTCTGTGGGTACTTGCATACATGTAGCATACATTCAAATTCATATATACATGTGTGCATGTGAACACACACACAAATAAATCTTTAAACATTACTTTAAAATTGGACAATGCATAAGCAAGTGTATTCATTTTTTTCTCTTTGCTGCCAAAGAGGCTAAAATAATTGCAAAAGGTAAAATCCAAATGAAGATGGGAAATGCAAAAAACAAATAGGAAAATAGTACAGTACATTAAATGTAAATGGTCTAAACATTCCAATTTAAAAGTGACACTGAACTATAGTGACTATAAGGAACTCATTTCAAACAACATAGACAAAAGTACAGAGAAAGGCAAATCATCCAGATGCTAGCTAGAAGGATTGGGTGGGTGAGATGAGTAAGGAAATGAAACACCTGCTGCCAAGCCTCAGACCCTGAGCTGAATCTCTGGGAACTATTGTAGATGGAGAGACTGATTCATGTTTGTTGTTCTCTGAAGTCCATGAATTCACACACACACACACACACACACACACACACACACACACACACTAAATATTTAAAAAACAAAACACCTAATTAGAGAACCCTGGTATGGTCAATGTGTACATCTATCTATAGCATTCATTAAAAGTCACTTTAAAATTATGGAGCTAGAGAGATTGCTCAGCAATTAAGAATACCTGCCAGTCTTCCAGAGAACTTGAGTTATGTTTTTAACACCCAGGTCAGGCAGTTCACCATTGCCTGTAACTCCAGCACCTTATGTGAGCACGTGCACACATACACATACATGCAAACACACACACATAATTCTTTAAAGATTACTTTAAAACTGGGTAATTTATAAGCAAGTAAGTTAATCTTTCCCTTTGCTGTTCACCTTGGAGAAAGATTTCCTCTTTAGTTAGTTAAGGGATGTGAGGGGCTACACATCAACTCCTTTGTAGTGTCAAGCTCAAGATCAGATTTTGGGATACTATTATTTACATTAGTTCTTCAAATATTTGGAAACACCTGACGACTTATTTTATGAAACAATGAAATTAATCCAATGGAACCTTTAGAGCTTCTATTTTTTACATTTTAATTTTAGCCTCATGTTTTCTCTTGCCACATACTGATTTTCAGTCTAGTGCATTTTTCCCTTTATACATCAAATTCTTTGAAAATTGGATTTATTTTTCTATATGTAATCATGCTAATATTTGTAACACTGAATCCAAATAGTGTGTCCAGAAGAATAAGATTTTTAACTGAATGGGAAAGGTAAACACAAAGTAGAAATGACATTGATATTAAGGAACTGTGACTCAGCTTGTGGTCATTGTCTATCTCCCTTCTAAGTGTGCAATGTCTATGGGCTAAGTAAAAAAAAAATATTTCCTTTCTGCCTGATCAAGATGAGAAAGTCTCTTAAAATGTAGGCGAAGATATTTAAATATTATTTTGATTACAGGACTTAAACCTTTTGGGCATATGCTCATAGTTGTTCGATTGTAATGCTTAATGATACAAATACAAGAGATGTAATTAAAAAAGCAGTGCGTCTTCAGCACCCATGACCTCTTCTCCCGTTTCCCTGGCAGCCTCACAGTCTAGGAGACATCACGCCTGGAACCAGGTCAAAGAATCCTTATCAGCGAGAGGGAACAGAAGCTACTCAGACTTAGTGGGGTTTGACCAGAGAAGCTAGAACTCTCTGGAAGGATGGAGTGGTAGGTTTTTCTGGCCTGACATCATCTAATTAAGTTGAATTGGTGTACCCATGTTAGTTCTTCCTGGCAGTGTCAGAAGGCATCATGGGTCAGGCTTCGTACCATTTCATCAGCCTCCAGGTAATAAGTGGTGTGTAAGCGGTGTGTTCCCTCTGAAGAGCCTCGATTGTACCATTTGCTCATTGTTGTGCCATGAATACTCCTACTAAAGCAGCTTTCAAAATACCAGTGAAAGAATGGACAGCAAACTTGGGAGGAAGTGCAGACTAGATTCTAGTGCAGCGCTGGCTCTAGGTAAAAGCTGTGGATGCAAATGTTGGCCCAAATCCCTCAATGGCAGGGGTGATTCAGCAGCGTTCACTAGTGTCAGATACAAACAGTATCACAATGCAGAGGACTCAAACTGGGGCTAGAGAAAAACTCTAGAACTGTGCTCCACAAAGTCCTGCTATTCTTCAATTTGCATTTCTCCTTCATAAAGAATTATGAATTAGACATTCTAAACTCACTAAAACATTTCCTTTTGTGCCTGTAACGAGTACTTTTGATTTAACAGATATTTTTTGTTCCATAATTACTCTAGCTCAGGCCCAGAAGTAATGAGTAAAATACACAGTAGACAAGATCTGTCTGATCTGCCCAGTTTAGAACATTGTAGGAAAACCTTTTATGCTTATGATTGAAAATAGTACTACAAAAGAGAGGAACACAATTTATTAGGTGATGGGCTTGGCTTCTCTGATGAAGGGGTGACCTACAGGTGTGACCTACCTCTCTCTTCCAACCAAATTTGGTTTTCTATGCTGTCTGTGGTTCTTGCTTTGTAAATACGATTCTATACACATTGCTCATTTGGAAGTCACTTCACACAACACTCCCTTGGCTCAAATTTCTCCTGGTTTGCAAGAGTCTAGCTGCTGTTTGGGTCTCTAAGTGAGTTTCTCAGAAGTGATCTAATATACTGTATAAAAGAATGGCACACCCGGATCTTTAGCCTTCTCTAGCGAGACTGGCCCAAGGACATATTAGGATAAGCCATTTGTCTGCAAATGACTCCTTTTAGATACAAAATTGCATCAGCCATGGTATTTATTCTGCCATTAGTGGGATAATCTGGAGAAGGACAGTAGAGAGGTAGCTTGCAAGAATCAAGCCTACTGTGGGAATGGAAAAAAAAGGGGGGGCCTTAAGGCCCAGCAAGATCCAGGAAGAATAAAGTTCCAGGGATGTGAAATTTATCTGCGGCTCTGCTGTGCTGTGCTTGTGCCGCGTGTTTATGTACAGGTGTGTGCACATATGTCAAGGAGGGTTCCAGAGTAGGAACTGAGTAGGAAGATATTTGAATACAGTAATAGAAGGAAGAGAAACAATGATGACTGTTAGGGAAGAGGACAGTATTTCTTGCTAGAGCCCCAACTTTTGGCATTAATCATTAAACAGTTATATACCAGTTGGCAATTTACAACACACTGATCAGTAAATTACATTATTTCATCCTCGGCATGGACTTAGCATCCTTGTAAGTTAGTGACGGTGGTAGTCATACACCTCCTTTACTGAGGAAGAAAGTGAGGCTCAGAGTCTTTAGATGTCTTTTTCTCAGAATCACAGAGCTGTTCTGTTACCAAGGTTAGACCAGGAGTAGACAAAGTATAGATTGTGGGCCAAGTGTGACTTACTGTCTGATTTTGTAAATGCAGTTTTATTGGGATACAAGGATAGCAAATTATAAACTATTGTCTCTGTTTTTGTTGTATAAGAGTTGAATTGACAGATTAAGACAGTCATCTCAATAGAATGCATGTTCTCTAAATGTAACTGAAGTAAACCAAACCACTCCATCTGGACCTTCACAGAACCGAAAGGTGGGTAACAACCACAGATACCACTGTGGTGCCCTGCTCAGTCTAATAAGGCCCTGATCCAACTCACCAGGGCATTAACAGTGTTGTGTGCCCTTGGTGGGAAAACAATATCAAAATGGGGCACATGCTCCTCTCATTTGTCAGCGATGCCAAAGGATTATTGCTCCTAAAAAATGTCCCATCTGAATCTCCACCGTCTTCTTAGTCCTAGCTCAGAGCTACATGGACAGCGGATGTTGCTGTGGGTCATCTGGCTAATTACCCCTAGAACATCATGACTTGCCATCCACACCTGTGACCACTGAAGCTCTCCTCGGGTGCTATGGGCTTTTGAATGTATCTTCTTTCAGCAGTTATGGAAAGAACCCAGCCTAGTGCTCCCTGGGTATGTCATTTGGTAGCCATAGCATTAAAAATGGAATTGTGGCTAACTTTAACAACTGGAAATATGTTCCATAAAGACACAAATATGAACTTTAGCTTGAAGAACTGGAAAAAATCTGGATCATTGAAATATCACATGGTTTTGCGTGTTTGAGAAAGTAGCAACTGTCCTGCATTAAGGTTACATTCTCTGGCTCCTGGAGGAGTCACTCAGGTACAGCAATGATTTTAGTGAGTGAAACTGAGCCTGGTGATTGGTGAGCTGAAGGGAGAGGTTCTATTTCAATCCTATCTGGCTGTGTTCACATGTGGCCAAAAAATGTCCTTTGAGACTATAGGTCTGGAGCTTTTGTATGAACTGTTTTCCATGAGACGTTTCAGATCCAAATTTTATATTTAAAATTTCACATTTAAAACATGGCGATTGGGCTGGAGCGATGGCTCAGCACTGACTGCTCTTCCAGAGGTCCTGAGTTCAATTCCCAGCAACCACTGGTGGTGGCTCACAACCATCTGTAATGGGCTCTGATGCCCTCTTCTGGTGTGTCTGAAGAGAGTGACAGTATACTCACATACATTAAAATATGGTGATTATAAAAATAAACAAAATAAGTATAGAGTATTAACTTTTTAAATCAATTCTCTATGGGTAAAGTAAAGCACATGTAAGATCTAGTTTTACCTTGTAGCCTATACAAGGCGCATTCGTCTGCTGGAGGCGCCATCCAGGGCTAACGGGAAAGGCACAGTTGGATACAATCATCTTGGAATGGAGCCTCATTGATGTTCACCCCTGCCTACTTTGTAATTCGGAAAAGAAACATTAGCAGTGAGCCTTTTTTTCGAATTTACTTCATTTTATTTTTATTTTGTGAGTATATTATTAGTTTTGGTTTGCATGTATGTATGTGCACCACATGCATGCCTGGTGCCTGCAGGATCCAGAAGGAGATGGAGTCCCTGAAACTGGAGTTACAGATGGTTGTGAGCTGGGAGTTCTGGGAACCAAATCTGGGTCCTCTGGAACATGATCCAAGTGCTCTTAACTTCTGAGCCATCTCTCCCTAGTCCTCACAGCTTTACAAAAGTTACCAAGCAAGGCATTGCAAAGCTCAGTATCAACTACCCCTAAGTCTCAGAGCATTCCAGACCCATCCTATCGTGGAAGTTCCATCTCTTCTGTTTTTTTGGTTTTTTTGTTTTCTTGTTTTTTTGTTTTTTATTCCAACCCCCTGAGTCCCAGATAATAGATTTCTCCACAAGCTCAGTTTATGTAAATCAGCACATCTTACTCTTACAAGGCTGGCATTTCTCAAGCAGGTTGTTTTATAAAGTAGAAAGAAAAATTAAGCTTCTGCAAGACATGCTGAATTCTGTCAATCAAATACCATGGTTCACTATTTCTCTTTCATTTTCATTTTTCATCTCAGTAAACAAACAAAACAAAGTAAATAGGGAAATACCACACAACCTGTGGCAGTTTTGTAATCTCTGGTGAGACCTGTCATGATTCTGTCAGCCATGGCTTCCCTTCCCTTCCGGTATGTGTTGGGGGAAACAGAAGACATTGTCGTGGTTGAGGGAATTGGGTGAAGTTGAGGATGATTCGGGGAAGTGTAGTTACATGGTTAGATTTTGTGTATGCAATGGTGTGCAGTGTACATGTGTACTTGTAGGTAACTGTGCATGTATGTGCTCGTGTGAGTTCATATGGAGGCTAGAGGGTGACATAAGGTCATTTCCTCTATTGCTATCACCTTATCTTTTGGTGTAAGGTCTCCCACTGAACCCAGAGCTCACTGGTCTAGTTGGCTGATAAGCTCTGAGGATCAGCTTGTCTCTGACCCCAGCACTAGGGTTACAGATATCCATAACCACTCCTACTTTTATGGGGGTATTGGGGTCGAAAGCATGTCCTTGTGCCTAGGTACCACATATTTTACCAACTTAGCCATCTCCCCAGCCCGCTTAAAAATTGTTAGCAAAGACTTTTGAGATTATGTTAAATCACTTCTTGTCTGAGAATGGTCTTCACATGATAAACTTCCCATGCCAGGAATTCAAGCAGTGTATGTAGACGATTCTGATTTTTAAATTTGGATATCTCATGACTGGTTGTCTTAGTTACTTTTCTGTTGCTGTGATAAAACACCATGACCAAGGCAACGTATATAAAAGAGAGTCTAATGTGGGACTTACAGCTTCATAGGATGAGAGTCCATGATGCCAGAGGAGAGGCGTGGGAGCAGAAGTGGTGAGCTTGCATCTTAAGCTTTATGTGGAGGCCAGAGGTTGATAGGTCGATACCAGGTTTTCCTCTACTGCTCCCATCTTATCTTTTGGTACATTTGTGCAGGCATGCATGGGTGTGTGGGTGCATGCGTGCATATGCGTGTGTGTGTGTGTGTGTGTGAGAGAGAGAGAGAGAGAGAGAGAGAGAGAGAGAGAGAGAGAGAGAGAGAGAGAGAAGTAGGTAGATTGGTAGATAGGTAGAAGAAATGCCATGGGCTTTTGAAACTTCAAATCCTACTTCCCACAACACAGTTCCTCCTAAATGGAATTATTGCTTTGATGGTTACTAATTCTTCTCTCAAGTGATGGTGGCATATTTACTTATTATCTTTATTCTCCTTCACAATAGTATAAAGCATCCTGAATCCCCTGGGCCCAAACACAGTAACTTAGAACTTAATTTGGTTGGAAAAAAAATAAATGTAGATACGGATGGAAGTCCATATCTGTATGTGAGCATGAAGAAAAACAAAGCATCTACTTCTGATTCTTAGGTACAGAAATCACTATTAGGTATGACCCTTTAGTACAAGGTAAGCCAACCTAAACAAAGTAGGCTAATTAAATAGTCAATGGTAAATTATTGTCATCCACAAATTCCTTAAGCACCCAATATAGAGTTGGCACTGGGCTTCAAAAAGTGGGGCCAGTCTAGGCCCTGACTGTCAGTCCTTTGTCTCTTGTGTCAGCATCTCTCTGTGCTTTTTCCTTTACTCCCTGTACCCCACTTCTACCTCATCTGGCCACAAAGAGGGCAGTGACCCCCTAAGCACCTGAGCTGACAGATGATCATCTTCTTCACGTGTGAAAGCTGAGTTGGTACTTGGTCACACATCAGCATTCCAGATGACAGTGTCAGATGGGTCCCTGTCTGGTCCAATTTACTACAACCAGTATCTGAGTCCTACTGAACAAACTTGACTGCAGTTCAAGTCAAGGAAATTTCTCAGGACAGGGTTGGGATAATGCAGTTAGTGAGCTGGGAATAAAACCCCAATGGCGTACTATTCAAATTATCTTACATAAAAAATGAGATTCACCAGATAGATAGCATGTTTTTCCCACAGTTTGATATTTGCTTACCTTCACCATAACTTGCCCCTCATTCAAACTACCAACTGAATCTATTTCTTACATGAAATTTAAGTGACCATACTGTTCTGTATCTTAAGCAATTTCCCCAAATCACAGATTTAGTGGGTTTTATTTTTATAATTACCTATCATCTATGTATCTACCACCTATTATCTATCAAACTACTATTTGTCTGTCATCTATTTATCTACTCACCATCCTATCTATCTATTATCTATCTATCTATCTATCTATCTATCTATCTATCTATCTATCTATCTATCTATCTCCTATTATCTGTCTATCTATCCTCTATCAATGTATCTCTGTCTGTCTGTTTCTCTATCTATAAATGAAGCTGTAAAGATAAGAGGAAGGTTAAAAGTGGCCCGTTAATGGACTATTTCCGGACAAGTTTTTAACTATTCCTGCACAGCCTTTAACTGAAACTTCTTATTCACCCTATCCCTCTATAGCCCTTCTTACCCTGAACCCACAGTTGTCTTTCAAACACACCGATGTGATCAGATCACCTTCCCCAAATTAAACTCTTAGCAAGCTTTCCTTGTTCTGTAAATGGTGAATACTTGGAAGCTGGGGTCAGGTGGGGCCTTGGAGATATGCTTCACACATTTTTCTTCCTTCACCCAATTTACTTATTTCTACCTTTAAAATAAACCAACCTGCATGACTACTTCTCACTAGTGCTGTCACCCTGCCCAAGCCACCATCACTTTTGCCTGCCTTATTATAATGAGTTCCTACCACATCCCTCTTTCTTCATCTTCCCACAATCAGTAGTCATGGAACAGTGATGAGGACCAACTTGAAGCATAAGTCAGATTGTTTTATCCTCTGTGTTCCAATAGCTGGATGACTCCCCTGCCTCTCCAGAGTGAATATCTTCAGGCTCCCATGATGCTCCACTGAAGATTCTTTACAGTTTTGTTTGTTTGTTTGTTTGATTTTGTTTTTTGAGAAATAAATGAGCACAGATCCAGGTTCTTGTAATAGATCTGCGGCTGCGTGACTTTCTAACGCTAGGCAAATCAGTCTCTTTCTCTGTAAGTTTTGCAAACAGTGAGATAGGGTGTTCAGTGCCTGTTTCAGGCTTCCCTTAGTTTCTCTCATTTTTGCTTGAGGTAAATGTAGCCATTGTCAGTACTTGCTTTCTGGCTTAAGTGAATGACATCGGTGAAGTCAGAATGTATTGTTCATACTCAGTAAAATCAAGTCTGCTTTGGTTTTGAGCTTTGATATTTTTATCAGCAATATTTACTCCCTGGGTTCTTTATTGCCTTTTTTGACCTCTGATTGCTTCTTCAGGGATTTTAGTTGCTGGGATCAGGTTCACCAAGGACAATGATAAAATGAGTTAGGGCAGTGCCACAGTTCTTGACTAGATCCTGTTCTTCCTGAAAGACTGTGCGGCTTCCTGAACACGGGTTGATTCTTCCATAGTTTGTTTGTTTCCTCATCAATTTCAACAGAGAATATTGAGAACACTGCTTTAGAGGCTCCTGGGACTGAAGAATGAACTGTGCTCTGTGTTAGTGACACAGACTCCAGAAAACATTTTAGAAAACGCTGCTCCAATGAACTCTCCTAGTCACTGTGTCGAAGTCTTCTTTGTTCCTCTTTATTGGATTTCTAAGCATTGCAGAATTAGCTGAAAGGGGATTTACCCAATCCAAGTCTCAAAGCATGTGGAGAACAGGACTAAATCCCAGAGTAACAGACTGGTGTAAGATCACAGAACTATGCAGACAGAAAACTGGCAACAAAATCCTGGCCTGACTCCTCATCTACTGTGCTTAAAGGCACACGTAGGTTCCTGGGAGACTCTAGGGACCTAACATCAGTTATCTAAGTTGACGAGGTGGGCATGACTAAGTTAATGCAAATTATCCCTCCCACCACTGAATTCAGTACTGAGTTTCATGGCCCCACATCACAGCGTGGGGTGTTCAATTATCTCTATTTTTAAGCACTTGAGAGTCAGATTATGTTATAGACCAATCTAGGATAACGGAGGCAGGGGATCAGCACCCCGAACCCTACCATCTCACATAGAAGCTAAACTCATACTGCTGTCCTTGCTGGTCACTATTTAGTAAGATTTTTTTTTTCCCTCTTAGAGTTTAAAGCCACCAAACGGTACTCCCATGTGCAAGGTGATTGGTTCGAGTCCAAGTGGGTCAGAACAGATTTCCTGAGGAAAAATATGTGTTCAGTCAGAAGGTTCTTATTTCAAATAGAAGAGTAACCTGGGGACTTTGGTGGGTGGCGTTAGTTTGAGAAGGAGCCGTGCCACTCCAGGTGGCACTTGATGGAGCACATTTATAGTGTGTCACTGAAACCTCCTTAGTGTCGTTGTGATGTGGAGAGAGCCACGGTGTGTGTGGGGGTTAAGAAACTGGATCCTTCTGAAACTACTAGCTGTGTGTTCTTAGGCTTAGAAGGTAAAGTGCTCCCATCCTTGCAGGCTGTGATGTCAAGTGGAGATTTAAAGATGGCAGCCACCCCAACAGTGGCTCATTGTGAGTTTCCAGTGAGTTATAACATGTGTTGAGCCTTTGACCATACCAGTACATAAGACACTGGGGATAGCTTTGTCGTTATGTTCCTGATGGGATTCCTTTCTTGGCACAAATCATTTCAGTGAAAGATGGGTGATCTCATGAAAAGGACCTCTCCTACTAAGGCAGACATGACAGCAGTTGCCACAGTGTAAAGAGAAGCAAAAAGAGGAGTGGAATTCTGTGTCTCCACAATACAATTAATTCTTTTTATTTTAGGAAAAATGAGTATTTTTCCTATAGGTTTAGTGTCATGATAGGCCAAGAAGTGGGCCTTCTAGATCCTTCTTCAAGGGAGCATTTGTTATCTGATATATGAAAGTGCCCATCAGATGTCAATCTCAGCTTGGGGCTATCCAACCAAGACCGTGCTTTCTGGGGATCCTATATTTAGTGATGAAGGCATAAATAGAAGACCTGGCCTCTCTGCCCAACCTAGGACTCCAATGGTCTCCATCTTTTCAGCAAGCCCTTCAACAATGGCAGTGACACAGTTGGCCTGCACTGCATTCATTTATCCCTTTGTCCAATCTTGCCTTTTCAGCTCTCTTCCCTTCAAGCCTAAGCTCTTGCAGATCTTTCATCTCCAAACTGACCTGTGAAAGATGATTCTAATCTGCAGAAAGAGTTTGGAAGCCACTGAAAAAAACTGAAAAAAAAATCTTTGATCTTTCAAGGACTCAGTTTCCATATCAATATAATGGGAATGGTTATCTTGAACTTGCAACAAGGCAGCAGAGGTTAAGGGAAATTGTGATATGCCATAGTAGCTAGCAAACCATGGCATGGTGCAAAACTGTCTCCATTCTAACTTCTTGTCTTCAAGTTTCTTATACTGTTTCCTTGTTTTACCTTGTTCACAAGTTCCCTCATGCCACAGGTCCATTTATTTATTGTGTTTGTCTATCTATCTATCTATCTATCTATCTATCTATCTATCTATCTATCTATCTATCTATCTATCTATGAGACAGGGTCCCACTTGTAGTCTTGGTTGGATTCCAGCTCCATATGTAGACCAGGCTGGCCTTGAACCTACAGAGATTCAGCTGCCTCTGCCTCCTTAAGTGCTGGAATTAAAGGCATGACCTTTCCCATCTTTGTAATCACTTAAAAACTGCATACTTTGTGCTTGACTAAGCAATGATCTTTGAAACATATCTCTTACTATTAAGAAACAGATCAGTGACTCCAGCCCCCAAGCAAAAGGGCTTCAGTAGCTTTGCCCAGGCAGTCCTCGCCCCACCCACCGTCGCAGAGGTAACCACTGATTTACTTTCTGTCACAATGGGTTGGATTTGCTTTAGTACAGTTTTATATGAACATAATCCTGAAGGGTGTGCTTGCTTTCTGCCTGGCTTCTTTCTCTCTCCAGAATGTTGCTGTGATTATCCAGGTTGTTGCTTCTTCCTGTTGCTCTGCAGCATTCTATTGTATGCATGTATTATAATCTGTTTCTCCATTTACCAGGTGTGAGACATTTGCTTGCTTCCAATTGGGGGCTATCACGAATAAATCCAGGATGAACATTTATGTGTAAGTCCTTGTGTGGATATATAGCTTGTTTTTGGTGTGGGGAGGGGGTGGCTGAATGTGTAGGTGTGGAATTACTGAGTCAGATGTTAAGCGCATGTTTCACTTTGTAAGAAAATGCTAGTATGTGTTACATTGCACTACAAAGCACCCGTGTCTCTGTCTGTCCAGACCCTAACCAACATTCCACAGTGTTGGTCTTTCTTTTCTTAACCACCCTACTAGGTTCAAAAGTGGAAGCAACTCATTGTGACTTTACATTTACCTCAAGCATAGTAATGTCGTCTGTCATTTTACTCTTCTCATTTTTCCCAACGTAGCCCAGGCTGACCCCAAACTTGCAAACCTGCTGCCTCAATCTGCCAAGTACTGGGCGTAGAGGCATTTGTTACTACATCTGGCCCATTGTTTCAGTCCCCAGTGGACTTTAGTACATCTTTTGTGGAAGTTTTAAAATAACTTGCCCGTTTTAAATGGTGTGACTTTCCTCTTATTGTGTGGTATAAGCTTGATACATATTTCAGGGACTCTTCTCAAGTGTACATATTGTGAATATTTTCTCCTGATTTGCATCTTGCCTTATTTTTCTTTCTCCAACAGAAGTCAAATTTCGGTAAGGATAAGTTCGTTACATTTGCTATCTTCCCCACTCCTGTATACTATTTCAGAAACCATTGTTTAAAACTGCAAAGAAGAATGTCTTTTAGTTGGAAGTTCTGCATTTATGTATATGATCCACTTAAGTTAATCTTCCAAAGGCTGGGACATAAGTCTCATGTCTCCATAATCACTCTGACTTCCTGTGTCACTGTAGTGAAGTCTTCCCCTCCCTCAAATTGCTTTGGCACCTTTCTCAAAGTCAAATCTGACTTTATTATATATTTGTATTTTTTTATATAAAATGTCTATCCTTATGTCCTCAAACATATTTTATTGCTGTATCCAGCTTTGTAGTCAAATAGTATTTTTTTAGAATCATGTTTTCCCTGCTATGAATCCATCGCATTTCCTTGTGAAGTTTCCTTTCTATTCTGCTTGCTAAGTCCTACAGAAATGCCTATTGTGATTTTGATCCGGACTGTGCTAAATCTGTTTGGAGAGAATTGACACTTTAAAAATAATTGCGTCTTACTATCCAGGACTATTCTATAAATGATAGCTAATCTTGATTGTCAACTTGATTGGATTGGTCACGGCCTAGAAGGTTAAGAAAACACACTCCTGGGCCCAGACAATAAAAGGAAGGAAAGATAAAACTAGCGATACAGGCATTCTCTGTCTGCTTCCTGGCTGCCGGAGTGAGCATCTCTAGTCTAGCATGAGCCGCCCATCCTGATGAGCGAAACCACATGGTCAGACAACTCTTCTGAGCCTTACATTGCTTCATTTTCAGACTTCTGTCACAGTCACGAGAGGACCAACAAATGCGTGTTATCTCTTCTTTTACTTAATCACAAAGGTATAATTTAATTTTCAGCATAAGTACCTTGTGCATTCCTTGAGAACATTATTTTTAAATGTTTTATTTCCTATTTAAAAAAATTTTTTTTCTAAATTTTGTGGCCCAGTGATTTATTATAAATATATACAGATGCAATTGATTTTTAAAATATTTTCTAAGATCTTGCTAAATTCACTTCCAAGATATTTTAATGTAAAATTTCAGTACACATATGACAGTTATATCGCGTGAAAAGAGGACGTGCTTGTGTCTTTTCTAATCTTTTAAGTTCCGTTTACCTTCTTTTCCCATTGCAGTGTTTAGAACCTTTAGTATAATAAAGAGAAGGTAAAAGTGGGTATCATTCCTTATTTATCCTAATAGGAGAGCATTCATTCTCTCACTTTTAAGTGATTTAGTTGTTATTTCTAAATGCCTTTTATAAGACTGTGGGAATTCTTTTTTATTTCTAATTTGCTGAAGTTCTACCAAAAAATCAGTTTTAAGATTTGTAAATATTTTTCCATCTATGCTATGATCATATAAATTTCTCTTTATTCTATTAATGGCTTATATCAATTGATTTTACGACTATTTTACAATCTATTTTTATGTGTATGTGTGTTTTCCCTGTGTGTTTATTGGTGCATCATCTGCATGCAATACCCACAGAGGCCAGAAGAGGGCTTCTGGGTGCCCTGGCTGAGGAGTTACAGAAGGTTGTGAACCTCTATGAGGGTACAGGAAATGGAATCAAGATCCTCTGAAAGAGCAGCCAGTACCCCTAACCATCGAGCCATCCCTTCAGCCCTCCTCAATTCATATTTTAAGTATTGAAACAACTTCACAGTTCTGCGGTAATGCCTTGTATCCATTGTGTATTATTCCATTTATGTGATGTTGGTTTTGTGTTTTATAATATTTTGGTAAGAATTACTTATTTATTTAATTGTGCTGAGATTAAGCCCATGTTTGGCAACTTTTCTACCACTGAAGTATATGCCCAGCCATCTCTGTAATTTCTAGGTTTGTTATTACACACTGACCTCTCTCTCTCTTTTTTTTTTCAAAAACATTATTTAATTATTTTATGTATATGAGCAAGCACATTGTCGCTGTCTTCAGTCATATCAGAAGATGGCATCAGATCCCATTACAGATGGGTGTGAGCCACCATGTGGTTGCTGGGAATTGAACTCAGGACCTCTGGAAGAGCAGTAAGCTCTCTTAACCACTGAGCCATCTCTCCAGCTTGTTTTAAATATTTTATTTGTCCTGTGTTTGTGTGGTAATCTATTATTAATTCTGAGCATTGTAAAATTAATTTTAATACTAGATTTTTGCATATTTCTTTAATGAACATCAGTTGAGCTTTGGTTTGGTGGTCATTTAGGTTATCGGTAGAACAATTGGAATTATCTTTTTAAAACATATATATTTTTAAAAATTGTTATTTCAGTTGTACCAGGACCCAGCTAGGTAAAGGATAGAACTAGAAAATGTTACACTGAGTGAGGTAATCCTGAGTCAGAAAAATCCTGAGGGCCTGAGCTGGACCTGATTTGAAAGTCCCGTCCATGAGGACTAGCTATAATAGTGCTCAGGTACCATTCACGCTTCCAAAAGGGGGAGATCACTCAAACTTCAAATACAGGGAAGCAAATGATAGTCCTACTTAGTTATAACGCCTATCAACCACAGTGATAACCAGCATGGCACAATAAACTTAAGGATGCAATAGTGGGACTTATATATTGGCAGCAACCAAGAGTTCTCTAATTTAACTTAAGGCTTGCTCAAGAGGTGAAATGTATGCCTGGTACTGGGAACCTAGCCCACTTCCCAGGACTAACGAGGTCATGGATCTTAGAGGTGAACCTACAACCACCACTTTACCAAACTAGTGTAATTCTAACTGCATTCTAGTTATTTATTTTATACCTATAGATAAATGTAGTTCTCATCTCTCATCAAAGAAACTTCTCTTTGCAACAGAAGGAGCCCATTACAGAAGACTCAAAATGCAGATAACAAGAAACTGTGGGGACTCCCAGTACCAAATCATATGTCTACAACACAGTTCCTGCATCTAAGGCTCAGGAGACGTCGCAGAAGAAGAGACGGAAAGAGTGTAAGAGCCAGAAGACCAGGAAATCTGAGAGATTGAGTCTCCTGGAAACGACAGAAAAGCTATACCTATGAAACCTCCACAGTACTACTTCCTAAATAAGAGCTGCAAAAACACAACAACCCTACACATGACACAGAGAAGAGAAGTCTCACAGCGTCCTAATCACAGACAAAGAACTACAGACAAATTAAGGAATGCTGAAAGAGGAGAATTAGTCTTCCCAGGGAATGACCCCATCTTATGTAGTACCAAGTGGTTAGCCCTGAAATCATATACATACAAGTAACATTAAACAGACTCAGCTAGTTGTATTTATTTGTTTATGCATGAGTATGAACAATAATATTTAAAGAAAGAAAGGCCATGATTTCAAGAGGGAGCAAGGGGCAAGATTCACAGAAGGGATCGAAGAGAGGAAATGGAAGAGGGGAAAGAAGGAAAACCTTGACATACATATGTGTAATAGACAAAACTGGCATACATTCTGCATTCTGCATCTGTTAAAAAACTCAAATGCTGATTAAATATAAAGATGAAATTAAATATCTAATACATGGAAGAGTGGATCATATTCATGGATTTATTGTATTGATAATTAAACATTTCAACTCAAAAAAGATGTTGTTATTTCAAATTCTGTCTCTGTTTATGGGTTAATGTGTGTGAGTGTCCACAGAAACCAGAGGTATGAGATCCCCCTGAAGCTAGAGTCACAGACAGTTGTGAGTTGCCAGGCATGGGTACTGGGAACTGAACCAAGATCTCCTGTAAGATCTGTACACTTTCTTAACCATTGAAATAGTCTCTCCAGCCCTATTCTAAAAACCATGTCTAGCACAGCCTTCACTTTATATGTAGATGGGCAGTAATACTGATGTCAACCCTCACGTGATCTCTACTAAATGACTTCACTGCTCATCAAGAAGTTTTCACCCTGTTAAGTTGAACAACGGTGGCTCTCAACTATGGGCATGCTGTATAGGTCATTTTCCTTATGGTTCTGAAATAGTTTTAGCTTCAGAAGCTGAGGGTTGTGCAGACCATGTGGAATTTTACCCAGTAAATGTACAGACTGATATTTGGCTAAAGGCAAAAGAGAAGCCCCGTATTGCAGAAGCTCTGTCTTTTGGACTCGGTTCTTTGTACATTCTAACTCTTTCAGCCCCTTGAACTCTGCACCTGAACTGTGTCATGGCAACTCAGGCAGACTTCTGGGATCTCGAGTTCCTTCCTTTTGCATGGAGTTTTGGAAAGAACCTCTGCTCAGAATTTCTATGCTCTTCCAGTGCTTGCTGAGTCTGCCTTCCACAGGTCTGGCAGCTCTTCATTACCTGTTTGGTCTGGAAACTATAGCTTTATGCAATTTATTCATTATTGAAGTTGACTGTGGTCTGCTAGTGAGTTCAAACTTTCTTTCTTCCCAGTGGTCAGAAGTAAAGTCCTATTTTAATTTCCAGAGTTATATATGCATATGATTTAGGGAGTCAAATAGTATCATTAAATTGACACAAAACCCAAAGCAGATGGTACAACCAAATGCCTACCCCTCCTGATTAACCATATTGCTCACATATAAAGGTGACCACTTTTATTTTGAGAGTTTCGTACATGAGAACTGTATACCATTTCTACTCTCTCCCCTTCTAACTCCTGCTGTGTTCCCCGACTCCTCTCAAATTCATAATCTCTAATCATTATTGTTACACACATACATATAAATATATAAACACAACTTGCTGAGCCCATTAAGCATTGCTTGTACATATATATTTTTAGGTCTGAGCACTTGGGATTGAAAAATTTATCATCAGGGGGCTCATTCCTAGAGTTTATTAATATCTCCTCTTCTTAACAGCCATTGATTAGCAGTAGCTCTTCATTAGGAATGTCTCTTTGGGAGATTTTTCCACTTACACTGGCTATCAACTGGTGGTGTCGTTGTGAAGGTCTTCTTTAGGTGACCATGTTGCTGAGATTTCATGGTGGCAGTTTCCCTGTCATATATAGAAATCGTATCTTTCAGAAGATGCCCTGGGCTTCTGCCTCTTACAGTCTTTCTGCTTACTTCTCTGTGATTTTTCTCTGAGCCTTAGGTGTAGAGACTCTGTTGTAGATGTTTCAACGGGATACCCACAGTCAGTTGTGTTCTTTATTTTGACCAGTGATAGATTTCTGTAACTCTCTCTGCTGCAAAGAGAAGGTTCTTTGATGAGGTATGAGCTACACTTATCTGCGGACATAAAGATAAGCCTTTAGAATACAATTAGGAATTCTGTTTGGGAAAGTGTCGGTGGTAGGTTCTCTAGAGTCCATAGCCCCACAAGTCACAGGTAGTTAACCTCATTTGCAATACAATGGGAGGGGTGACTTCTGTCCCATTAATGGAGCCTTAGGTCCAATGAGATGGTTGTTGGTTACCCCCAAGATATCAGTGCAAAAAACAAACCACAAATATTGTACGTGCATTATTGTAGCATGTGAATGTTCTTGCCTGGTTCTTACCATATACTGTTATTTTTATTTATTACATATATTTTCAAACTTTTGTGGAGTTAAGTTTCTTGTGTTTTGTCTGTTTTTTTTTTTTTTTTTGTAGAAGAGTTCTCACTATGTCATTCAGACTGGCCTGGATTCTCCTACCTTAGCCTTACAGTGCTAGGGATAATTTATTAATTTTCTAGCCCTAGAATAGGGTAATCTCAGAAACTCCTCTGGCTACTTATTTCTCCTTGGCTAATGTTCATATGCTTAAAGTATTCTATCTTTATTATCTTACTGAACATGTTTCTAGAAGTTGAAAGTCTCTAGTTGTTCTAACCTGGCCTTGTTCTCTGTGGTTGTCTATCTTTTCCAGTACAATTTTTACCTTTGCTCAACTCTTGGGATAGACTTCCTGTACAGTGTATTTGATTCTTGTCTTACCACTTCCTTTTTGCTGTTTAAAATTCTCTTGTAACTGCATGAGAAAGAACATGAGAAGCCATTTTGCTCTGTTGTTATTTACTTTTTGTGAAGCTGCATGCTTTTAGTTTTGCTTTGGTTCATAGTTTGTTACCCATCTGAGGGAAGATGTTGTGGGTGAGGTGGGGATGGTGTTAGATCTCTTTAAGGGTTAGATCAGAAGGGTTTATGTATAGGAATTAAACAGGGTTGGGGCATCCCGTTCCTCAACCCCAGTCTCTGGGTGTTCAGTGCTGGCATGCGGTTGGAAGTGTGTGAAGCACAGGAAAGCAAAGCTGGTTACCATTGCTGGGGCTAAAATAACAGATGGGCTGGTGGGGGGAGCTGGGAGGCAGATCTGAGGCGATGTAAGAGGCATCTGATATTTGCTTCCATCTAGCTAAGCTTCTGATAAATCCCTTTATTCCAGGAAATGATCCTGGTCCATTTGATAAGACCTCTTTCCCCCTTCCTGTCTTCTCTTTCAGGAACACTTGTTAATCAGACTTTACGATCATTTAGACTCTGAAGTATTCTTAAGTTTTTCTTCTGTATTTTCATATGATGTTATTTGGCTTTACTTTGGGGAAAATATTTTTCTCAATTCTATCTTCTGATTCTTTTGACTGTTTACTTTTGTCTACCATATAATTTTCCAAAGGATTTGTGTGTGAGTGTATATATTTGTGCATACATATTACTGTTCTTGTCTAGTCATTGCAATATTGTCTTTAAATTCTCTCAATATTAGTTATAGCTCCTTTGTTGTTTTATTGGATTTTTCCATGAAAATTCATTTTTGACTTTTTCTATATTTTATCCTCGTCATGTAATCTTTGAGCTCTGTCTTCATCTTAGATTTGTCCTCCAGATGTTTGCTGGTTATTTTTTAGACTGGTGTTGAAAGGAAAATTGAAAGCTCTCTGTGCTTGGGTGAGCCATTTAATTAAAGAGCTTCCAAAGTCATTAGGTTGAAGGACTTCTTCTTGGCTTGTCAAATTCCCGGGAGAAAACTCTTCCAGCCTCTGATTTAAAGGGTGCAGACAAGGCACGGAGTCCATGTAGAGCAAAGGGGAGGTGCATAGTTACTGCATAAATTTTACAATTTTCTTTGAGGGAAGGGATAAGATATCCTGTGTCAATTATGTCTAGGGTCTCCCAGCCAGAGACCACTTATTCTATCAGCTCCTGAGAATGAATTCTTATCTCACAAGAGATACAAGGAATTATGGAGGTGAAATTTTTCTTAAGCAGACTTAAAACCATGCATTCTGATTTTACCCCACCTCCATGCTTCTTGCTAGCAATTCCTAAGGTTCAGGGGTTTCCACCTCATAAAATGAGTCATTGCTTAGCTCTTACCACTGCCAGCTTAGACTCTAGCTTCATGGGTTTGCTAAGTTACCCATCTGTTTTCCAGCTTCCAAAGACTTGTGCCTGGGATTGCTACTGTTCTTTCTGTAGTATCTTTCTCCAAATCTCTTTTGCATGGAATATAAACAGATACTTGAAGATCTGCTTTCCTTCCAGCCTACCAAATATAGATATTGACCACATTAAGGCTCCTGGCATGCCACTATTTTCCGTGCTCTGAAAAATTCAGATCTCCTCAGTGTGTGCACAGCATAATAACATTTGTGTCTCTTAATGTGTCAACTTTGGCTTACTGTGGGGTTATGAAATATTCCATAGTTAGTACAGTTTATAAGAGACAACCTCATTCATAATTTTTACTTTACTTTATACTTAAAATTTTTAAATTTTTACTTAATATGACTGTGAACTCTGTAGCTGATTTGACTTTTCATCAACAATGAGCTCAAAATATAATCAAGAGAAACAAGCTCAAAACATTATCAGAAATTTATTTAAAACTTCCAGTGTATACTTCTGGCCTAAGAAAACAGTGGTATAACCTGCTATACTTTCTAAATATAAGTGGCAAGGGGAATTTATATTCCAAGTGATTATCTTAAGATACCATGGTGGCTTGAATGAGAATGCCCCTTCCATATACTCATATATTTACATGCTTGTTCCCCAGTTGGTGGAACTGTTTGGGGAGGATTAGGAGGTGTGGCCTTGTTAGAGGAGATATGGCACTAGGTGTAGGCTTTGACTTTCTAAAAGTCCATGCCATTCCCAGTTAGTTATCTTTGCCTTATGCTTGTGGATCAAGATGGGAACTCTCAGCTACTGCTCCAGTACCGTCCCTGCTGCCACGTTTCTTGCCATGATGGCCAAGGACTCTAATCCTCTGAAATTCTAAGCCCCAAATAAATTCTTTTTTCTATAACTTGCCTTGGTAATGGTATCATATCATAGCAATAAAAAGTAACTAAGACAGATACTAAAATAGATTGTCTCTTTCTCACACACTCCATTAGGGTCTATCTTTACTAAGGTCGAACCAGAGACATTCCTGGGAATGTTTAATGAATTGGGCTTTCAGATTAGGCATATGTCATACACCAGAATAATCTACACCCCAAAGTTATTCCAGCTTCGTGGCACAGAAGGAAATGTATGAGAAATCACTTATATTTGTTAAGGAGGATGTGTGCTGAGTGAAAAGAGCCGAGTCTACAGAATTTTAGGCTTAAGCCCAATGCTCCAACAGCACCAAACTATTTTCCACCCAGAATCCATTTTAGTATTCACTCTACAGTTGCTATTTCTGATGAAACTCCATAATCCCAATGAATCCCTGAAGCAATCTACTATGAAAGAATTAATACTTCATACAACTCAAAAATCCCTGAGAAAAAGACTAGTGAGATAGGTAAGTATTCTGTTCTGAGCTCTGGGAGGCTCAAACAAGTATGTTCCAGAATCCCTTTTCTGTAGAACTTAGCCAGAGAGAAAAGGCATTGTCTGCCACTTTTGAGTTTGGAGGAGGATGATACACACTGTGTCACTGGTACGGATATTAATGGCTTTAAAAGTAACACAGAGGAGGTGAAGAGAGTTTATTTGAGGGGAAAATAGAGTCACCAAAGAGCAGGAGGAACCAAAAAAAAGGTTTTCTTCCACTTGTTCATCTTGGGTCATAAGAACTTGGAGAACAATTCAGAGAGAGTGAGTTGGAAAACAGGAACAGCTATAGAGTCATAAATAGCTGTATGCAGTTTAGGTATATATTATCCAATAACATATTTTATTTATAGTAATAGTTATATATAAGTATACACTATCCATGATTCTTTTTTGACAGAAACCTATCTTAAGCTACTTTATGCCAACAAACATCTATTGACCTCCATGACTTACAACAACCATTGATGAGTCAGATGTATCTAGAAGCTAAGATGATCAGTAAGAACTTTTATCTGTCCCTTGGCTCTGTTTTCTCACATGTTGGCATTGCTTTGACAGGCTGTCTTCATGTGGTGGGACTGAGGGTCAATTTAAGCCTTGTGTGGTCCATACAGCTTTCCACCACAAATTAAATAATCTTTGTTTTAGTGCCCATGTGTGAGAAGTACTTAAGAAACTTTGATTACCTACTTTGTGGGCAAGGCATGATGGACTCAGGGTCATTGCTTTTAATGACATTGGTTAATGGAAGAATAGTTTTTCATAGCAAAGTGCACTGGTATGGGTGAAACACAAAGTGTGCCTACAGTCCCAAAAGAATTCATTTTAGCCCCAAATAAATACACCTGTTCTTTGAGTTTCAGTTGGATCGTAAGGACACTAACATTGGTGAAAAGTCAGAGGGATGAATTTGGAGGCTTTGCTTGTGATATGAAAATTATGCCATCAGCATTTCTCATCACCAACCATCCTATTCATGACATACATTACCATTTGTAGACTCAGTTCCAATTAAGAGACTGAAGATCACAGAGGTTCAATAGGATGTCAGAGTTCTTCACCATTGGTTCTTCACTGTTTATCTTTTTTTTCTGAAAAAAAAAAAGAGTTTTGTTAGGATATATAAAATTTATATATTAATTTGAGGAGATTTAAAAAATCTTTTATGTATGAGTATGAGTGTGGTGGTTGAAGAAGAATGATATATTTGAATGCTTTAGTAATCAGGAGTGGCACAACTTGAGAGGGACTAGGAGGTGTGGCCTTGTTGGAGTAGGTGTGGCCTCATTGGAAGAAATGTGTCAGTAGGGGTAGGCTTTAGGGCTTAATAAGCCCAAAGTAAACCCAGTGTCTCTTCCTGCTACCTGTGGATTCATATGGAGAACTCTCAGATACTTCTCCAGCACCATATCTGCCTGTGTGCCCTCATTCTTCCTATCATGATGACAATGGATTAAACCTCTGAGACTGTAAGCAAACCCTACTTAATGTGCTTCCTTTGCAAGAATTGCCATGGTCATGGTATCTCTTCAGAGCAGTAGTACACTGACTAAGACAATGAATTAAAGTGCATTTCTGGCACAATCAAGAAATGGGCATTAGATTCCTTTGGGCTGAAGTTACATGTAGTTATGAACCACATCACTGGGTACTGGGAATAGAACTCAGATCCTCTACAAGAGCAGTAGGTGCTCTTAACTTCTGAGTCATCTTTCCAGCTCCTTGAGGAGATTTTTATTAATTTATTTTAAATGTAATGGACATAATGGCTATTCATTCAACTTTTTAAATATAGCCTTCAAAAAGTTTTTAAACTTCTCTATAAAACTCTAATTTTTATTGATTAACTTTGTTATTTACAACTTCATACGAGTATATAACGTACTGTAATGACTCTCTCCCATTGGCTTCTTATATTTCTCTCCAGCCCTATCAACTTTACGTTATCATTGCCTATCTCCAAGGGTTGACTTGGTGTTGAGCACATATGACCATTGGATAGAGATAGAAGCACCATGTGATCAAGCTGCCACCCTCCTGGGCATATTATATCCAAAGGACTCTGTCCGACTGCAGAGATCTGTGTTCATCAATTTTCATTGCTGCTTTATTCATAAAACCAAAAAGCGTATATGGGCTGGTCCGTGGTCCCTGGGGTTAGTGCAGCTTAGAAAGGGGGATGATGTAAAAAAAAATAGATGATGGGGAGGAGAGGGTTGACTAAATGAAGTGGTATAAAAAAAGCTATTATGGAAACTATTATTACCAAAGTAGAAAATATAATTCATAACAATTAAAAAGGAATTTGAAAGGAGATACCATACATGGTTAGAAAAAAGCTGTCCCCAAAGCTGTGAAAGAGGGATGAAGATGCTCAGTGGCAGAAGGCCAAGGTCAGGAAACACTTTATGGTCTTCGGGCAAAGAATAACCCTCCCTGGTGATGAAGCAATTGTCCAGAATCAGCTTTTATGGTTTAGGTGATGAGACAGAAGGTGGGGTGGCAGAGAATGAACGTGATCAGGAAAGCATGAATTAGTCGGGTTGGTTGGGGGTTACTGCCAGAGAAACTGCACATAAAAACACTGCTCAGAAATCTGGTTAATTAGCTGTAACTGCCTTGTTCAATGGATTGAAAAGGATCCTGAAGCCACAGAGGTGTCTAAGGCAATCATTCAATGGGTAAATTGCTTGACACCTAGGTGTAAAGACTGGAGTTCAGGTCCTCAATAAGAACATCCAAACTCCAGGAAGACATGGTGGCTCTCTGGTAATCCCAGTTCTCCCAGCAGATAGAGACGGAAATGACTGAATCAAGCCAGCTAGGTAGACTAGCTGATTCAGTGAGCTCCTTCAACAAGACACCCCAATAAATGAAGTGGGAAGAAGCAGAGGAAGATACTCAGTATCAATCTCTGGCCTACAAATGTGCATGTATACATATACACACACACACATCCACATGTGCACAACAAACATACAAAACAACACACACACACACACACACACACACAGGAGCATCTGTGGAACACCCAGATCTCATAGGTAAACATAAATATTTACATTGCTATGTGAGGCAGGAAGTAGGAATTACAAAATGTTTTACTCCGTCAAGTATCACAGGAATTGAAATAACACATGCATTATAAGGTTGCTTAAGATAATCATTTGGGGGTGAGAATATTGTTTAGGGAGCTAGATAGAGAAAACAGACTCCCAGGATTTTGTTAGTGACCTTAGAAATTACCTGGGAGGTTTTTGTTTGGGAAAGGATATGTGTTTAGTAACCAAACACATGCAAGGATCACGAGAGCAGCCTGCTAATTAGCAATCAGCCTCCCTAATCTCCACGTGCATTTTGTAAGTTTCAGCTGCCACTCAATCAGTTTAAGGGTGCTCCTTCATATCAGAGATAACCCAAAGTTTCCAAGCACCTCCAACAGTGTTTTCCCCTCTCAGTAATCAAATCTTTATTGAGAATTTACTGTGCACCAGATGTGCTAGGCTGTAGGATCCTAGGCTTCTCCTATCGTGTTTCTTTGGTGAGTGGAATCAGATAGAACAGCCATTCTTACAAAAATACAATGAAATAAACCATTCTATGAACTCAAGCATCAGGAGGCAGGATGCCGTCACCTGGCCTCAGGATTTGGTGTATTGGTCACAGAGCAGGGGCTGCTTGAGATGGCCTTCAAAGGCTAATTCAATGCTGTTGACGTCATAATTCCCTCTGACTCACGTGTGGCATTTACTTGCCATGAGTTTACAGCATTTACGAAGGGCCAAGCATATAGTCTTTACGTAATGAGAAACAAAAGGTTTGACCTTTCTTGATTTTGTGAAGATGAAAACAGGCTGACTTGGAAACATACAAATGAGTGGAGGAGTGTGGGACAGAGTGGAGTGTAAGGCCTGTCTGGACTGTCTTTAGCAGCCTGGGGATACTTGCCATGTGACAGCACACCCATGTCTGTTCCACAAACTTGGATTCTAAAACATAGCTCTTTTTGTTGAGATGCAGTATTGTACAATGGTAGAAATGGAGTTTTAGAGCTAACCTACCTAGGTTTTATATAAGCTTGGGCCATGTCTATTGGGATGGCTAGTCTTATGAGAACTTGACACACAGACCAAAGGTATCCAAAAGGTGGAAACTTTAATGGAGAAAATGTTTCCACGACATTTGGGAGTAGGGCATTTCATTAATGAGCTATTGATTGGGGAGGGTCCCGCCCATTGTGGGTGGTTCCAACGTTGGGCTGGTGGTTCTGAATTCTATAAGAAAGCAGCCCGAACATGTCCTGGGGAGCAAGTCAGGAAGCAGCATCCTTCCGTGGCTATTCCAGATTCCTACCTTGTTTGAGGTCCTGCCCTGACTTCCTTTGATGATGAACAGTGATATGAAAGTGTAAGCCAAATATGCACTTTACTCCCCAACTTGCTTTTTGGTCATGGTGCTACATCCACAGCAATAGAACTGTAACTAAGACATCTTTAATATGTTAGAGCAAGAGTTTACACTTCCCAGGGTGACCGTAGGTTGGACTGTGTTTATCTGTGCTGAATTCTACTTCCCTAGCCTACAGCAAGCACTGCTCTTCCTCCCCTGCCCTCCTCTTATTCATCTTTCTGTGCTGGGGAAGGAACTCAGCGCCTCACACACGCTCCGTGGCTCCTCTCCCACTACACTCCCAGTTCACTGTTATTTTTGAAAGACAAAGAAATAAACCCTATTACTATTCTTATGTAGAATCTGTAGACCTTTGTAATTTTAGGCATCCTGCTACTTACTGTGAACAAAGGAGGGGTGACTTTAAGGGCTGCTTAGCTTTTTAATATAGAAAGTTTATTCAAACACCTTCTTTAAATGCCCAATGTTCTCTAAAGGTCCATTCAATAAAGGTTTTTCTTCCAGTTGTTATTGGTACTTGGAGGTAATGGGATCCAGTAAGTGGGGCCTAGTGAAAGGTTATTGGGGGTATGCCATTGAAAGGGATATGGGCAACCTGGTCTATTTCTCCTCTGCCCCTCTCTCCTGTCATGAGGTGAACAGCTTCCTCCATCCTTACTATAAGCCCAAAGCCATGGGACCAGGTGACTATGAGCTGAAACCTTTGAAATCATGAGTAAATTCTTTCTCACTATAAGTTGATTATCTCACACTTAAAACATTTCGTTTTTATGTGCACGAGTACTTTTATTTAATTGAAATACAATCACAGCATTCCCATCTCCTTCTCTTCTCTCCAATCCCTCCCCATCCTTGTGTATGAGTGCTTTGTCTGCAAGTATGTCTGCATAGCATGTGAGTGCCTGGTTCCTGGGAAAGCAAGAGGAGGGCCTCAAACCTCCTGGAACTACACTAATGGTTGTGAGATACCACATGCATCCTGGGAACCAAACTAGAGTCCTCTGTCTGAGCAGCCAGTGCTTTTAATTACTGAGTCATCGCTTAGAGATTTTATCACAGCAATGGGAAACTTAGTGATAAAATTAGTACTGTGAAGTGGATTCATTGCTGACTATCCCTGATGATGTGGTTCAAAAGCCTTTGGAGTTTGCTGGAAGAGTTTGAAAATGTAGGTAGAAACAAAGATGCCCACCAAGAGCTAGTTTTACCAGCCTTTTTTTCCTCTTTTAAAAAATAGCATTGAGATGATTAACAAAGCAAGATACATGGCTCTTATGTATACAGATTGATTTTTTAAAAATATAAGGAAGAAGTACTTAGATCAGAACATTTATTCCATCTTAGAAAATTTCAAGGCCATATTATATATTTATTTATTTATTTGTTTGTTTGTTTGTTTGTTTGTTTAATACATTACTGACTGCTGGGTCCCAATAAATCTAGAATTGTTTTTTTTTTTTTAAGCTGAGTGTTTTCCATTAATATCTGCCTTTTGAGGCATGAATTTTACAAAGTAATAACTCTCTCAGGTAGGACAAATTCTTCAGCCTTGCACATTTTTCTGATGCATGATAATTACATCAACCTCACACACTCCAAATCCTGACCTCACTCACTAGTGTGGCACTGGCAGATACCTTAAATTTGAGCTGTAGGGTATAGTAAGAGAACACTAGACTGAGTTCTCTAAGGAGATGGCTCTGGGTCAACTAGATTTACATAATGCTAAGTCTTCCATGCTGAGTTCTTCTTGTGCATTAGCGTACCCAAAGTACCAAGAAGTCCTGTAGAAAAGAAACCTATCAACCAGACGTTACGCAAAGAAACACAACCCTAGAACAATGTCTTCCTTTGTAAAAACTTTCATTTCCAGTTTAACATTTAAAAAATTGTGTTCATTATTTTGTCCCCAAACTGTTCCTCTCACTATCTTTCCAGCTTAGAAACAGTGCTTTCCTAATTGTCTAAGTTTGACATCTAGAAACTTTTCTATCTTTCTTTTTTCTTTCTTCTTTCCTCTATTTCCTTCTTCCTTCCTTCCTTCCTTCCTTCCTTCCTTCCTTCCTTCCTTCCTTCCTTCCTTCCTTCCTTCCTTCCTTCCTTCCTTCCTTCCTTTCCATTGCAAATGCTGCCCCCTCCTGGTCCCTCCTCTCAGAGTTCCTTCCCCCCATCCATTTTCTCCTTCCCCTCTAGGGCAGCACCCACCATATCCCCCACCCTGGTGCAGCAAGTTTCTTCAGGATTAGGTGCATCCTCTCCCACTGAGGCCAGACATGGCAGTCCTTCGCTACATATGTGCAGGATGGGGTAGGGTGGGGGCTCGGACCAGCCTGTGTGTGCTTTTTGGTTGGTGGCTCAGACTTTGGGAGCTCCCAAGAGTCCCCATTAGTTGACACTATTGGTTTTCCTGAGGGGTTGCCATCTCCTTTAGGACCTTCAGTCCATGACTTAGGCAGCAAGGTCAAGAATTAATACATAGAACCTTATGAAACTGAAAATATTTTGTAAGGCAAAGGACATTGTCAATAGGACAAAATGACAGCCTACAGATTGGGAAAAGATATTTACTAACCCTTCATCTAACAGAGGGCTAATATCTGAAATATGTAAAGAACTTAAGAAGTTAGACTCCAAAAAAACCAAATAACTCAATCAAAAAGTGGGGTACAGAACTAAACAGAGAATTCTCAACAGAGGAATCTTGAATGGCCAAGAAGCACTTAAAAAAATGTTCAACATCCTTAAATCAGTGAAATGCAAATCAAAACAACCCTGATATTCCACCTCACACCAATCAGAATGACTAAGATAAAAAAACTCAAGTGACAGCACATGCTGTAGAGAATGTGGTGAAAGGGGGACCCTGCTCGACTGTTGGTGGGATTGTAAAACCACTCTGGCAATCAATCTGATTCTATCTCAGGAAATTGGAACTACTTCTACCTAAAGACCCAGCATCTAGAAACTTCTATTTCATTCCTTCTGTGGTTCAGAGCTTGACTGTTTCCTAAGTCCCATGTATTAAAGGTTTGGTCTCCAGATTGGCGTTGGGAAGTGAGGGTTGTGGGAAGTCTTTCTATCAGTGGGAATGTGGGACCACAGTCTCTCTCTCTCATTCACTTCCTGCTCAAAATGGTGAGTTGTTTTCTCCTGCTATGTGTTCCTACCACGATCTGCCGCTGTGGTATGAGTCCAAAGCAAGAAGGCTAACTGATCATGTGCTGGAAGTTCTAAAACTATGAACAAAACCAACCTTCTCTCTTTATAAATTGATTATCTCAGGCATTCTGTCACAGTGATGGCAGCTGACTTGAACAATTTCCCAGATAAAATCTCTCACAGAAATTCTATTCATTCATCGAAATCCCCAAAATGTTTCACATCATCAAGTATTCAAATAGAATCTAAAAAACATGTTTGTATCTTCAACCTTAGAAGAGGGCTTACTTGTGTATGTCAAGATGGATATAGAAACTCTTTGTTGCTTCCATGTGTCTGTTGACATTTTTGCTTATTGTATCAACTATAAATTTCCAAGTGGGGATCAAAGAGATTCCTAGAATGAAGTGGATTAAATAAAACTGTTATTTTATTCCTTGTTCCTGTAATCTGATAGCTTGATTGATATTCTCTATGGAACCATTCACAGATCCATGCTTCTGTTCATTTTATCTCTGCCAGCCCCTGGGACATAGTCCTCGTTGGCATAGCTGCAACAGTTATTGTTACATCAGATTTCCAGCCTTAGAAAAAGCAAACAACAACAAAAATAACCCCCCCCAAAAGCCAAAACAAGAATACAGTGTCATAGAAGCTGACTCATACTGTGTCAGCCTATGTACCCATCTTGATATGATTAAGGCCATTAGTCAGTATCTATCTCTACTAGCTTCTTGGCCAAGTGTATAGGAGGAAGAGTCAATGGATCTCAGGATGGTTACTACCTGCTTTGCCATCTTACTTTCATTTAGACCACAAAACATTTCTTCATTTACATACTCAGTCCCACAGTGTTTATTTATTATAGTTGGTAAATCAGTACATATTTTAGCACCTATTCTGTTATTCATAATGGACACATCGTTACAAAATTGAACAAATGGTGAACGTTTTGAGACCCTAACAAATCTGAGAGAAATATTTGTGGAATAGAGACTATTTAAAATTTCCAACCGTGAAATTTTTTCCTGTTTGTTTATATTGTGTGTGTGTGTGTGTGTGTGTGTGTGTGTGTGTGTGTGTGTGTACCCTTTTAGCACTCCAAAAGAGATAGCCCTTTTGGTTTTCAAAAGCTCTTTAGGATGAGCTTGCTGACTGGGTATATGCCAGTCGAGTCATTCCCTCATATCCATGAGGGACTGGGTCCAGGACCTTCAGGAATACCAAATCATTGATGAGCAAGTCTCTTCTAAAAACACGGGAGCAGTATTCACATAGCACCTACCACATATGTAATTGTCTCTAGATCACTTCTAATAACTAATAAGTAAACAGTCCTTATGCTACATCATTTAGGGTGTTGGTATGAGAGATCGTTTTCAGTACAGACCACATTTTCTTTTCAGATATGTTCTATCCATATTGGTTGACTCTGGACACATGGATGCAGGGAATATAGCGGATGAATCTTTCAGTTATGAAATATGAATAACTAGAAAGGAAAATGCAGGGCCACATTTTAAGCATCAGTGCAGGTGTTGTTCCCATGTTTGGACCTAGCAAATTGCAAATTTAGCTGCCTATAGAGCCTGTCACCTGTCACTTGTCACCTGTCACCTGTTGCCTGTCACCTGTCACCCAGCCAGTCAGAAAATTTTCAATGGTTGGATGGATTTGATATAAACTGTTTGTCAAGGCAAATACCAAGAAGCTTCCTAGTCACAACCTTAATACGATATCTCTCCTTTCTTCCCTCCCTCCCTCCCTCTCTTCCTCATATTCTCTCTCTCTCTCTCTCTCTCTCTCTCTCTCTCTCTCTCTCTCTCTCTCTCTCTTTCATTTTTTGGAAACAGGATATCATGGGCTCTTGGATTCGGTTGGGCTGCCGAGCCATTGAGGATCCTCCTGTGTTTACCTTCCCAGTGCTGGGGGGGTGTGTGTGTCACAGGCTCATGCTGCCATGCCCAGTCTCCCCCCCCCTTTCTTTCTTTCAATAGGCACTTCACTGACTGAGTTGTCTCCCAGGCCCAATATTGTTCATTCTTGATGAAAATTTCTTCATGGACAAAGCAGATACATCTTAGATTCTCTTGTCTAATTCCCCATCCCTAAAATAGATAACTTTGGTCATCTTTAGCAAATCTATAGCCTCTTAGAACCTACATTTCACATAAGGAACTACTTATAGTGAGCTTTCTGACATTAGTAATCTACTCTGAGCTCATTTTTCTTTCTCTGTCATTCCTCCTTGTTTCTTTCTTTGTCATGGTTTGGCATTCAGGGTGCATTTCAACAGTGCCTAACAACTTCCGGCTATTGCCCAAGTCAATGACCTTGAGCACTACTTATAATATCTTACATTTTTAAACATTGTCCACACTAATACCTATTTTTAATTAGGTTTCCGGTTTTTATTGCAGCCTGGTGTAGTCCAGAGTAGACCAACATCGTTATGTCAGAAGCTCTGTGTGCAACTCCTCTGGGTCATTCCTGCTTTCTCAAGTGAGTTTCTCTATTTCAGAATTTTAATATTTATCTAATTATTAATTAAATAACAAGTATTAATTAATATAATAAACATGGGCAAGTATTTAATAAATGTTTCATAATAAAATACTGGTGGCACTGGAAGTTAATTCAACCTGCAAAGCTGGAAACAGCACAGGCATGCCTGCACGTCCTTGCTTTATGAGACCTGATGCAGTGATATAACCTTTGGATTGTAAGTGTTTCTTTCCCAGTGGCACTTGCTCTTCAGTAGCAGCAAGCATATCTCTTCTTGCTAGTTCATTTTCTTCTGTTCAAACAAATGTTTTCAGAGATCTCCATAGCAGACACTGTGGCCAAGCAGGTGAGTGGAACAGTGTCATTATTCCAGAAGCCTCCTAGACTGAGGCTCATCTTCAAAATCAAGGATGTAATCAATAAAAACATAACAAGAAGAGCAACAGAATGGACAATATCATAAATACATCCTCTTCTTCCATTTGGTCCTTATTTGTTCAACAAATATTTAAAGAATCTATTGCACATCAGGCACTGTGCTTGGCCCTGGATTACAGCAGGGAACATGGTACTGCTCTCACCATCAAAGGGTCCCAGTGGGAATGATGGCCAGGAACTGATGACACAAGTGGAAAGTGCTGGGATGTAAGTTTCTATTGCTTTGGGGATACAAAGGACACAGCTAGTCCATACTGTGCAAGGGGAGAAAAGTCCCTAGTGTTGGGATAGCACTGAAGATCAGCACTTTGCCATGATTCTCTCTGAGTAACCATTCTTGATTACTGTCTCAGGATGGAACATAATAATAGGTTGTGGTCCACTTCACTCCTGGAATCATATACAGAGGGAATAGCTGTGGGAGCTATAGATCAGTGGTTCTCCCCTTCCCTAGTGTTGTCCCCCTTTTATAGAGTCCCTCATGTTGTGGTGACCCCCAACCATAAAATTATTTTGTTGCTACTTTATAACTATAATTTTGCTATTGTTATAAATAATAATGCAAATATCTGATATGTAGGATATCTGATACCCAACCCCTGTGGAAAGGGCTTTTTAACCCCTAAAGGTTGAGAACCTTGGCTAGAGATACAATAAAAAGCCTGCCAGGGTCAGATATCTGGTGTCAAAAATATACTTACTAAGTAGCAACTATTAGGTTGAAGAATTATCTAAGAATGACTACCTCAGATGCACAGAACAACACTGCAGTTTCTCTACATAAAGGAAGTGAACATTTTTACATGCTGGATGCTGAGCCTATGAGGTACCCATCTGCTCTTGGAGGCTGCGTTCTCTCTACACTGTATGTTCCCCATGGGCAATAATGGTTTCAGTTACTGTTCAGAAGCTAGTTCCCACTTATCTGCATCTTCAGCGTGAGCTTTCCTTGGGTGCATCAGATCTACATAGACTGCCGGTCACCTGTAGGTGTTCCCTTTCCACCTGGCTAGTCTATAACCTGGCCAAATTAGTATCTAAAAGCTATGTTTTCTATAGGTATAGTCTCTATCTTATATCTATGAAAACATATGTATTTTGCCATGTCTACATAAAACCCTACATTTCTCATTGTATGATGTCACCATTGATCCATTGACTCTGGGAAGTGATCTATGATTGATCCTTCACTCACAGGTGCTTTCTCTTCTTGCTCCCTTCCTCCACCATCCACCTTAACAGCAACTAAGCCCAAGCCACAAGTATCTCTTGGGTCCATTCACTTCTTTAAATTTTGATGTTAAGGCCTTTATTGAGGGCAACATTGTCTCCCACTAGGATATGGTTGCCCAATAATCTCCTGGCTCTGGTGTTACAATGCAGTCAGAACGATCATTTTGAGGCAGAGTCTGGCTATACTACCCCTCATTCTAAATATTAAACAGATTCTTATGGCCTTTGTGAAAGTCTATCTCCTACATGCAGTTTGTAAGTAGGCTGACCATATGTCCCAGTTTCTCAGAATAATCTTAGTGGATGCCTGCTGCTTTAACGTAATAGTTCAAGTCCATCCTTTCAGTCTACAACATGTGCTGGTCTTGTCGCATTATAAAGATACCCTAATTGCAAGGCCTTTCATTCACACAGTTCTCTTTCTTTAGTACTCAGCATCGCCTATTGACCCTGCTCCATCTCACTAAATGCCATCATGTTCTTCTGACACATCTTTTTCTTGCACACTGCTACTCATGCTCTTCTCCCCTTTGGTCACTTTTTATGTTCCTTCAACCCTGGACAATGGCAAGTCACAGCTTTGTTCCATTGTATCTCTGTTCTATCATTACTTGGTACTTAAATGTCTGTGTGTATGTGTGTGTGTGTGTGTGCGTGTGCGTGTGTGTATGTGTGTGTGTCATCACTGATACTTAAATGTCACCCCAATACCACAAACCCTGAGGGAAATATATTTTTAATATTATGACTGCATACCATGTGTATACTGGGAGCCAAGGAAGCCAGAAGGTGTCATTGGATCCCCTGAAACTGGTGACAGATGATTGTGAATTATTGTAGATGCTCTGACAATAGAACCCTGATCTTCTGTAATAACAACAAGTGGTCTTAACCACTGAGCCATCCTTCTAGCCTCTGGAAATGGTACTTCTTGTTTATATTTTCCCTAAGAAGTCCTGCTTGTCTATAAACAAACATAAAAACAAAATAGCCCAATTCCTGTGTCCCTTATGAACCCGCAGAAAGCCTAACACATGAGCATAACAGAAGTTCTGTTTGCAGCTGTGAAGCGGGATGTATGTCTAGTGCCCTAGCACCTCTGCCTTTTATTTTCTGTCAGCCTAGGGCATAAGCCGGAACTTCTGTATGTGATTTCAAATTTCTCACAAAGATAGTCAAACCAAGGTTGCTCCCTAGGTTGGATTCTGAATATATTTTTCAGTATTAGGCATGGTGACTCAGTTAGGGTTTCTAATGCAGAGGTATAAGACCAGGATCAAAAGCAAACTTGGTGAGGAAAGTGTTTATTTCAACTTACACTTCCACATTGCAGTCCATCACTGAGGAAATTCAGCACAGGAACTTCAGGTAAGAAGTGATGCAGAGACCTTGGAAGAGTGTTATTTACTGGCTTACACAGCTTGTCTTCCTAAAGTACCCTGGAGCAGCAGCCCAGGAGTGGCACTGTCCACAAGGAACTGGGTCCGCCCATATTAATCATTCAAGAAAATACCCCACTGACCAATCAGGAGGGAGCATTTTTTTCAGTTGAGATTCCCTCTTTCCAAAAGACTGTAGCTTGTATCAGGTTGATATAAAATTAGCCAGCAACACAGATAGTGCCAAGGTTTGTATACCAAGACCTGTTTATTGTTGACTTTGTAAATAAAACTTTATTGGAGCACAGTTGTGTTTATTCATTGACATGCTGTCTATGGATATGGTTTTTCTGAGTGGTTATAAGAAAAAAACTATGTGGCTCACAAAACCTAAACTATTTATAATTTGGTTTTTTACAGTAAAATTTATTTACCATCTGGTCTTTATTACCAATGCAGAAGACATTGGAAAAATCTAGAAGCTTGCAGCTCCAAATGTGTTTAGTGGACCAACAACATCAGCATCAGCATTGAGGCATTTAGTACGAATACAGGAATCTTGAACCTAGCCTAGAGCCTCTGATTTAGAATATGCATTTTGATAAGCCCCCTGGGTGACCCATGTATATTAAAGTTAGTGAAATCCTGATCTAGATTATCTCTAGAGGTTGAGGAACTCACTGAGGACATGGGATGTTTGGATATGTGAGTTTCAGGAGCATTAGTTGTGCTAACAAGCCATGTGTTACACTCCAATGAATAAAGTCTTAAATGGTGCATCCAGAGGACACAGCCTAATGAAGATTCATAGGGTTATGGGAACTGATGGGCTGGATGTTTGGCGGCACAGACTCTATGTACTGCTAAATCACAGAGTTTGCCAGCCATACACTTCGTGAGTGCAGTTGACCTTGAGCTTTTTATTTTTTCTATTTTTGTGAACTTGAGAATGGATACAGGAGATTAAGCATCACGATGCAGAAGCGGCAGCTGCTTTCTTACATGCTACCAGGGTCCATTTTATTTCAAGGGTAAAAGTATCTTTTCTTTCTTCCTCTGTCTCCTTATTTCTGAGTTCTTATTTCCAAAAGCTACAGTGTGGTTGGTGCTATGGCTTGGAGGAGCAAGGGAAGTAAGGTCAGTGTTTCAGAAGCAGTCATTTGCCATCTCTTGTTTTCTTTGGGGTAGGGGGCTCTAAAATTAAAAATTCACCCCAAGCAAGGCTAGTATTTGCTTTTGAAACATCATACGGGGGATAGTTTCTGGAGCCCTGTAAGAATCATACAATGTGGGAGATATAATGAGCGTGTTATAGACAGGAAATAAATTGATTGGTGTCAAAGCTCGCACACAAATACCACCATAGACTGTGGGATGCTCTGTCCAATAGCACAGGATGTGTTACCTCAAAACAGCAGATGTATTTGTCCTTCCAGAACAATCTACAATAAAGCCTGGAGTCAAGGCCATGGCCTGCTTTCTTGTTGTGGCAAATACGCAAACACAGTGTGTCAACCTGGAAAATTTAATAAATCCTGCTGCTGGCCTCTTCACCATAACCCGTCACAGCAGAGCAGATACAGGAAGCTGATTTGCCTCTCTGCTGTGTTGTTGTTGGTTTGCTAAGGATATTTATCCACTAACCTTGGTCTCAGAACTATTTCTATAGCTAGCAAATAATAACTTTGATTGATATAATTTATCTGTTTTTTCCATTTCCCTGATACGAGCTCAGATGAGTCAGTTAAAATAAAAATTAAGAGAAGAGAAGGAGAGAGGGAAGGCAGGTAGGAGGGAGGGAAGAAGAGAGATATAGATAGATAGATAGATAGATAGATAGATAGATAGATAGATAGATAGGAGGAGGGAGATGGAGAGAAGGATGGAGAGAGAGTATCTCAGCTGGGCAGGATTAGAATGCATGTTCAGTGCAGTTTGTAGTCCTGTGTTCCTCTCACTCCCTGGTAACCTCCAAATGATTCTGTATCTCATAACGCAGGAGCACAGAGTGAAAGGAGCAATCAAACAGACATTGGATCGTAGGTGCGGGAAGATGTTCTCATCCAGTTCCTTTGTCCTAGTGATGCGACATGTGTGGAGAAATGAGTAAACGCTGTCCAGATGGAGGACGAGTTCCCCTTTCCTATCAGTAGTGGGCTGGTCTGATCTAAATATGCTCCATAAATGGGGAAATGTACGCTCTTTGCTCAGTCTAAAGAATGGGGGATTCGCTTCCTGTCCTGGCCGCCATCGGAGAGCAGCAGTCATGACCCTGCGCTACCCCATGGCCGTGGGCCTCAATAAGGGCCACAAAGTAACAAAGAACTTCAGCAAGCTGAGACACAGCCTGTGCCGCGGGCGCCTCACCAAGCACACCAAATTCGTGCCGGACATGATCCGGGAGGTGTTCGGCTTTGCGCCCTGCGAGCAGCGCATCATGGAGTCACTCAAAATGTTCAAGGACAAGCGCGCACTCAAGTTCATCAAGAAGAGGGTGAGCATGCACATCCGTGCCAAGAGAAAGCGGGAAGAGCTGAGCAACGTGCTGGCAGCCATGAGGAAGGCGGAGGCCAAGAAGGATTATTGATGAACTCTCCCCAATAAAAGATCGTTCCTACAAAAAATAAAGAAAAGAAAAGAAAAAAAAAGAAAGAGAGAAAGAAAGAAAGAAAGAAAGAAAGAAAGAAAGAAAGAAAGAAAGAAAGAAAGAAAGAAAGAAAGAAAGAAAGAGATTCTTAGCCAGGAAGAGCTCCAGCACACCCTCTGAAGTCCGTGTGCCACATAGTCACTTGCTTCTGTTTCTACTTGTCCCCTATAGGATCGGCATAACTCTACTTCACGTACAGATAAGGAACCTTGGTGAGTGGCAGCCTCATGTTCCATCTCTTCCCTGTACCCTGCTGCATTGTTTTCTGAGTGAGTTATGAAGATCTCACTTACATATTCCTTGTCATCAAGCAACCATTGAGATAATGAATACGTGGTGAAGCACACACTGCATTCTTTGTTGAGGATACAAAGGTAAATGAGTCACTGTCTCTGCTCTCGTGGGACTCTGCCAAAGAGGAAGAAACAGATTTTGCTTTCATTATGAATTTGAATTGTTTTTCCGCCCATGCCTTCACTTGGCCTTGAGCACGCACTTGTTATATGGCCCGCGCCAAGTAGGCCCTACACGAAGTTAGCGGAGACAGAGCCTTTGCTCTTTGCGTGTTTACACGTCTTGACAGACATAATAGACCTACGGAGATGACTAATTAACCATATGGGTGATGACAAATGTTCTCATTAACTCCAACAACCCACTAATTCAGGAATCTCAAAACATGAAGAATAACATCAATCCGACAAGTAAAAAAAAAATGAGCCTCTGAAGACTCCAAATAGTGACTGAATAGAATGAGTAAGGTTCTTGTGCTTTCCTGCAGGAAAACTATCTCGGCTCTGTGTCTGAACCAATGTACTTCCAGCTCACACAGGGTTCTGACGCTGTTGGATATCTGCTTGAAACTTACAGCACATTTGAAAAAAGGGACCTGTTCGTTCCTTGGGATTTAGCTTCCCATAAAACTATATTAATAGAAAAGTATCTGAACCGGGGAAGCAGGCTAGGGAACATTTAGAAGCACAAAGAATTTTTAAAAAGCATTTGATTTGATTTGTTCTTGAAGAACATGATTAAGCTTAATAGTCTTTTCTCAAAACCACTATTTCTTTTTTTGAACAGAACTAACTATGTCCTTTACCCTTTGTTCCCTTCCCTTTTTTTCCCATTAGTCTAAGCACCGACAATCTGTAGTGCATTGGTAACAGGTCCTATAGACTACCAGCTAGAGAATTCTATAATCCAGAGGACAGTTTTTAATCTTCTTGTGGTTCCTCAGTTTCATGAAGATGTAGGCCAGAGATGGCAACCCCCGAGCTGGAGTCTCTCTGTTTCTCAGCAAGCCCGTGCTTCATGGAGGCCCACCTAAGCTGCTCTTTCTTTAGTCACCAGACGGGTATGTTTGGAAATATCCAGGCTTACAGGGAAACAGGCCCCGTTAACTGGAAGGGAAACCTGAACATACTCCAAACCCAGGGGTGAAACTGCTGGCCATTGGGGCTGATGTTGCCTTGGAGAACTATTTCCGGGTGACAGATGACAAGCAGTTCACTGACCAGAGGATGGCCTTTTATTCTAGGAAGATGTGGCTAAGTGATTTTTTTAGAGAGGACCGGTGAAACAGTATTTGATGGTAGCTCTATTCTTGAGCAGGCAGAGGGTGGAGGGCAGGGAAAGAGCAAGTGCCAGAAGGATTTGACACTTGGACACTGACAATAATTATGATATGTTCATTATTTCAAAAGGTGGATTTTTCCAGTTCCTAGAGTATATTGCCTTTCCAAAATGTTATCACAAATAGAATAATACAATTTCTTAACATTGGAGCTTCGACTGTTACATTTTGAAAAATAAACTTAGGAGTAATCTGCTTGCATGATGAGAAATATCTTCCTTTCTTTTCTTTTATTGGGTATTTTCTTTATTTACATTTCAAATGTTACTCCCTTTCCCAGTTTCCCCTCTGGAAACTCCCTATTCCATCCCCCCTTGCCCTGCTTCTATGAGGGTGCTCCCACTCCCTCCCCCCACCCTGGCATTTCCCCTAAACTGAGAAATTGAGTAAAGGGTGGATTTTAAAATCTAGAGGTGAGATGTCAATTATGTATCTTTACTTTTCCTCTGAGTCACATAGGAAAGGGGTAGGTGGAGGTCTAGTCACTTTTCAGAGCTTCTTGTTTACAGAGTGAGGCTGGAACTCAGTAATAAAATACTTGGCTGGTGGTACAAGGCCCTGGCTTCCATTACCAACACCAGAAAGAAGAAGGAGGAGAAGGAGGAGAAGGAGGAGGAGAAGGAGGAGGGAGGGAGGGGAGAGAGAGAGAGAGAGAGAGAGAGAGAGAGAGAGAGAGAGAGAGAGAGAGAATTCAGACAGAGAAACCCAGAACATTTGTGAAGGATAACAGAATCAGACACAATACAGGAAGTCCAATGTTACTCTTTTCCTCTGGGACACTGGGATTGAATCTAGACCCTGCCACAACTAGCCCCCAGCCTACTGCAGATCTCTTGAATTGCTTTTCCAGGCTGTACACGCTAGTCCTGTGTTTTTGTAATTCATTTGAATGAGTGGGCAGGTATTCAAAAATTAGCATTTTATGAGCAAATGACTGAGAGGCATCCATCTGTAGGCCAAAAGGTCACTGAGGGTAGTCTTGTGTATGCTGTCTTAGGTCTGGTGAGGTCTCAGGGCAGTTGTACTTTTGCAAATGAAAGAACTAAGATTCATGAAAAAAAGAAAAGGGGGGGGGGAAGCTGTCTTTTTTGGGCACTCAGCCAGGTCCTGAAAGCTTTCATTCAAGTCCGCATTTTGTAACTTCCAGCCCAGGGCTCTTCCTAATAGATTATTTCTTGCTTTCTCAGCTACATACTTTTCTCCAGAATGTCTGCCTTAAAGGGGGGGGGGGGGGAGAAAGGTAGAAATGGAAGGTTTTCATACCTATAGATAAAATATTGATTAAGGATTGAGACTGACTTCTTGATGAAAATTCAAATGTAAAATTGCAATAGTTTATATTTATGGCAACTCATGAAACTCTGTCAACTGGAATACTTTCTAAGTGGCATGAGACAGTTGCCTAACACCCTTCAAGTCCTGAGGTTAACTAATGTTCTCTTGGAGCATCCCTATATGTAACCATCCTTCCATCATCTTGAAATGAGACATGCTGAGTTCCATTGCAAACATAGTGTAGACTCACACTATTTAACACCAGAGTTGGGCAGTACTCTATTAACTTTGCATAAGATTTGATTTTGCCTTCATCCACCCATCCTGAAGGGACCCCACTGACATCCTTGACTAGTTTCTTAGACATATGTGTGATAAATAAATGGCTTTTTTGAATATTTAAAAGTGCTTTGTTAGTGAGCACCTGCTAAATACAGCCTTTATTTGTGTGCATTTAAGAACACATGGATACATGTGTTTAATGAGCTCTTTGCCCAGTAAGTAAATAGCATTCCAGTAAAGACTGAGTGAAATAGTCTAGCATTTTAGAGTTCCCAATGATATTCAGTTGTGAAACTGCAGAACACGGTCCTTCCTATAAGCTCTGTTAATTACCAAACAGAATTTGGTTAGAACGAATTAATTTTAATCTCTCTCTCTGTGGTGAGGAATTTAGATCGTGAAGCACCCAAAGGAACTCATTATGAGGCAGTTTTGCTCGTAAGCAAGCCACCCATCTACCTATTTTGCTTTTGAGCAAGATTCAAACTTATGGGTAAAAGATTCCCTTGGGTTAAGGCAGATGTCTTGGGAAGTTTCATTAATAACTATTCGGAGTAACTGTTTATGATTCACGAGCTATGCGCACTTATTTTCCTGTGGCTCACTAGACCATCTGTAAACTGGCCTGACACAGGGCTTCAAAAGAATAAATGCATAGAAAAAAATTCCTAAGTTAGAATTCTGTTCTTTTTTAAGTTGAAATCTGTGCTGTTTTCAGAATCAATCAAGTGTCTTTTATTTTAAGGTTTTCTTTTCCTGGAGATCTAAACATTGATTGTACATTAATTTCAGCATATTGGTTTTAACATATGATAGACAAATATTTCTGTAATTTCGTATGTATTTTTAGAATATTTGACTATATTATTTTAAGAAGAAAGCATGCATATCTGAGAAGCAGAGACAAAAATATAGTAAAATAATATTATGTAACTTAAAGTTCCTGACTTCTCAGTAACAGCCTCATGATTTAAAGTATGGACAATGTGTCTTTAATCCTGAGTGTGATATGTAATCTTTGTAAAATTTAAACAACACAAATGTGAATTTTAAAAGAGTGATTATACACTCCACCCATTACATCTTATCCATAGTATAGTCTAGTACCTCTTCCACAAATCTACCCACTTATGTACATATATACACAGACATGTACCTTTTGTATTGGAAACATTGAAATCAAGTTATGTGTACTGTATAGGAGCCAGTTTTCTTGATCTTGCCTGTGTATAACCATGTCGAAATACTAAATAATATTCGGGAGCCATTCATTATTCCAGGTGTCAACTGAAGAATAATTTCTTTGTTGATTTACATTGAAGCTGTTCTTGGTATCTTTTCATGTGAAATTGTGCTTCCTGGCTCAGTGGTTAAGGATATTTGCTGCGAGTTGCGTTCTCAGCAGAGCTGTCAGGCATTCACAACCACCTGGAATGCCAGAGCCAGAGAATTGTCTATGAAAAAAACTCAGAGATTTTTCTATGTATAGTGTATGTTTCCTGTACAAAAGTATGCATATGGTTCTTTAATGTAATGATCTGTTAGTCAGATGGAGCCTTGTATTTCTTTTTCTTGACTATGGGATATTTTCTTATGTGGGAATAGTGTAAATTTTCTATTGGGGTGTGTTTGGTGCTTAGAAATCAATCCGGGTGATGTTGGATGAGTATCAGTGAGCTGTACCCCCCAGCCCATAGTGAAATTTATCTTATCTATGAACCCTTACAAGGTTCTTGGCTATATATGTATTTCATATATCGTTTTGTAAGTCATCTAGTTTGTATAGGATCATTCTTTTTTATCTTTTATTCTTTGGACATTTTATATATGTATACATACATAAAACACATATAGGGGTCATAACTATCCCCTAACACTCCCCCTGGACAACCCCTTCCCACCTTCATGCCTTTTTGGTTGCTTGTGTCTCACTGAGTCTAGCTAATGTTGACCCCCAAAGGTGCTGTGAGTTCCTAAGGACAATGGCCTTTAGATATCCAGAAGATAGCACTTTACAGCACTTTTCTTCATCCTCTAGATCTTGAGTTCTTTCCATCCCTATTTCTGCCATGTTCCCTAGGTTTTGAGGTAGGGGTGCTATAGATGTCCCATTTAGGGATAAGAACTCAACCATCGTTTGTTTTAGCACTTTGACCAGTTATGTACCACTGTAGAAGCTGTTGACCATGCCAGAGAGAAGCTTCTTTGGCTAAGGTTGAAAGTGTCATTAATGTATGGGTATGAATACAGTTTGATAACATGCCCATTTAGTGACCCAATAGTAGCGCTTTCCTCTTATAACTTCTCAAGTGTTAGGTTGACTTTGGATTAAGTTTATAGTATCAGACATTGATTTCCTTTGGTGCAACAGGCCTCAGGTCCAACCAGAAAGTGCTTGGTTGCTCATACAACCTTCATGCCACTATTGTGCCAGTGGGCATATTTTGTCTGGTGAGTCAGTACTGTAACATTTAGTGTAAGCTGCTGGGCAATAGCATTTGATGACTTTTCTCCCGCAGTGGCTTGAACATTGTGAGAGCTAGGGAAAAGGTCTCCAGTCAGTTCCAGCTTGATTTCTCCAGCTCTTGCAACTGACACGGAGACATGTTATGTCTTTAGCAACAAGGTCTTTCCGACTAGTTATGAAGGGCCACCAGGAACAGTGGCAATATTCAGGTTTGTTGGGGTGGGGTCTCTGGGGTCTCTGTAACTAATCACTTGTTAGGAGGCAGTCTATGCCTGATATTGAGATTTTTATTTTCTTAACCTTGTCTTCTGGGGAAACATTATTCATTAATGTGTGTGTGTGTGTGTGTGTGTGTGTGTGTGTGTGTGTGTGTGTTTCTCTCTCTCTCTCTCTCTCTCTCTCTCTCTCTCTCTCTCTCTCTCCCTCTGTGTGTGTGTGTGTGTGTGTGTGTGTCTGTGTGTGTGTGTATGATTTGTTTTGAGACAGGATCTTGTGTGGTTCAGGCTGGCTGTGAACTCAATAAATAGCTGAGGCTAACCCTGACCTCCTGGACCACTTTCTTCCCTTTCTCGCCTTTATAAATGTAATTTAAAGTTTTATATTTTTTTCTTTTATTGAAAATAGATTCCTTTCTTATACAATATGTCATGATTATAGTTTTCCCTTCCTCAACTCCTCTCCAGATTTTTCTATTCTTTAGAATATTGTTTTTTTATATTTAATTATATAAAATAATATATAAATTAAATATGTATATAACTATATATAAATTAATATATATAAATTAATACGTATAAATTAAATATATATATATTTAATTAGCTTACAAAATAGTGGATTTCCATAGGGTCACTTATGCATCCTTAATTTTGGCTAGCCCCCCTCCCACTCTCTTTTCTTTCTTGACCTTCTCTTCTCCCATCTCACTTAGACCTTTAGTTTACAATTCCAGCATTCACCTCTTACTTTCATGTCACATGTGTTCCCCTCCCATCTCTTTCCTTAAGGCTCTTCTTTGCCTTCCTGTGTCCTTGGCAGGTCCGATGTCTTGACCTCTATAGACAATTCAAATTAGCCATACAGGAAACCTCACAGCAGGGATCCACATATGAAGGAAAACATGCTGGGTTCATCTTCCTGAACCTGGTTACCTCACTTAATATAAAGCCTTCCAGCTCCATGTATTTTCTTGCAAATTTTATTTTTCATTAGAGCAGAATTGAATTCTATTGTAGACATGTACCACGTTGTCATTATCCATCCCTGGGTTGATGGACAGCTAGGCTGATGACATTTCTTGGTTATTATGAACCATTATTCTTAACTGTGAAATTTCTAGATGAAAGAATGTGTGTGATTTTTCTTTTCTTTTTTTGGGAAAATTTCAAATTTCAGAGCTTTTGTATATGGTGCTAGGGAACACTATACTAGAAATTTGTGAAAGATAACTTTCCTTTCATTTGTGTGATATACTCTCAGTGTCTCTCTCTCTTTCTCTCTCTCTCTCTCTCTCTCTCTCTCTCTCTCTCTCTCTCTCATAGTTGAGCAGGTAGATGAAAATAGAACTTCACTATGATTTTGTTTTCTGTATTTTAAAATTATCAGTGAGGCTGAATAATAATCCATGTGTTTAATAACTTTATATTATCTCTCCTATTAATATGCATCTTCCATTTCTTCCCAATTTGACTCTCAGAGTTTGCTTACTAAGTTGACTGAACTCTTCACATTTAAAGCTACTAATTGTTCATTAGTAATATCAACAACAAATCCACTCCCTAACAATGCTTGTCATTTGTCACTTGGATTCTGGGTCATTTTGCAGTGAGCTAACTTTGTGTAGGACAGTTAATCATGAAATTTGGGTGGTTGTCATTTTCTCTTCTGTATTGTTTTTAAAAAATCACTTTATTTTATTAATATTCCTGTGCCTTATTTTTCACATTTGAATTGCATATATCTGAAAATTATTTAATTTTTTCATATCACGTTTCAAATCTACTTGTGCGTTTTAACACTCACTTGACAGATTTGACGATATCAACCACCCCATTAGTCCTTAGTTCCTGTTTGCATGTTTCCAGCATCATTTCATGACCCATTTGAGTGTGAGGTAAGTAATTCCTTCACATAATTGTGGCTTCTGGGATCAGATGGACATGGTGTTTAAGTCGTGACTCAGCTATTTATCAAGAGAGACACCCCCAGAAAGTATCGGTGGGTTCTGATGGCCATAATTGTGGTCATGCTTTCATATAAGCTGGCCATGTTGGATATTGTGATTGCTTTCAATGTTATTATTGTCGTCATTTAATCTGGTAGAGTTGTGCTGAGGAGGCTCCTTCTACTGGAGAGGATCCCAGTGAGCTTTGTAGAGTGTCAAAGGTACTGTCTCCACACAGGCTATGTTTCCAGAGCCTGGGACTTTAGTGCTGTGTAAGATAAAGTATAGGGTTTATTATTTCCCCAGTGGTATCTCTTGATGCTGTTTATGCTACATGCACATGTTTTGGGGAAGCATGAAAATTCCCATTCATTTAATTATGAGTTTTAAATGTGGACCAGCAGGCCTGGTGGATAACTGGTATATAAAACAGAGAACAAGGATGGAAACCTTCTTGATAATTCATAAAATTTATAAGTTATAAAGGAAAGCATCACCAGATAGTTCACAGTTTAGAATTTCTGTAAATATATGTCACAAAGTAAAGCAAAAAAAAAAAAAAACAAAAAAACAAAAAAACAAAAAAAAAACAAAAAAAACAAAAAAACAAACCCACTAGCCACCTGCTCACATAGAAAAAGTTAATAACTGCAACAGCTAAAGAGTTTATAAACATTAAGATGAAAAAGATAATTCAGCCAGCAAAAGTATGGGAAAGATTCAAATACAAATTAAAACATTAAAAATATTTATAATAGCCAAGATCTGGGGAACTAACAAAGTGTTATTCACACTTTGTAGGTAGAATTCTGTATGAGAATACCTAAAAATTTAGACTCTACATACAACTTGGGTCAGCAAATGCCACCTTCAGATATTTCTTCTACATAGCAATGCATGTGCACTAAGCTGTCTGATAAGGAAACTACTACAGTATGAAGAAGTGGAGACACTTTGGGCTTCCTCAAGTCCAGTGCACTTGTTACCCAGGGTTATATAATAACCCAAAATCCCATGGTCAAGTTTGACATGCAGATTTCCTACAGACATTATTATAAGTGGAAGCAAGGTCCAAACGTGAAGGGGGGGACTTCCAGACAAAAGCACAGATGTACATATAACCATGTTGGAAGAGGACTAGTAAAATGCACCCCTAAATATAGGCTTGGTGTCTCTGAGGATGAGTGTGGCATCTGCAGGGAAGGGGATTGGAAGCAGGAGAGGAAGAAACCATGGGGTTTGTTTTCTTTTCATGCCCTGTACCACTTTGTGGTTCAAAATGTTCATGAATGTATTCGTGCATACTTCTGTAACTGAAACTTTAAAAACCCCATGATAACATGGTTATTATTGCACAGTAGTGCTTGCTATGAAGTTTAACGGAATAGTCACTTCTAAAATCTTGCCCAGGATAATTTACTTTTAGAGAGTACAACTGGAGAGTCAATTATAAGATCATGGCTTATGAGATTCCTGGTATAGTGTCGGATTCCTCAGAACCACAGCACACAGGACTGGCCCTGCATCAGCACATGTTTTAAGATGATGCCTAAATCCTCATTAGAGCAGGAACTGGGGTGTAATGAGGTGATTTTGCTGACAAACTGCACCTTGTTCCATCACACTACATTTTGCATTGCAGAGAGTACTGTCACGTTCTGCGATAGATTGTATCTCTCTGCGGTATCCTACTGAACTTTTGCTCTTTAACATATAAGAAAAGCCATGGCAGGATGAAGCCTCCTGCTGTCATTAATTCTGAAACTGACTTAGAGTTGTTTGGCAAGGCTGTTGAGCAAGAACATCGTTAATCTCTCTTGAATTTCCTGGGAAATAGATTGATGCCCTAATACCATTGAATTTTCTGCCTCCAAGACTGGCCTTTTGGGTCTGTCATTTGTTTTCTCCTTCTGACAGAGATCTGTATAAGCAGAACAACACCAAGAATGCAAAGGTTGGCATCAGTGAGCTGCAGCAGAGGCAGCTGGGAGTGCGGAAGACTTGGGACACATACCAGACTGACTGCACACCATCCAAAGAAGGCAGCTGCAGTCGGTTTTCTTCCATGTTGGAGTGGAGGCCAAGGGTTGTAAATTTTCTAATTTTTAAAGAGAATCAAGAAGTCCCAATATTATATGCTTTTACTGTTAGCTTCCAAATGTTTAGAAACACAAATATAAAATTAACAGATTATATAATTCTACCATCACTTAATCAGCCTTATACAACTTACTACAATCAAGTTTGATATTTAGATATTCACCACTTGGCAATGTTACATTTATGACTTTTTGAGGCTGCCTTAAATATTCCATGTCACTGACTCCCAAACCTTGCAGTGTATCCCTTACACATTCTCTGCTGCAGTTTTCAATAATGCAGGCTATTGGGTTCTACTCACATGTGTTGGAAACTATATATTTTTTATAAACTCTCCCATTGAATACATATAGCTAGCTCAACAAGAGCCCCTGGCTAGCTGCCAATCAGCTATAATTGGAATGGCAGATGGGATCTATCTTAAATGCAAATTCTAATCCATTAATGGTGGTTGCCTGGAACACTGACTTGAGGACTGTCAGACTGTGGCCAGGTCTGTGGGGGAAAGACTGGAGATCTTTTAATGATGTACACCTTGGGTACAAGCTAGTGGAGAGAAATGGTACTTGTGTAATTCTTTTTTCTGACCATGGCTCATAGGGCAGGGATTTTGCCTTAAAAATGCTTTAAATATCTTTGCGATGTTGCCCTATCTTCTTCTCTAAGTTTGTGTGATAGGAAAGGGAAGGAGAGACAGAGAAAGGGATGGAGAAAGTATAAAGGGAGAAAGAAAGAGAGGAGGGAGGGGGAGTGTGGAAGGAAAGAGGGGAAGGAGAGAGGGGGAGAGAGGGAGGGAAGGAGAAAGGGAGGGGGGAAGAGGAGACCAAGCTACTGGTTTTGAATCAAAACACAGACCTTCTAGGTTTCTGAACTCAGATTTCTATGAAGATTACAGAAATAGATGAACTCAATCTTCCTTTACTAGACATTAGTCTAATTAGGCCTGATAAGCATAGCCTAGTTCCCCTGGGTTGCAATTCTATTTCTAAGATGTTCCACTTCTTCTGACCTATCCACCAGTTATCAGAATATCTTCTTTTGGCTCTCTTGTTGGTCATAATTTTGAGGAGAATTGAAATGTCTGTGTGTAGCTGAAGTTCATTATTATTTGAAAACGTTTTATGGTTTTGATTAAAAGCAAGCAATTAACACTACATAACTATGTATTTGTGGTATCAGTAGACTTCAAGTGAGTTACCCCATGTTGGGTCAATAGCATAACAGTCACCAGGAACCAAGGTTTTCCCTTCCTTTTGTTCTACCTCATAAATCAGAGGCTGATTTGTTTGTAAACAAGCATTGCTTGAGACTATAGCTTGAGACTAGATGCTGGGTTCAAACATTCCTTCCATAAGAGGGAAAAGAGCAGGAGCAAAGGGGACCTTTCTCCTCAAACATGGCTCTATGTTGGAAGAAAAGACTGACGTCTCAGGTACTCTCCCTCCCTTTATATTACAGTCAAAATGGTGTCTTAAATCCTTTACTATACTAATCATGGGCAAAGGTAAATTAGTCAAACCAATGGCAGTTCACTTCATGGGCTGGGCATGCTCCAAGCAGAAGCTCAGATAGGGGAATGCGCGTATCAGGGAGTAATGAACAGTGTGTTGAGTTTAGACAAGTGTAGGCAGCAGTCCAGGGAGCTTGTTTTAGTGCTGGGATGATGAGAACCATCTCCTACCATGGAATGGGTTTCTGAGGATCTGAGATTCCTGTCAGTACTTTCTTGGAGGATAGAAAGTGTGTAAAATGGTGAGTTTAATGTAGGTGTAAAGTTAAGATATAGTTGCTACAAACACTAATGAAACATATTATCATTATTTCAGACCAGTAATGGGCAATTGCTGACATAGGTATTTTCATTAATAGAACAGGTTAAGCATTATGCCAACATATCCAACAAATTCCAGCTTCTCTCAAACTAACTGTGAATCTGAATCATAGAGCTTTAGAAACTCTAAGAGGCTTTGGGAGAGATGCACAGCACTAATGTGAACAACGGAATGTCCCGAGGTCTTCGGAAACAGCTCAGAGACATTTTACAACCTGTAGAACTTAGATTTACAACATGCAAAACCAACATGCCTGCTCTAAGTGCAAAGATGCTCTTAAGCTGCAAGTGAGAGGTAGTCAGATGTGAGCAGCAAATCCAAGTCTTAAAAAAATAGAGCAAGCTAACTTTTGTTTGCCTCTACCCAGTGATTTTTAACCTTTTGGGTTTGAGGGCCTCATTGAGAATCTGAACAAAGTTGTGGAATGCTTCCCAGAGAGGTGCATTTGCATAGCTGCACAATGATCTGAATATTAATAACCTCCACTCTAGTGTTCTTGGCCCTATTAGAAGAACTAAAGCAGCGTAACTAATAACTAACGATAGACATCATTAATTGAGTCCTTTCCAGTCTCCTAGGCACCACCAAAATCTACTCACTGTGAGTATCAGGGGCTCAAAAACACATAGTTTTATAAAGTCCTTTTATTGTTTCTGATGAAATTAATTAGATCCTTCCTGATTTGTGAGTGAAGCAAGGCGTTTACGTTAAAAAAAAAAAAAAAATCAAAATTTTGTGCTTACCGAGCATCAGCAAACTGCTTCAACCTTATAAGTCTTACTTTATGTCACCTGTAATCTGAGGAGAGTAACTGTCCCCAAGACAGAGTAAAAACAAAGGAAACTGTACACAACCACAGCAGAGCATGTCTCTGCATACAGCTTACACTATAAATATTTAACTTCACTGTAGACATGTATAAGAGGCTGATTTATTTGCAGTAAGAATCTTGTTCAAATAGGAAATGATTACTTGGACTAAGAAATTTATGGCCATAATATTTACGTTGAATGTTAAAAACAGAAAACAGCAAGGGCACCAGCAAGCTGGAGAGTATTCGAGCCACACAGGACTCAAACGCTTTAGCCAAGCAAAGCTCCTTAATCCTCTGGTCTCATCCTCTCCAGTGACCCTGATTTTGGAAGGCCTTTGGAGGTTGCCAATTTCTAAAGCTTTAACACCTTCCTGCCAATAGAGTAGGTTCTTGGGAGTGTGGAAAGAGGCTCTTTCAAGTGACTGGATTGTTCTGAAGAGGGAAGAGAGTAGAAAGCAACAAGGACATGTTGCTTTTCTAGTGACACCAAAACAACAACAACAGCAACAACAACAACAACAACAACAACAAAACCCCGTCATTTGAATATAATGTAGAATATAATCTGGGGTAGAGTAGACATTTGGAGATTTACTCTGTTGGGGCCACAGAAAGATATCCTATCATACATTGTAGTTTCTTTTCTTCTTCCAGTTTTAGTGTTTATTGGTGCCCACTGTCAATCTATACCCAAGTTCATGCTGGTTGCTCTCGTCGCATGCCCTCATGCACCTCTCAGCTGCTCTGTGAGGTAGGCTCTTCCTCCTGGACCATCTAGCTTGAGGCCTCTATGACTTGTCCCTAGCTCACCCTGTTAGTGAGAGGCAGGATGTAGTTGGGTTCAACCCAATACGTGCGTCCAACTACAACTCAGTACTTTCATCCAACTCCAGCTTTTGAGGACAAATGCGGGATGTACAGCAGTTGAATGAGAGAAAGATTGTAAAAGGCTGGATAAAATTAGTCTGGAATTAGAGAAGAAATATGGACAGAGCAGAAGAAGCAGTCACACTGGTGAGATTTTCTGTCATTTCTAATGTCAACATGTCTCCGATTCAGCCAATGATCCAACAACCCAAGGACTTCCAGTGTGTGTGAGGAACATTAATGTCTGGATGAAGGTCTAGATGAAGTATCAGGCCAACAAAATCTCAGTGACATTTAACCATCTTTGAGGTCATGACTGTTTCTTATAGAAGCAACACACAAGAGTGCTGAACCCAAGAATGTTCTGTGAAAATCAAACATTTGTGGAGCACTCCCTGTGAGTTAGTCATCACAGGCCTGACTTTCATTTATCTCTGGCTGGTGATCCATACTTTTGTAAAATATCCTGGAAATGATTATCACTTACATATAAATACAGCGTTTTGTGGATTCACTTAAATGGCAGTATGGGGAAGCACATGCAATATAGCATGGATGATGAGAACAGGAAATTCAAAAGTGCTCAGGCAGTGAAGGACAGTGAAGGACCTTGAGATCAGCAATTCCATTTTTGTTCTTGGCCAGTAGACAAATACATCCCTGGTACTATCCTAGACACAGGCCAGAAATACAAGAGGTGTTTTGAGATCCTAGTGTCTGGTATGGTTTCTTGTCATCTTTTTTTTTTTTTTTTTTTTTTACAACACTTGGAAACTATATAATGAGGGTGTGACTAAAACTCCAACCAGGACAGCCATCTTTTGGGGGATGGCTTTAGAACAGGAGTGCCAAATGGTGGAAATGTGTTGTTACCATAATTTTGGTAATGATACTGTTGATGTCTGGATCTTAAAACTGCTCTTTTAAACTATCCTCTGTTCATAGTTGATCTACATTCAAAATGGTCCTCCTATGATCCGTCTATTTGGGTGCCGTTGATTATTTTCCAAAGCCTGAACATCAGCAAGATTAGAGACCCTAAACCCAATTATGCCTCAGTCACAGCCCATATCCTAGATTATTTTATGATCTCAGCTCTTGAAGGAGGAGTGTTGTAAGAACTAGTAGGCTGTGCCACCACTGAGGATGGATCCCTCCCTCAGGATTCACTTTGGACCCTACCTCCTGTTACCTGGTGATGCTGGAAGAGAAGCATCATTGCATTTTCCCTTCCTTGGGATTTAAAATACATATGAGCAAGCAGTGGTCTTTTGGTTTTGTTGAGGCTGGTTAAGGGAAAACTGCTTCTTCCTGGTCAAAAATATGGTGGTGACATGGTAACACCCCATACTCTGTCTCCTCCTCCTCCTCCTCTTCTTCCTCCTCCTCTTCCTCCTCCTCCTTCTCTTCCTCCTCCTCCTCTTCTTTATATCTTATTTTTTATTGGTTATTTTATTTCAAATGTTGTCCCCCTTCCCAGTTTCCCCTCCACAACCCCCATCCCCTCCCCCTCCCCCTGCCTCTATGAGGGTGCTACCCCCACCCACTCACCCAGTCCTGCCTCAGCGCCCTAGCATTCCACTACACTGGGGTATCAAGCCTCCACAGGATGAAGGGGTTCCCCTCCCAGTGATGCCCGATAAGGCACCTCTGCTACTTATCCATCTGGAGCCATGTGTCCACCCCCAAGTGTACTCTTTGGTTGGTGACTTAGTCCCTGGGAGCTTTGGGGGGTCTCTGGTTGTTTGATATTGGTGTTATTTCTGTGGGATTGCAAGCCCCTTCAGCTCTTTCAGTCCTTGTCCTAACTTCTTCATTGGGGTCCTTGCTCTCAGTCCGATGTTTGGCTGCATGCATCCACTTCTGTATTGGTCAGGTTGTAGAGCCTCTCAGGAGACAGCTATATCAGGCTTCTGTCAGCAAGCACTGCTTGGAATCAACAATAGTGTGTCTGGATTTGGTGTCTGCAGTTGAGATGGATCCCTAGGTGTGGCAGTCTCTGGATGGCTTTTCCTTCAGTCTCTGCTCCACTCTTTGTCCCCACATTTCATTTTGACAGGAGGAATTCTGGATTAATATTTTTGAGGTGGGTGGGTGGCTCCATCCCTCAACAGGGGGCCATGCCTATCCACTGGATATGGTCTCTACAGGTTCTATCTCCCCTTTGAGCTACAGTCTTACTCAGAAGGGGGAAGAAAATAATCTCAGAAAGTAGAGGGAGAGAGGGATCTGGGAGGGCAAGAGGAGGGGGAGAGAGAAAGGGGGCCGGTTTAGATATAGGAGATGGGGGAGAAGTACAGAAGGTCAGGAATTTGAAAGGTGTGTAGCAGTAGGGGAGGGGTAACTGGGAGTAGCCACTAGAAAGTCCCAGATGCCAGGGACCCAAGAGGTTCCCAGGACCCAACAGGGAGGACATTAGCCATAATACACTTTCTTCTTTCTTTAAGACTAATCCAGCTGGGCCTGTCAATCACCCATCAAGAAGGCCACTCCATAGGAAAGCTGATTCCCCTGAGTATATGCTAAGAAGATGGGAGGAATAATTATCCCCTTAAGGAGATAATGTACTTTTATTCTCAGAAGCCCCTCCCCAAAGGTAGCTGCTTACAGACTGTCAGCCACATAGCACTGCAGGGCATGTCCACTTTTCTGAATTCTAACTCAAAAAGTGTAACTTTTCCTTTCCTTCTTCTGTCTTTTTTTTTTCTCCAGAGACTGGCCAAAAGCCTAAACATAACTCTGGACTCTCGCTTCCCCCTTCTGCTTTGTAGCTATTTGCCAACTTTCACTAATGAGCATGCCAGCTTTCTTGGACCCTGAGTGAAGAAGGCATGCCTTTCTCTCTTCCTCTCTCCATCAACCTCCATCTTGGAGCTGCCAACATTTACAGCTTGCCTGTCCTGTTGTTTATATCTCAAACTCTAATTAAATTGTCTCTGAGATTTCTTTGGAGTCTGTTTTCAAATTCTTTTGTTAACAAGGTTGAGAATCCAAAAGGGAATCCCAATTTCCCTTGTAAAAGGAATACTTTAATTAATTATGCATTAATTAAGCTAATAACTATTGGCTACTACTATTCATTAAATCCTTAGTAGGTTACAGACATGCCCTTTACTTGAAATATCATTAGTTATCATCCCTACCCTATGAGGTAAATAATGTTACCGGTTCCATTTTCATAGATGTGAAATTGGAGCATAGTGAACTTAAATAGCTTATTCACAGTTCTGTAGTTAGCAAATGAGAAGAGCCAGAAATCAAACTGAGGTCTCTTTGACAACAGAACATATACTCTGAGGCACCCCATTACACTATCTTTGGTTCTTTGGAGATACTCAAGATCTTTTATTCCAACCTGGACTAAAAAGAATTGTGAGCCAACAGCATTTATTTTCGATGGTGTGTTTGTGTGTGTGTGTGTGTGTGTGTGTGTGTGTGTGTGTGTGTGTGTGTGTGTGTGTGTGTTTGGTGGCAGGGGGGCAATTCTTAACTTAGTAGCTCCCATCTGACCATCTGATCCAGCAGATACTAATCAATCACCTATTTCATGGCTTAGCTCTGGATTAAGTTCCACTGTCGTGAGTCACATCCTGGGTCACACTGACCATTTCCTTCCTCCTCTCCCACATCCAAAGACTTGCTGCTATTAAGTTGTTTTCAGAATTAAGTTTAAGTCTTGAGTTAAAGAACAGCACTAGAAATCTACAGAATCTATGGCAGTATTTACTTTAGGGATGTTTTTAGTATATTTTCAGTGTCTTCTGAATAAGATTTGAAGCAATCAATTGCTTTTGGACAAAATAAGACATTTTTCTGTGATGTTTTCTTTTACTCAAAAGTCAGAATTTCGGACTCCAACCTGGAACCCAACTTCAGTCTCTATGAAAGAACCTTGACCTGTACTTATGTTTGTGTTGTCATAGACACCCTCTCCAATTTTCATTTTCCTTTGGTCTGAATATGTAACCACATATTACACCAAATGTATTCTTGTAAGAGATCTCAAATTGTTTGTGGAACAAAGAGAAATATAAATTATGTTTAACCAGTTCTTTCTTTTTGCTTTCCCAACCCATGCTACAAAAAAGACATAGCTTTGAAAACAGAAATTGGTTCTTCAGTATCTTAGCTTTCAAGGATACAAGGAAATGATCTCCAGTTAGAGAGATATAATAATAAAAAAAGCACAAAGCCTTCAATAGTCAACATCAATTCCTCCTCCTCCTCCTCCTCCTCCTCCTCCTCCTCCTCCTCCTCCTCCTCCTCCTCCTCCTCCTCCTCCTCCTTAACTTTAACAGGGAAGGCTACTATGCTGTCTCCATCCTCCAGAAAGACTTATCTCAGGCAGAATAATTTCTTTCATTCATTCTTTATTGTAATGGCTTTGAGAAGAAAGGGACTCTTCTGTTTATTTGTGTGTTTAGTTGTTGCTTTTTATTTTGTATTTTTTAAAGACTAGATCTCACTATATAGCTTTGGCTGGCCTGGAACTAGTTATGTAGACCAGGCTAGTTTCAACTTAGAGATCCCCCTGCCTCTGCCTCCATCAATGTTTAAATCTTAGCTTTGAAAGGATAAGGTTCTTTTTAAAACTGTATATAGTTAAGTATGTGAATTGAAATCTATTCTAGCCAAAAGGTCAACAAAGCAGCCCAGGCTCAGCCAGCAGAGTACTGTCTACACAGTCTCTGTTGTTCCCGGGAAGAATGATGAGTTTTTCTGAAGCAGCTATACTAATGAGTCAATAGTCTTAATCTTGGTGCTCGAAAGCACGGACCTTGAAAATGTTTTAAAGTATGGTCAAATCAATTGAGAGGACATTGCTGAGAGATTATTTTAAAAAATCAGGGAGCTCCCCAAAGCAGCTTCTTTGAATGCCTCAGTTGAACATATATCAGAAATCTGTTTAGGCAAAAATATAGCTCTTATTCAAAGGGAATGAAAGATAGTTTATTCCAAATAGATTACCCCCAAATTCCATGTTCCAATGCAGGAGAAGTTTCATGAAGTTTTTATAGTAATGGAACCATGAAAACTCATAAATTAAGGCACCTTTCAAATACAGTAGAACAAACATTAAGTACGGGATTACAGCACTGCAGAGAAATCTCAGCTGTCAGCCTCGGATGCTTTATGATAGTGATACTGGTCCTTTCCATGGTGGAGAACAGTTGATTCTTTACAAAGTATTTATCAGGATGTTCAGTTCAGCTTTGTCTGCTAGTTACAGGATGTTAGGTCCAACCCAAAGGTGGACAAGGAATGGCTCTTTATGAGTATAAAAATAGTCCAAGATAAAGTATTAGGCTCTGGACTTGCAACATTCCAACTGGTCCATATCACTTAAATTCTAATCAATCAGCCAGCTTCTTTCCGTGAATTCTTCTTCATAAACATTACCCTTGGTTTTTGGCTTCATTTTGTTCCTCTAACCCTGCCTAAGAATCTCAAATGTTTACTATCATCCAACACTAATCACTCCTGCCTAGACATTCTTTATCCTTCAATTTAGAAAGTCTTTTTAACATTTCTGTATAATTCTAGCATCTTCTTGCTTAAAATTCAAGTCCTATTACCTTAACAGATAGAACCCATCAACTCCAAATACTTGACTAATGTAGCAAAAAGGTGTCTGCTTATTTATTAATTTACTGATTTACATATATGTGCATGAGTACTTATGTGTGTACAATGTATGCCAGATAACCATTGTGTTTCTCTGGAGCTATGTACCATCTGTCTATCTGTCTGTCTGTCTGTCTGTCTGTCTATCTATCTATCTATTTATCTATCCATTTATTTCTGAGAATCTCTCACTGTCTTAGAACTTGCCAAGTAGGCTGTAATATCTCAACCATCTAGCCTTGAGAATTCACCCATCTCTACCTTCTCAGTGCTGGGATTGTAAGTACTAACTACCGCACCTGTGCTCTTTTTGTTGTTAATAATGTTTTAGATTTGAACTCAGGTCCCTGTGCTTGCAAGCAAGTACCTTACTGGCTAAGCTTTCTCTTCACTTATATATGTATGTATGTATGTATGTATGTATGTATGTATGTATCTATCTATCTATCTATCTATCTATCTATCTATCTATCTATCTATCTATCTATGGCAGTGCTAGAGATTGGATCTACTGCTTTCTACTTTTAAGGCAGTGCTCTATCACTGAACTATATTCCCAACCTAACCTGCCTGAACTTGCTATTACTTTGGATTCATCTCTAGTGCTTTCCATATCCTGTCACCCTAATGTCATTCTGGTTTCTCTAAACTCAACTGTCTCTGTCTCTGAGTTCTACACACACACACACACACACACACACACGCACACACACACACCACACTGTTAATTAATTTCTGTTTGGAGCTCTTTTCAATACTCACCACATTAAAAAAAAGAAACCTTCCTTGTCAATGCTGAAATATTAACTACATTATGTTTATATACATTTTGCATTTACTCTTCTGAGTATTTATTATGTTTTAGTTAAACAAAATAATTAAATTAAATTAAAATTAATTGTATAACCATTTGATTAAGATCTTTCTCTCTGTTTGACACAAAGTTCATAAACAATGAATATCATTTTTTTCATACTATATATCCAGTGTTTGCTATAGTGCTTTGTACATATAAGTATTGAATTAATAAATGAATTGAATAATAAGTGTGGTTAAACTATCTGATTTGGTTAGAAAGTCCTACTCTAAATAGTTATTGAATTTTACCTGGGGGAAATTATTAAAATAATTTTGCTATTTTTATTTCATGTTGAGAAAATTAATTCTTGGCACAAATATTAGCACAAAGTAGGAAGGAAGTCAATGGACAAGTGCCAGGCCCTTATGTCCTTCAATTAAAAGTCATTGTAAAGTGCTTCCCACCATTGCCCTGTGAGGACTGATGGGCAGAGAAGAGAATCAAGAAATGATTTGACCGTAGTGAACAGCTGTCACATGGTAAAGATGGGGTGGTAGTGATTTGACAGTTTATCTAAACAACCATTCCTTCTTGCATCAGAGGACCGGAGGCCATGATAAACGTGGAGGCATGATTCCCTGTCCCTGTGGAAGGAATTTGTCATTATATGCATTTTGTTAACTAAAGTAATGAGACCCTGGCCTGAGATAGCTCCATGATATGATGTGTACCAACTCAGTGCAAGGCCTTAGGGGCAATTTCAAGTACAAAAGTGACATAGACTTACTAGTAAGCCTTTGGGGGTTGTGGACAAGGCTTAATCAAACTGAGATAGGAAATGGTGGTAAGTTACCTGTCTACTTCTATGCCTTGGGTGTTTGTGGGGTTGATAGGTTTTGAAGAGCCCTTCCTCCTCATTTCCCCTTTTCTTAAGGTCATAGGACCTGGCCAGAAATCTCTGTGCTACAACAGATCTTAAGACCTTTGAGAAGCAGATGATAACGGATTGTATATTTCTCTAGCCTTGGCTTTGTTTTTTGGCCTTGGTTTCTTTAAGAGACAGCTGCAGCAGGATAATGGGATAACTATCCTCATCAAGGGAAACTTATTTCTGGTGTGTTTGACCTCAGACTTGAGTGTCATCCACCAAGAGAACAATGCCATGAACGGGACTGGAGATGCCTATGTGTGGAGTGTATGTGGAGCATTGACCCATGCTTTCTCTGGTGCTGTTTTCTCCTTGCCTCCAGACAGGGCTCTTCTGGGAAAGGATAGAGGCATAGCTGTGTGGCTTCACACAGACTGAGGGGGTCTCACCAGAGTTAACTGTTCCCAGAGCCAACCAAAAGTATAAGAGGAAAACAGTGATTATTCCCCAATGTGAATCTGGGGAAGACATAGAGGGAATGCCTGCTCCTCTCAGGTACCAACATTTCCCTCTGGCTAAAGTGGTCTCTGCCACAAGGTCCGCAGGAAAATGAGCTTAGGGCTGGGGATCGTGTAAGTGCTTCTAGAGGAACACAGGATAAAGCACGAGTAAATCATATTTTATGAACTGGATTGCCTGAATGTATGTTCCCTTTTTTGTTGAGTCTTTTTTTATTATCTCTGAGCTATAACTGATGTTGGTTTAAATGCCCAAGCATTATGTGGGTACAAGTACTGGAAATATTAGAACTATCGTTCCATGCTTGCTCTCTGGAATTGGAGGTGAACATTCACTTCTACTGGTGTTCCTGTGTTCCTTCCCCCTGTGATAATAGGATATTTGATTACTAAGAGGCATTACCTCAACCTCTACCCTGTTAGATAACATGCTGGATAGTGAAACTTCACAAGACAGACGACTTGAAAAAAGCAGATTCTTGTAAAGAAAACAGGAAGATTTCATTTTTGTTCCAGTCTTCAAATTTTCCCTAATGAGATGGGGGTTTTCTGAAATTCTGTTGTATTTTTAAGATTTACTTATTTATTTTATGTATAAAAAATAACTGCTAAGCCATCTCTCCAGCCCAATTCTGGGTTTCAAGTAGTATTTCTTAACTGTTGTGGTTGAAATGTGTCCCATAAATTTTATGTGTTACAAATTTACCTCCAAAAGTCAAATCCAGTGGCATGTAAGAATATTTATTTATTTAAATTGTATGTGTATGGGCGTGTGCCCCAATGTTAATGGCATGTGAAAGTATGTATTTGTTTGTTACTTGAGTTGGGAAGACTTGCCCACTGTGGATGACACTATTCCCTAGGCAGGGGATTCTGGAAAGTGTGGAGAAAGTGAACTGAGCAGTAAATAGCATGTCCTGTGAATTATCACTTTTTGCTCCCAACTAAAGATGTGTCGTGACTAGCTGCTTCAAGTTTCTACTGCCTTGACTACTCTCTGTTATGAACTATAACCTGGACATGTGAGACAAATAAACCTTTCCTCCTCTGGCTTGCTTGTGTCCAGGGCTTTTCTCACAGCAGTGGGAAGCAGGACTAAGCTTCTAACTGTGTTATGAAGTTATAGTTCTAGAAAATGGGCCAAGATATCACCATAGCAGAGAAGGAAAGAAAGATCCAATGTTTTCATTTATAACAGCATACCCAAATATTTGCAAAGTTTAATTATGCTTACTGTTCTACCCTTTGTTCACATGGGTTGTCAAGAATCTGTTTTGTATATTTGTTGGACGTGTTTTCTTTTTGGTTTAAGAAGACTTTCCTGTGAGAAAGTGAATATGCACAAAGCTGCATGGTACCTGTGTATGAAATGTCCTAATGAACCCACTACTTTGTATGCTACCAGAAAAATGAATAAAATAAGACTTCTGTAATTTTACCTAATTATCAAAGTTTTTGTGTATGGCAAAATATTATTATCCCCATTTGTGATAATTTTAATAGTAACTAATTATAATTGCTTAATAGTCTGAAAGCATTCCATTAAAAAACAGGGTACATTTTTCTCATTTTATCATTGAATGCAAAATGTGGCAATATTATGGTTAAGTAAGAGTTGTAAGAGATCTGAACCCTCAGTTTCCGACTGTGATTTGGAAGGACTCAATAGCTTATAAAATTCTAGACAAGCAAGACTAGACTCCTAGAATTATGGATCCTAGGCTGTCTTTTTTTGGATTAACCCCTTTGAACATTCATCCTATTTTGAGAAAATTCCCTACCTACTATCCTCTGATTATCTCTTTAAAGGCCAGACACTTAGTCCCTCAGCTTCCTACGGACTATAGCGAAGGTGAGCAAAGCCATAGCCAGCTGTCATGTGCAGTCACTAAAAAGATCCTAGCATGAATATCCACCCAGGTTCATGTCCTTGGTAGTATAAACTGCATTATTTGGACCAGTGAAAGACCAGGGCAGTAACTTTCCAAAGACATTAAAAATTTAAAGATAGATTTATTTTTGTTTTGTGTGTATATATCTGTGTATGTATGTGTACCATGGGTGCATTTGGTGCTCACAAAGATTGGAAAATGACATCAGAATCCTTGGACCTGGAGCTACCATGTGTTGGATACTAAACCCTGTGTACTCTGCAAGGGCAGTAAGTGAATTTAACCACTGAGCCATGTCTTCAACCCCATTCAGGGACAATTATATGGAAGAATGTGGCATTGTTTTTGTTCATGTATATGACTCTTGGGTCATTCTGGAGACTTAACCTACATCAAATGGTTTAATAAATTGGGTTTCTACATTTATTTGTGAAATTATACTTCATTTGTTCACAACTGCAAACCTTAGCTGACATGACCTATGGTTTATTTTGCTACGATAATGTAGGTGGGGAGCCAGAGAATGCTTTGGTGCACAAGCTTTGGTTGCTTGGAGTTTTATTCCTTCTTAACTTTACCGTTCCCTCATACCACTCTGTACTTTGCTGCCTTAGGGTTGGCAATTTGGGTACAAACGGGGCTCATCTTTAGTTAGAAATTGTTGCTGCTGTTGAATCTACTCCTTGGTTTAACACATACGGCAGTGTCATGAGGAGCAGAGGGAAAGACAGACATACACCAGAAAAAGCATGTGTGGGGAAATGTGGGTGACAAACCTAAGTCACATACTCATTCATCAAACAAATACTTATTAAGCAACTATTAAGTGCCACTAATTAGATGTGAAGGACTAGGCTGAGGGAAGAGAAGAAAAGACAAAGGGAGGGTACCTGCCTTAGTTGGTAACAACTACTGAGGTCAAAGATCAAGAAGAAAGAGTTTAATGTGTTTCTACCTTGTAGTTTGGATCATATTTGCCTATTTAAGTAGAGACCTTAGTAAAATACACAGATTTGGAATGCGGGATAAGGCCTAGAGGTTGATTTGGAGGCCTGAACACATAATACCTATTGGTGGGAATAGATGAGCTCACTCAGGGATGGTTGGAATAGCATAGCAGTTCACAAGGAATGGACAAAGTACCCTTGAAAATGCTCCAGAACATTCCAGTGTCCCCAGGGTAGAAATGAGTCCTGTAAGTAACACCAACAAGACTTTTGCCTTTCTCCTTTCCAGTCACCCACAAGTGTGTGCTGATGCTTTTCAGAGGATGCAAGATGTGTAATGATATTCTTGATCTTAGGGCTAGTGTGATGCTTTCTCCCACATGCCTATGCTCGAGAAATTTCTCCATTTTAATTTTCAGGATAGTTAATGCTTAGAGGTGTAGCCTTCCTAAACATGAACTCGTTAGGGCCTGTTGAATTTCTGCAGACCATCTAGGGGTCATGATATCAGAAGGTTTGAGAGTTGGTATGCTAGAGAAGTTGGCATTGAGTCTAAGGACAAGGATGGTGACTCAAGACTTCAGGGCAATGGGGGCATAATCCTAACCACAGATAGAAAGTTGTTTTGGTTGTAGCCCTGAGGACTCATTAAGATGGGAACAATGTGAAGTGACAGGCATGACTTAATTATGACAATTCAGGTATGAAATTACTCAGTGAACAGACTGTAGAAACAACTGCAGAAATGACAATGACAACACAAAAAGAAATGTAACTGTGACTTGATTGTTGACCAAATATGTGTCAGCACTGGGGAGGGAAAGGAGTGAAAGACAATCAAAATAGGAACAGTGTGCCCAAAGGAAAGCATCTGGCTGTTCCCACACATCAGCTAGAGGAAAAATGATCCCTGGTACCCAATAGCTGTTCATTAGAGTAACACTTTCCCTTGGAAAAAAAGAGACACCCACAAATGAAAGCTAGATTTCTACTTGGCTGCATTAAAATAGATGAAATTAATTTTAATATTTAATTTAACCTAGTATATAAAATATTATCATTTCAACATGCAATGAATGCAAAATTATTAATAAATCCCTAAGCATTTTTTCTAGGTTGGGTTTTTGAAATCTAGTATGTATTTAGCCTGTCCAGTACATATCAGCCAGAAATCATATGTCAAGTCCTCAATAGCCACGGTTGATTGACAGCTGCTCCTTCCCCAGTGAGGCTCTTAACTACTTCTTGACTTGAGTCAAGATGAACAGAATCCTACCCTTTTTTTTTTTTTTTTGGCCTGGCATTTTAATAACTTTGTTCTTTTTGAGCTCATTTCCCAGAAAGTGGTGGCTTTACACTGAGTCATCTAACTCTCTCACCTCTTGGTGACCTAGCTTGTGTAGGGAGCCATTACAGATACACTCTGAGGAAATGATCTAAGTGGCAGTGGTTTGCTGCCCTAGAACTGAATCTCCGCCCTGCCTCTCACGGGGCTGGTATGGTGTGCGCCTCCTCAGAGGTCCTCAAACAGTTTGACTGATGAAGTAGGAGGGCAGCGATGGAATAGGAGGGTATGGAAATCAGTGAAGGAGCAAGGCCTAGAGAAGGCAGGACAAAACAAAAATTCAAGTCCTGAAGACAGCCTTAAAGCTTTGAGCAGTAGCTGAGCTAAGAAATGGTCAGATATCTTTTTTTTATCACCTGTGTTCACCAAAGGTTTAATGTATATTTTTCTTCCTTATGAAATCCAAGCTGTCTTGTGTGGAAGGTACACTCATTGAAGGTGGATGTTCAGATCTTTTTTTTTTTTTTTTTTTTAATGTTACTTTCCTTTTTTTTTTTTTTGATACTTTATTTACATTTCCAATGTTTCCCCCTTTCTAGGTCTTCTCTTTGGAAACCCCCTATCCCCCCCCCCGCCTCTATGAGGGTATTCCACCTCCCACCACCTGCCCACCCACTCCCGTATTCTCACCTTGACATTCCCCTTTACTGGGGCCTCTAACATCCTTAGACCCAAGGGCCTCTCCTCCCCCTGATGGCCAACAATGCCCTCCTCTGCCACATATGTGATCCGAACCATGGGTCCCTCGATGTGTATTCTTTGGTTGGTGGTCCAGCCTCCAGGAGGACCTGGGGGGGGGGGAGTCAGGCCAGTTGACACTGTTGCTCCCTCCACGGGGCTGCAGACTCCCTCAGCTCCTTCAGTCCCTTCTCCAACTCCTCCATCTGGGACCTCACTCCCAGTCCAGCGGTTACTGTAAAGTGAAATTTGGGTATTCTGAAGTTTTGGGCTAATATCAGTGAGTACATACCATGTTTGTTCTTTTGTGACCGAGTTACCTCGCCCAGGATGATATTTTCAAGTTCAACAAATGGTGCTGGTTCAACTGGCAGTCTACATGTAGAAGAATGCGAATTGATCCATTCCTATCTCCCTGTACAAAGCTCAAGTCCAATTGAATCAAGGACCTCCACATAAAACCAGATATACTGAATCTAATAGAAGAGAAAATGGGGAAAAGTCTCGAATACCTGGGTACAGGGGAAAAGTTCCTGAACAGAACACCAATGGTTTATGCTCTAAGATCAAAAATCAACAAATGGGACCTCATGAAATTGCAAAGCTTCTGTAGGGCAAAGGACACTGTCAATAGGACAAATGGCAACCAACAGATTGGGAAAAGATCTTAACCAATCCTACGTCTGATAGAGGGCTAATATCCAACATATATAAAGAACTCAAGAAGTTAGACTCCAGAAAATCAAATAACCCTATCAAAAAATGGGGAACAGAGCTAAACAGAGAATTCTCAACTGAGGAAATTTGTAGGGCTGAGAAGCACCTAAAGAAATGTTCAACATCCCTAGTCATCAGGGAAATGCA
>CM052701.1:109236755-109253658 GCA_028551405.1 Uromys caudimaculatus
AGAAAATGTGGTCCATTTACACAATGGAATACTACTCAGCTATCAAAAACAATGACTTCATGAAATTTGTAGACAAATGGATGGAACTTGAAAATATCATCCTGAGCGAGGTAACTCAGTCACAATAGAACGAACATGTTATGTACTCACTGATAAGTGGATATTCGCCCAAAAGTTCGGAATACCCAAGTTTCACTTCACAGCAACTGTTGAACTGAGCGTGAGGTCCCAGATGGAGGAGTTGGAGAAGGGACTGAAGGAGCTGAGGGAGTTTGCAGCCCCATGGAGGAGCAACAGTGTCAACTGGCCTGACTCCCCCCCCCCCAGGTCCTCCTGGAGGCTGGACCACCAACCAAAGAATACACATGGAGGGACCCACGGTGCTGACCACATATGTGGCAGAGGAGAGCCGTGTTGGCCTTCAGGGGGAGGAGAGGCCCTTGGGCCTGAGGGTGTTAGATGCCCCAGTATAGGGGAATGCCAAGTAGGGAAGATGGGAGTGGGTGGGTGGGTAGGTGGGGGAACACCCTCATAGTGTCAGGGGGAGGGGGAGCAGATAGGTGGTTTCCAAAGGGAGACCTGTAAAGGGGGAAACATTTGAAAGGTAAATAAAGTATCAAAAAAAGTTATCATAGCTTAAACAGTATCATTATCTCATCATTGCTTTTTATAAATTTTCCACAATAAAATATTCCTAGAAAGTTTTTCTTTACATTGGTGTATACTGATAGTGAGGTCTGTTATACTTTGTTAGCAAACTGTAATGTTAGAGGCCCTTGAGTAGCCTCAGATTTTCAAACGAATCATCATAAATAAAAAATGTATCATATAAAAAAAGAATATATATGATAAAAGTTCCTAAATAACCACTCAAGTAAACAGCCCTCATGTTCAGCTACTAGAACAGTTTGTCCACCTTACGCATGTAGACTGATATTCTACAAATATATTGTATTGCTATGTTTTAACATCTGATGCTGGCTTCACTTGCTTGCGTAAGATTTACTCAAAGTCTGTTGAGTGAGGGGTCATGAACCACTTAATTATTTGTTTTCTTTTGGTTATGAGAATCTGGGAGTTATGGTAGCACGTTGCTATGGCAATGGGTATGTACAGCTAGATGATTTAGGGAGGGGAGATGTTAAAATCTTGAGAAACATATTTGCATGTAAATTTCTCCCTCATGAAATTTAAAAGTCTTGCATGTGAAATATTTTCTATTACATACAAAATATTAAAGACATGTTTATTACATGAAATATGGATTTCCATTGTTTATATTAAATTAGCAAAAACCAGCTCATATGCTATGATGATGATTTTATTATTAATAGCTCATTTAAGCTGGGTATTATGGCATATGCTTATATGCCACCTAGGACTTGAAAGCAAGAGAATCAACTCAAGGCTAGCCTTGGCTAAACAGTGAGTCTCTGTCACAGACAAAAAGATAGACAGACAGACAGACAAACAAACAAACCAGTTAATTTAAAAAGACTAAGACTGAATTTTTCCATAAAGAGGGGTGTGTGTGTGTGTGTGTGTGTGTGTGTGTGTGTGTGTGTGTATGTACAGTCCACATATAAGTCAGAAAAAATCACAAGGTCTCTTGGTTTCCATGAAAATGATATTAAGGACCCTAACATATTAAGGACATTTTCTATTGGCAAATTTATAATTTGCCAGCTTTGAGGATTCAACACATTTACAGTGGTTAATTATTTTCTTCAAAATAATTCAGGTTTCATTGACATTAAATACTCATAAAAGATAGGAAATCTGGCTTTTAAGAGCCTATTGTAGAATAGTCTTAAAAATTAAGAACTTAATATTTTAAAGATTAATTTTTAAATCATGTGAATACATGTGTGTCTGGGTACGGGTGTGCCCATGTGAGTGCAGGTGCCTATGGAGCCAAAAAATAAAATAAAAAGTGTCAGATTCCTTGGGACTGGAGTTACAGGTGGTTGTGAGCTGTTCAACGTAGGGCTGGGAACCAAAATTTTTTTGGTTTTTCGAGACAGGGTTTCTCTGTGTAGCCCTGGCTGTCCTGGAACTCACTCTGTAGACCAGGCTGGCCTAGAACTCAGAAATCCACCTGCCTCTGCCTTCCAAGTGCTGGGATTAAAGGCGTGCGCCACCCCTGCCCAGCTCCCTGTGTATTCTTAACTGATGAATGATGCTCTCAGCCTAAGAACTTAAATATTTGACATATTAACCATAGTTTGTATCATAAAACATTGCACACAAACTTCTAAATATCAAGATTATTTGTTTGTTGACTCGAAAAACATTTCTTGTTCTTTTAGCTTTGGTTTTAAAAACACAGTGCTTAAGACAAGGTAAGCAACTCCACCATGTCATAAGAATTCTTTAAGGCAATACTGTCCAAAAGATCGTGAGCCTCATATGGAGTATTAACTCTCTCATAGGCACACTAAGTCAAGTCACTTTAGGGGCTGGGGAGATTGCAGAGAGTGGCAATGCTTGCTTTGCAATCATGAGGGCATGAGTTATGTCGTCAGCACCCAGCTAAAAAGCAAACACACACACACACACACACACACACACACACACACACACACACACACACACACACACACAGTCATTTTAATATCAAATACAGCAAAACCTGAGATAATCAAATTCTGAAGAGAAGCCTCCTCTGTGTGTGTACGTTTCTGTGTGTGTCTGTGTAAGTGTCCATTTTGCAGGCATGGAAACCAGAGGTCAACACTGAGTGCCTTGAGTCTTCATTTATCGTTTATCACCTTTTTTTTTTTTTTTTGGACAGAATCTCTCATCGAACCCAGAGCTCATCAATTCAATTATGTTTGCTGGCTAATGAGCATCTGCGATCTACTCATGTTCACTTTCAAAGTGCTAAGGTTACAGATATGTGCCTCGTGTGGGCGCTTGGGATCTGAAATAGGCCCTAGTGATTATATGGCAGGCAATCTCGGGATGGAGCTATCTCCCCAGACCTGATAAGCTTTATTTTAACTCGCAGGGTTAGAGGTCTCAGATGTTTCCATTGGCCCTGTTGCTTTGGACCTGTGGTAGCATGTTAAGATGGGGGTCGGGGCCGGGCAGTGGTGGCGCACGCCTGAGGGAGAGGCAGGCGGATTTCTGAGTTTGAGTTCCAGGACAGCCAGGGCTACACAGAGAAACCCTGTCTCGAAAAACAAAAAACAAAACAAAACAAAACAAAACAAAAAGATGGGGCTAGGGGAGTGGCAGTGGCAGAGTTAAACAACTTACCTCATAAATGGCAGGTGGAAGAGAGAGGAAGAGGAAGGTCTCGGGTCTCACTATCTTTCTTGGGGATATGTCCTCACAACCAAAGACCTTTAGACTGCTTTTTAGAGTCAGCCCCACATGCTAATAGCAGCACAGAGAACAGCCAAGCCTCTGCCACACGAACCTGAAGGGAATACTTAAACAAAACACAGCACATATTAAAAAGTAAAAAGAGATAAATGGCATTAATTTTAATAATATAGAGTAATGATAGCCTTATGAAGAAATAAGTTCTTAGAAATGATTCATTTGGCAAATTCTTCATTATGGAACCATCATAGAGAGTGGCCTGAGCTTAGTGTGGCCTCCTACACACCTATATTATATGATATAACCTTTGGTCCTATGCCACAAATCCTCACAGCATGTTTCTGAACTGAAGCTCTAGATAACTAAGTCAGAACGCTGATTGCTTTTGTGTCTAACTATATCCAAACATAGGAAGCCATCAAGAAATACAGTGTGATTAAGTGCATGGAGCACTCCCCAAGAAGAAAATTAGCTCCAGGCAAACGACTGGGGGTGCTCCAGATTACTTGTGAGTGAGCACTGAGCTGGGGGTGCAGTGAGCACACAGAAGGCATTAAATCTCATTGTGTAATACCTTACATATAGGGTACGCTAAATTTGTAATATATAATTGTTCTTCCTTCAATAATAAATTTAGCCCGGTTTACAATAGCTTTAATAACCTTAATTTTTTTGGACTTGTTTGTAATATTATTTAACTTAAACACAAATGTTGTAGTTCTTTATTTATATCCCTGTTCTGTAAGCTTTAATCTACTTAAAATTTTATTTTTCTTAAAATATTTTATTACATCTATCCATCTATCTATCTACCTACCTACCTACCTATCTACCTACCTACATCCCTACCAACCAATCGGCCTACCTATCCATCTAAGGAGGGAAAAAGGAGTGCAAGTGGAGGTCACGGGACAAATTTGGGGAGTTAGTTCTCTCCTTCCACCACGTAGGTTTTAGGGATCAAACTCAGGTTGTCAGGTTTGGCAGCAAGTGCCTTTATCTGCAGAATCATTGTATTGACCCACTTTTGCTTCTTAACCTTAAGATACAGAGGCTATATGAGGTCAAGGTTATCATTATCATTGCTAATTACCACCTTTAACTGGCCAGTCCCCAAGGAAAGGTCTTCATGATCAATACATGCATGGAATTGCTATCTTCTACTGTACTACTGCCTTCTTCTAGAACCCTCTTGAAGATCCTGCCAGGGGCAGCTAACTTACAGATGGTTATAAAAATATTTAAGTGAATGGGGTACATTTTGAAAATAAAAATAAAATGTAGACCTATGTAAACCAAACAATTATTTATTGTTATCAAGTATTATGTGCTTTGACTCACGGTAGAGGAGGTTTTATATTTTACACTAGTACCCTATCAAAAGGAAGAGTCTTGGTCTGGTGAGATGGCTCAGCATTTACCCTGAAAAGCCTGACAGAAGGCCTAAATTCCTGAGATCCCAATGGTGGAGGGGAAAAACTCTCTCTCTCTCTCTCTCTCTCTCTCTCTCTCTCTCTCTCTCTCTCTCTCTCACACACACACACACACACACACACACACACACACACACACACACACACACACACAGAGCCCACAACAAATAAATAAATGCATATGACAAACCATCTTTAAGGTACATGTTCTGTGCTGTGCTACAATTTCCTATGGATATGATGTCTCTTGGGAACAGGACATTTTTGTTTGTTTCTCTTATAGTCTTGACCCTCATCACATACATGCTGACTTATTTATTCCAATTGCCAAAATGATACAGTATTGACTTGTAAACAAAGTAAACAAAGTAAATTTTGTTCATTTGTAATGTATCTTACATTACCACTTTTGCACTGAGTCTTTGCAACATGGCATGAATTTTGTAAGTTCAGCCCATATCGATTTGCGATGGACACTTTGCAGGCTCTAGATACCCACCTGCTGTTTGCAGAGACCATATTGAAAGTGCACCATCAGACTGAGCGAAAACCACTGCATTCGTTTGGAGTGTTATTCAACACCTGACTTCTTGGCATAAAAACCTTGCTTTCTTACAAAACAAGAGCATCCCAACTTGCAGAGGACACAGTTTTCTGTATTAAAGACAAATATTTAGGAGTAAATACCTGGGGTCTGCTGGGTGCAGGTGCAGCTGCTCTGTTTCATTGTCTTTTTTGGTCTGGTTAGTACTAAAGTAGAATCCAGCTGTGGGCCAAGACAAGCCACAATGTACAGGCATTTTCTTGCTTATTTTTTTTTAAGTGTCTAGTTGTCGGTGTCTGGAAGGGCTCAGAGGTGTACCACATCTCCATTTTTTAGTTGTTTGTTTGTATCCAGGATGAAATGAGGACGAAGTCTTTTTATACTCTGGGATGTTTTGATTCCTCCTCCGCGGCGGTACAAAAGTTCCCCAGAGCTGCCACTCTCAAAGTCCATCCCGCATCCCGCCTTCAAACCTCATCGTTGACAGCTTAGGCATCTTTACAGAGCTTTCTTAGGCTTCAGAAAGAACGTTTGCTGTTTAGTGCTGAGATAGGTGAAGAAGTACCTCTTACTCTAAAAGCAATTAATTGATATGACTCAAGCACTTTCGAGGAGCCTTCCAACGCCAGTGATAGCACCAGCCTTGCAGTCTTGGTTTTGTGTGTCATTCCAATGAAAACAATCCCATTCACTTTTACGATCAGTCTGCATGAGTAAATGGATTTTATATTTGTTTCTATTTAATCGATGATGGCTAACTCTGTAACTGCAGAGATACCTTCTACGTGTCTGTGTCTGGTCCTTTATTTCCATTACTCATCATAGAAGGCTCAGCTTTGTGGCATTGTTTTTTAGGGCACATGAAGTCTTGAGGTGAGGACATGAATGAATGGAGTTTGTTTGGTAAAGCAGAGCTGTGTGGAGCGAAGGCAATGGTGCCTTGTGACATTTTCAGGGATTCACGGAGAGGGAGCGCTTTCATGGACCCATGAGCTGGGTGGGGTGCTGTGGTGGGGCAAGACTGGAGAAACAGCCTGTGGTATTCTCATGGCTCAGGCTAGTTACATTTAGGGGATGAATAAACGAATGTGGAGAGATCTAGAAAGGTGGATCTTCTGTAGGAGACTGTAGAGAAAGCAGCTGCTGCCTTCCTACGTGTCTTTAAAGTCTCAGCTGGGCTTTGCTCTCCTTCCCCCCCCTCCCACCCCCAGAAGGAAAAGCTAATCTCGGGGACCTGGCGCGGCCGCTTCTCTTCGCCCACAAGAGGTGTCACCTCCCCGCCACCCCTCCGCCCTCGGTCTCCTGCCCCGCCCTCGGGAGGGTGGCTGGCAGCAGTACCGGTGGAGGCGCGGCAGGGGCGGGCCCTGTCCCTCGAGGCAGCCCGCGGGGCCAGTGGCAGGAGCGGCGCGCCGCCAGCCGCGGGGGGCGTGGGATGGGGGAGGTGGCGAAGGGGAGCGCCCGCTGTCACTAGAGCCAACCGCGCACTTCCGAAGGGTGTCGCGGCTGCACTCCCCTCCCGCGCCCCGGGAACTTCAAAGCGGCCCGCGCCGCGGGCTGCGCTCTGGGACCCCGAAGCCTTGCACGGCCGCCGGGTGGCCATGGCCGCACTGAGCCTGGCTCTCCTGCTGGTGGCCCTGGCCGCCGACCTTGCGGCAGGTATCGTGGGTGTCTCTTTCCCAGAGCTAGTGGGGGTGGCAGTGGGGGCGGTCTGCGGGTGATCAGAGGTGACAGAAGGTACTCTGGGCCAACTGGCCGTCTGGGAAGCCTAGTGGGGAAACTGCAGGGGGCTGGGCGCCCATGGCAGGTCGCAGCGTGGGCACCTGATGTCTGGCAGCCGGAGGGGTAGGTAGGTGTACAGGTGTTTGGGGGACGAAATCATCCAGGAAGGAAAGGAGACAGGGACGTGGGGCTTGGAGAGTGGGACTGAGTTGGATGATTAATTTGAGGACAGTTTGCAGCAGAGGGAGTAGGGGAGCATTTGTAGGTGCGTGCTTGGCTGGGAGCTGGGCGCCACTACTTCACACTGCAGGGACTTGAAGGAGTGCAGGTGCGCTCTGGGGGTGGAGACCTGCGGAGCCCCAGAGAGTCGCACAAGGGTGGGCGCATGGAGGGGGAGGAGGTGGCAACTTAGTCTGAGTTTTCAGAGGTGAAATATATTCCAAAGGCCATTGGTGCCAATCTTGGGAGGCAGGAAAGAGGGCTTAAGTCTGCATAGCTCGCAATGCACGTTGCTTTCGAGGTATGTTTTTTTTTTTTTTAACTCAGTTTCCGGAAGTGGGGGTATGGCAAGCGTCCCAGCGTTTATAACAGGTCTCTGCTGCGATAGGCTAAATAGAGTCCTCGACCCGAGCTTGAATTCAAACGTTTCTTTTACGATGTTTACTAGAAACTGGGGCAAATGCATCTTTGGTTTTTTAAAAAAAAAGTCTGCTCTGGAACTCTACTCCGTACATTGCCCTGGATTTCAGAGAACAGGGACAGGTCCCACCCTAACTCATTCTTTAAAAATTTCAATCAGACATTGACGACATTTGTATATATCAAAAATAAAAACCTGGTGTTTTTCCATAGAGCAGTACTTTGTCCGAAGCTGATTTTGATGCAATTTTTTTTTTGTTTTTGCAGATGACAATCTGTTTGACATTAATAGCTATATTCAGGGTGGGTAGTTTCCTCGTGGTGACATGTGTGAGAGATTGTTTTGAGTAGTGTGATTGCTGTCATGTACAGATTTCAGATGGCCTGAGAGAATTACCAAGTACAATATTCAAGTTAAAAAGCGATAATTGGAAAGAATTGGGTGATAAAATTGGAGGATGAAAACATTTTAGCCATCTTTAGGAAAGCAGCCGCTGTTCTGCAGCCAGGAAGATGATTGGGCGAAAGTCAGAGTTTAGAAAATTCGTCGATGGGAACGAAGTCCACTGTGCCAAAGTCCTTCTAGAACACGGGTGAGCACTTTGCTAAGTTGGGATGGTGACGTGTGTTCTTGACGACTGAATAGAATTTACCATCCCAAACTGAAAAACCCCAAAAGCAGCTTTCAAGTATCACAGTTTTGACTGGCTACCTGTGAACCTGTCTGTCTAGGTTGACCAAGTTACCTTTTTTTTTCTTTTAATTTGGGAGAATAGAAAGAAAGAATTATGCTTTTTAATGTATGCTCAAGTGAAACGTTTTGTTTTATAACAGAAACTAAGGCACAGCACCATAACAAAGTATGTCCTATATGTTTTTGACAAGGCATGGAAACTTTTGACACTAAAATGCAGATGTACGCATTATGATATATATTCCACTTAAATTTGATTGTTTTATTAAAAACAGATAATAGAACGGTGTATAATACGGAAGTCACGTGTCAAAGTAGTGGCGAGCTTATTAAAGTTGGACTTTTCTGGCCAACTTTTCTTTCCAGTACAATTATTTTCAGATTTTTTTTGTAACTTGTAGCCTATTTGTGTCCCACATAAGCAACACGTGTTGATATTTACATTATTTGTCCCAAGTTTTACAGAATTCTTTGATGACCTTTTTAGATTTATTTACTTTTATTTTATGTATATGAACATATGCCTCTGTGTGTGTGTGTGTGTGTGTGTGTGTGTGTGTGTGTGTGTGTGTGTGTGTAGTTGTGTGCCATGTGCTTGCCTGGTGCCGGAGAAGGGCAGAAGAGGGTGTTGGATCCCCCAGAATTTGAGTTACAGATGTTTATAAGCTAGCATGTGGGTGCTGGGAATGAACCTGAGCCCACAGTAAGAGGAGCCTGTGTTTTAGCCACTGAACCATGGCTTCAGGCCCTCTTTGGTGTTTTGATAACAGAATTCTAGGTAGTTTCCTCCCCAACATTTAAATTGTATTTCTCAAATGGTTTCTAGTCTCTTTTTGTAAATTATGTCATTAACCCTATCGAGCATTTACAAATGTGTACTTGACATGGTTGGCACATTATATGGGAAGTTGTTCTGGACAGGAAGACATAGTGAAACTTTGTTACAGAATGCACCAGCTTCCAAAGTGGCCCTGTATGTCTGAAAACATGGTAAAATAGTTGACAATTTATTCTGTGGCTGATCCTCTCCAGCATCTCTGTTACCTTTGAGGTGGCACAGAGTCACAGAAGAGTTGATTGTTCCTCTGAGAATTCCAGAGTCGTAACAGCTGGCAGAATCTTAGAAACACAATTCACTGATCTATACAGATTATTTAAAAGGGTTCCTGTTGGCGGCGCACACCTTTAATCCCAGCACTTGGGAGGCAGAGGCAGGTGGATTTCTGAGTTCGAGGACAGCCTGGTCTACAGAGTGAGTTCCAGGACAGCCAGGGCTACACAGAGAAACCCTGTCTTGAAAAACAAACAAACAAGCAAAAAAAAAAAAAAAACAAACAAAAAACCCCAAAAAACCAACCAACCAAACAAAAAAAAAGGGTTCCTCTTGCTATGTGGTGCTTAGACACCTCACTGTTTGATAGGATGAAGTCTCACAGCATTTACAACACTCCTTGTTCATACCAAAGAATGAAAGAACAGGCAGGAATGTCCTGGGATCCTCTGCTCTGAGCTGCACCGGGATGCTGCAGGGTTACATCTTGTACATTCTCTTCTGATGTCACTCCACTCCTTTGTCGTTTGGTCAGTAAAGAGGTATCTCTCTAGAAGGACAGAGTTAAGTGTTTCCTTTAATAGCAATAGCTGCTATGGGGCTGAGGGTATCAGGCAGTGAGAGATGTTATCCCCCAAGCAAGAGTTAGCAGTTCACAGAGGTTCTCAGAGGTGCTTCCGGAATGGAAAGTGAAAACCTGGACTGAGTTTACAAATGCAGAAACTGTTGCTACCTTTGCCCTTCTTTACGCACCGCCATTTATTGGTTGATGGGTACAAATGTGGCAAGAGCCTCCCTGCTTCCAAGGAAGAGATATCTCTGGCAGAGAAGAAATTTGTGGGCACCCTTGGGGCTTATTTCTTCATCATTTGAACTGCCCAAGGCTTTTGCCTAGTCTCAGACATACAGCAATGCAAAATCATGAGCTTCCCTGATTCATGTAAGTTAGGCAAAAAAACCAAAACAAAAAACAAAGAGCAAAACTTTATTTGAAGTGACAGAGCATTGTAACTAAGGAGGGCATTCCTTAACTCAAGCAATGGACCTGTCAGAGGCAGGCGAAGTTACAGAGGGATCTAGTCTAGGGAGAGAAAGGGGCAGCTGCAGATGGCAGGAGCTCAGTTGTGGATTAATGGAGGTGATTGTTCAGTTGAGTTTTAAATGCCCATTAGACATTAAAGTGGACATCTCAAGAAAGAAATTGATATTAAAGGTCTGGAGTTTAGAGGACATGTCTGGGCTGATGGTAAAAAACTGAGCCAAAGCCATTTGCAGATAATTTTGAAAGATATGTTAGGCTCTCAAATCTAGTAAACAAACACAGACCCAGTTAAACTGAGTTTCAGATAAATAATGAATAAATTTTTAGTCTTCATGTGTCACTGATAAAGCACCAGATATATATATATATAATCAGTTTCTCTGATGGCCAGTGGTGGTGCACACCTTTAATCCCAGCACTTGGGAGGCAGAGGCAGGCAGATCTATGAGTTCAAGGCCAGCCTGGTCTACAGAGTGAGTTCCTGAACAGCTAGGGCTACATGGAGAAACTCTGTCTTGAAAATAAACAAACAAACAAAAGATATTTTTGGGGTAAATTTCAGTTAACTGGGAACTCTCTGACTTTAGCTTGCAGCCCATGAGAAAGAAATACTGTAATAATATGAATTCTTGCTGCACATATTCCTGGCATTTTTTTATTGAAAGAACAGAGCAGACCTATTTTCTGTGTCAGGTCTCTTAGAACTTTTGTTCTGGCTCTGCCTCTGTCCCAGGATGCATCTCAGGATAGGTCACTGTGAGCTCTTTGAACAGGAAGTTCCCCTTCTTCTGTGTGGCTAGAAGCAGCTCTAGCCTTTTCTGATGTGATTTTGACTATCTCAACGCATGAATCTATGCAGAGGAGGCAAACGTAATTCTCTGGGGGCTCTGGAAGCGACTGTTGCATCAAAACAGTTGGTTTCACCCAAATCTGCAGCCTTTTGAAAGAGATTGTTATTTATCAATGCTAGCATTTGAGGGTCTTTTCCTTTTGAATAATCTTTTGTGTTTTCTCTTTTAGGAGAAATTCTTCCAGGCAGTAAACACCAACTGTCTTATTTTTCCTCAGTAGTACTTGTCTAACTTACTGCAAATCAGAAAGTTAGGGGTTGGGGAACCAGACAAGGTCATGATTAGGAAGGCTATGAAGCCCCGTAGGACCTGCTCTGTCTAACACAATTTGTAGCTTGGGGCCACACTTTAAAAGAATTATTGCAAGTCTTTTGGGAAAGGAGCCAGAATATAAAAATAGCAGCCAGAGGCGACTTCGCTTTTGCTCCCGCTTAGTCTCCACCTCCGACTTGTTGGTACCAGCTGACTGGCCCCACCTTCGAGAATGCATACTTGTGCTCATGGATTCTTAGGCTCTAGATCTGCTCTCACATATGGAAATAACTTATTTTAAACAAGTGATAAAGTGAATTTTCAAATATCAATGATAAACAAAAGCAACAAAGCAAGATTTCTAAGAACAAAGGCACCTTATTGCCTCATCTTTGAGGTTTCTTTTGGATCTTTTGGTGCTTTGGCTTGCTGTATATTAAGATTTGTTTTCTGCCAGTTTCCAAACTTCAGGGTTTATTTTTGTTTTAAGATAATGTGATATGTTCATAAGTAATATAAAACTGGCACTTATATAGTATATAATATAGTACTATACACACACACACACACACACACACACACACACACACACACACACACACACACACATACACACACACACACATAAAAACCTAAATATCATCTTGGCTCAAATGCCTTTCCTTGGTTAAGTGAGAAGATCTAGAAAAGGGGGCTGATTGTGGCAGAGCAAAGGAAAATAATCTTTTGTAACCTGTTGCTTTAGACCTTCACTGCATAGCATAACTCCAATATACTCTAATGCTTACTAACCCAATAGTCAATGAGTCAATGAAGGAACTGTGTAGGGGCATGGATAAACCAGAATCCTAGACCTGGCACTATGGAGGAGGCAGATCAAGAACCCCAGGATCCCCCTCCACATAAGTGCAGCTCTCAGGGAAAGCCCAAGGGAGACAGGAAACAATGGTGTGAAGTAAGGCACAGACCCTGGGTCTGTGGGAAGAGATGCTGAGTATGTTCTCTATGCTGAGGCAGCACTTACTTTTCCTGTATTCATTTCAGAAGGAGATAGAAGACAAAACTATGACTCTGACTTCTGTATCTTTCTTGGTTTTGAGAGTTGTGCGAGCTACCCGGTCCCTAGACCGGGAACAATACAAATGTCTACTTTCTGTTAGAACTTCAGTAAGAGGGAAAGGGAGAGGGAGACGGAGAGGATGTGAAACATGTCTGGAAGACTGTTTCTACCCAAGCCCACACTTCCCCTATTGCACGTCCCTACTCTGATTGGCTAGCAAGGTTCTACTTGTTCCGATTCTTCACTCCCTCCCCCCTCTAAAAATCACTTACCTTTTCTGTTATTCTCTTCTGTCTTTCTGAGAGTAGGCAAGATTGTCTCTTTGGAACTGTTTTAAATTAATCTTCTCAAGAATTCATGGCTGAATCATTCAGTATGACTCAAGAGCTTGCTTATTATTTTTTAAAACAATTTAAATTTGCAATGACTTATACGTCCCAAATTAGAGCAATCTAGTTTTTCATTAAACTTTTCACACAGAAATACCATCAGAATGCTCAAAATTTGAAGGTGAACTACACATCCCGGGCCCTCCCCTCTCCCCTCAAGTCCGTTTCGTCATCTTAACTTCAAGGTAAGGCACAAGGACAGTGATAGGTGCCACACCTCTGGGTGCTGATTAAAAGTTTTGAACAACTTCATGATTGATTTAAAGAAAGATTTGTGTGTGTGTGTGTGTGTGTGTGTGTGTGTGTGTGTGTGTGTGTGGTCAAAAATAGGACAAGACAAAATCTAGTCCATCAGGACTTGGGAAATGGTAATTCTACTGCAAAATGTCTCATACATGCATGCTTATCCAAGAGATGGTAATTGAGAGTGGTAATCCAGATTAGAATGGTTTTTTTTAAAAAAAACAGGCTGTTTTAAAACAGAGCCAGAATATATTAAAAAGTATTAGCTCCTCACAGCTCACAGTTCTGTCTGATGACACTTTTCTGGCCTGCTCTCCTAGATGTGTATTTTTTTCTTCTACTTTACCACCACCCCCAGTACCACTCTTCAAGAGTAAAAACTCGGCTCTGAACATTTGCCTGCTCTTAGAGATATAGTAAGACTGTGTTCTCACTTAAACTCCGCTTACAGTCTGCATTATGTATTTCCAGGAAATAGACAAGGTACTAAACCTGGGAGAGTGGAAGAATAGTTCTAGAATTAGAAGATTCCTTGTAGGATGATACATGTGCCCTTGAATGGAATTATTTAAGAAAACCCCTTACCTAGGACCGTGTTTTACTAAAAGGCATTGCTTTTTGCACAGTGCAGAGCATTGCCCTCAGTAAAACACTTGGACCTCAATGAGTTGAGGGTTAGTGAATTAAGCTCAAGACACTTTGGGTTTTGTCACCAGCACCAGAGGTTTTTGTAATAGCTCATTACCTGCCACACACTGCCAGGGTGCTCCCTTTTGTATTTCTGATATTGGGAATTTGCCATCTCTTCTTACCTTGGCGAATCTGTGACTAGAAGCTTATCAGTTTTGTTGATTTATTTCAAATATATAGCTGTTGATTTTATTGATTCTTTTCTTTTCACTTTCTCCCATGTTCAGCTTCATTATTTTGTTTTTGCTACTTACTTCGGGTTTGATTTATTTGTTTTGTTTTGGTTTCTTGAAATGGTACCTTAGTTCAAGTGTTGGCAACTTTTCCCTATAGGATCTATCTAGTAGCATATACATTCTGGCTTCAGGATCGGTGTCCTAAAGCCTCCGCTGCAACTCTCTAATTCAGCTTTTGCAGTAATGGGAGCACTTAGAGACAATGCACAGACAGATAGGTGTTGCTGCATTTCAACAAAACTTTATTTATAAATGGCCCGGACTAGAGTTTGCTGATACTTCCTTCAGTCACTCATTCACGACCTTTGTTCTTTTCTAACATACCTATTTAAAGTTGTAAGCTTCTGGCTCAGTCGCTGCTCCAGTCTGTCCACACAGTATAATCTGGGGTGTGCTTCTATTTTGATTGAATTAAAATATTCTCTCATCTTCTTGTTAATTTTGTGGGGCCGATATGGAATATAGATGCCTGTTGTTTGATTTACAAATGTTTTAGGAATTTTTTTTATTAAATTCTAATTTAACTCCATTGTTGGTTTAAAGAAAATCCACAACCTGTATGGGTTCAGTTATTCGACTTTGTGTTTGTTTCATAGGTCAGCATGTGTCTGACCTAGTGTGTATGCAGGAGAGGATTCTGCTTGACATGGGCTGCATGTTCTGTGAAAACCTGGTGGCTCAGGCTGCTTGACAATGCTATTCAAATCTTGTGCATCTTACTGAATTTTTGTCTCCTGCTCTCTCAGTTACTAAAGGAGTGTTGAATTCTCTCATTTACCTGTGTATTTGTCTATTTATATTTCTAGCTTTCCCAGATTTTGCTTTTTGGATTTCAAATTTTGTTATTGGATACACTCACATATAGGATTATTAAAAGTTCTTTTTGAAGTGTATTTTATACAGTTGTATGTGTATGGGTATTTTGCCACCATTTTTGCCCATGTACCACATGTGTGCTAGGTACCCATGGAGGTCAGAAGAGGCCATCAGATCCCTTAGCATTGGAGGTATGAATGATTGTGAACCACTATCTGGGTGATGGCGATTGAACTCAGGACATCTTGAAGAGCAGCCAATTCTCTTAGCCACTGAGCTGTCTCTCCAGTTCATATTATTTTGTTTTTTATATATATTGGAAAATTTGTTTTATCTATGGAGCTATTTATTAAGATGACATACTGCTCTTCATAATTGGTAATAACACTGTTTGCTTTGAAGTCAATCCTGTCCACGTAGTCTTACTAATCTTATAGTCAATACTTTTAGATCTACTTAGCAAAACTATTAGGATAGCTATTATAGCTTTCTAGAGCCAAGGGAAGGTCTGCATTTTACAGATGTTTTCATTTGCCTGTTATCTTACATATGGATTTGTACTTAAAGTTGGATTTTTTTTCTTTTGTAGCAAACATATAGGTGAGTCTTTCTCATCGACTCTTACCTACTTGCCTTTTAACTGGGGTATATAGAACATATATGTTGAATGTGTTTGTCAGTATGGTTAGGTTTAAAACTGTCACTTAAAAAAAAAAAAAAAAGTGGTTCATTGCCTTTCTTTCCTTGCCCTCAGCTGGACCAAGGATAGGTATTTCATATTCTTTCTACTATTAACGTATAAGCCACATCTCTTTGTTTTGGTCATTACCTCACAAGTCCTTGCCTCCATCTTTAAATGACTAGTTTAAGAACTTCCTCAAGTGCTTCAGTTCTCTTTGTCTTTGTGCTGTTAATGCTGTGCATTATACTTCTTAAAAAAAAAATGGTTATTTTATTTATTTACATTTCAAATGTTGTCCCCTTTCCTGGTTTCCCCTCCAGAACCCCCTATCCTATCCCTCCTCTCCCGGCTTCTATGAGGGTGCTCCCCCACCCAACCACCCACTCCTGCCTCCCTGCCCTGGCATCTCCCTCTGCTGGGGCATTGAACTCCCTCAGGCCCAAGGATCGCTCCTCCCACCGATCCCCCACAAGGCCATCCTCTGCTACATAAGCAGCTGGAGCCATGGGTCCCTCCATGTGTTCTCTTGGGTTGGTGGTTTAGTCCCTGGGAGCTCTGGGGGTCTGGTTGGTTGATATTGCTGTTCTTGCTATGGGGCTGCAAACCCCTTCAGCTCCTTCAGTCCTTCCTCTAAGTCCTCCATTGGGGACCCCGTGCTCAGTCCAATAGTTGGCTGCAACCATTATACTTCTAAATGTCTTTTAAACCACCAAATACATTTGCTTATTCCAGGTTAAACATTTAATTATGTTTAAATAAATTAATGCAATGAACATGAGTTTCCATTTACCTGTTTATCATTGAGAGTATCCTTCCTTCCTTCCTTCCTTCCTTCCTTCCTTCCTTCCTTCCTTCCTTCCTTCCTTCCTTCCTTCCTTCCTTCTTTCTTTCTTTCTTTCTTTCTTTCTTTCTTTCTTTCTTTCTTTCTTTCTTTCTTTCTTTCTTACCAATCAACTGGATTAATTATTGCTTTAGTCTGAACAATTTTCTTCCCTAGTATTTGGTAGTACACTCTGTTGGCCATGAATTCTAGTTTGCTTTTATTTTTATAAAGTTTTATTTCACTTTTCTTCACCTCCAGCTTATTACCTAATTTATCAATCTTTTTTTTTTCTTTTTGATACTTTATTTACATTTCCAATGTTTCCCCTTTTCTGAGTCTCCTCTTTGAAAACCCCCTATCCCCTCCCCCCTCCACGCCTCTGTGAGGGAATTCCTCCTCCCACCCGCCC
>CM052701.1:109254158-109277953 GCA_028551405.1 Uromys caudimaculatus
AGCTTGAGATCAGGGATGCTGATTCCCCCAGAAGTTCTTTTGTTGTTAAGGATAGCTTTTGCTATCCTGGGTTTTTTGTTGTTCCAAATGAATTTGAGAATTGCTCTTTCTAAGTCTATGAAGAACTGAGTTGGTATTTTGATGGGAATTGCATTGAATTTGTGTCAATCTTAAAATATCAAAGTTTAAACAGATTTACAGTTACTGCTCATCTACTTTATAACCTAATTTTTATTACTGGTTGCTTTTTTGTTTTGTCAAATGCTGACCCATTTGCTCACCCCTTTTCCTATTAATACATATCATTCTTATGAGTTCCTAAGTAACTTATAGACAGTAGTATACTTCCTACTAAATACTTCAGCATGCATATTATGCAGAGTTCAATATTTGTTCACCTTTCTCCTGTGATCAAATATTTATATATGATATTCTTGTGTATTCATTTTGAGAAATGCACTCACCTAGTCTTTAAAAGACATTAATGATTAACTTCACAATGGTGGACTGCTCATGTCCTTCTCCAGTCATTCCTTGATGCCAGACTTTCAATGACATCTGGCATTTTATTTTTTTCTGTAGATAACTTTTGGTTATTTAAAGTTTGATTTGTAACTGCCAATTAGGTTAAATTTGTTGATAGTATTGCTTAAATTGTTTTTACTGAGAAATAAATTTTTACTGAGAACATTGTGTTAAAACTTTCCCGTTATGTTGAGTATTTGTCTAGATTTTCGTTTAGTTCTTTCTTAAACACTATTATTATTCCTATTATTGTTATTATTGATTTGTGTATTTGTGTGTCTCTGTATGTGTCTTTGTGTATGTGTGTCTGTGGTGTGTGCACTCACGTGCCTTGGATTGTGTGTAGAATTCCAAGGGCACCTTGCAGGATTTGCTTCTCTCCTTCTATTATAGGGGTCCTGGCAGGACTCAGGTTGTCAGACTTGGCAGCAGTCACCTCTACTCACCCAGCCACTTTGCCTTCCCAGCTTTAGTTTTGTCAAATTTTATTTCATGTATTTTGAAATTCTTTTAGTTGTACACATATGCATTTAATACTGATGTCTTCTTGATGAATCACCTCGTTTTTTTTACTATAACTCTCTTTATGTAGCTCAGGAGTAGAGTCCCAGTAATCTTGATGCAGCCATGATAATGTCATGATGTTTAATGTTTGTGTATATTATTTTCACCACCATTTTTACTAACAACTTCTCTGTGTTTTTATCATTGTGAGCTCTATAGGCTATGATAGTAGCACATCGTCATCAGGTATTTGGTTCTTGGTTTTCAATCCTTTGGCAAATGACACTATCTGACTTTTTAATTAGAGTCATTGCCCCAGTCATACTTAGCATACTAATCGATATAGGCATTAATCATTCTATCTTTCTTTTTGTATTTCTTTGTTGTTCTTTTTTCTTTTATGTACAGTTGGTACTATTTTTAGTGTTTCATTTTTATTTACTTTACTGATATCTTAATTTTGTCTTTTAGTTAATTTTTCCCTTTTGTTATTGGATATTTTATTTATTTACATTTCAAATGTTATCCCCTTTCCCAGTCCTCCCCCCCCCACAAGTGCCCTATCCCATCTCCCCTCCCCCTGCTTCTATGAGGGTGCTCACCCACCCACTCACGCACCCACTCCCACCTCCCCACCCTGGCATTCCCTTACATTGAGGCACTGAGCCTTCATAAGACCAAGGGCCTCTTCTCCCATTGATGTCCAACAAGGCCATCTTCTGCTACATATGCAGCTGGACCCATGGGTCCCTCCATGTGTACTCTTTGGTTGGTGGTTTAGTTCCTGGGAACTCTGGGGGGTCTGGTTGGTTGATATTGTTGTTCTTCCTATGGGATGCAAACCCTTTCAATTCCTTCACTTCTTTCTCTAATTCCTCCATTGGGGACCAATGGTTGGCTCAGTCCTATGGTTGGCTGTGAGCATCTTGCCTCTGTATTTGCCAGTCTCTGGAAGAGCCTCTCAGGAGACAGCTATACCAAGCTCATGTCAGCAAGTACTTCTTGGCATCTGCAATAGTGTCTGGATTTGGTGTCTGTATATGGGATGGATCCCCAGGTGGGACAGTCTCTGGATGGCCTTTCCTTCAGTCTCTGCTCCATACTTTGTCTCCATGTTTTTCCTGTGAGTATTTGGTTCCCCCTTCTAAGAAGGACTGAAGCATTAATGTTTTGGTCTTCCTTCTTCTTGAGCTTCATGTGATCTGTGAATTGTATCTTGGGTATTCTGAACTTTTGGGTTAATATTCACTTATCAGTGAGTGTATACCATGTGTGCTCTTTTGAGACTGGATTACCTCACTCAGGATGATATTTTCTAGTTCTATCCATTTGCCTAAGAATTTCGTGAAGTCATTGTTTTTAATAACTGAGTAGTACTCCATTATGTAAATGTACCACATATTCTGTATCTAGTCCTCTGTTGAGAGACATCTGTGTTCTTTCCAGCTTCTTGCTATTATAAATAAGGCAGCTATGAACATAGTGGAGTTTGTGTCCTTGTTATATGTTGAAGCACCTTTTGGGTATATGCCTAGGAGTGGTATAGCTGGGTCCTCAGGGAGTACTATGTCTAATTTTCTGAGGAACCACCAGACTGATTTCCAGAGTAGTTGTACCAGCTTGCAATCCCACCAACAATGGAAGAGTGTTCCTTTTTCTCCACATTCTTGACAGCATCTGCTGTCACCTGAATTTTTGATCTTAGCCATTGTGACTGGTGTGAGGTTGAATCTTAGGGTTATTTTGATTTTCATTTCCCTGATGACCAACGATTTTGAATATTTCTTAAGGTGCTTCTCAGCCATTCGATAATCCACAGTTGAAGGGTTTTTTTTTGTTTGTTTGGTTGGTTTTTTTTGTTTAGCTCTGTTCCCCATTTTTAAATAGGGTTATTTGGTTCTCTGGAGTCTAACTTCTTGAGTTCTTTGTATATATTGGATATTAGCCCTCTATCAGATGTAAGATTGGTAAAGATCTTTTCCCAATCTGTTGGTTGCCATTTTGTCCTATTGACAGTGTCCTTTGCCTTACAGAAGCTTTGCAATTTTATGAGGTCCCATTTGTCTATTCTTATTTTTTTTCTGTACAAAGTGGCTTATACATTTTAGTAATGGGCAACAGTGCAAGGGCTACAGGGAGAAGAAGAGTTCGAGAGCTGGGGTTTGGCGTAAACTTTACAAAGTGTATAAAGAATCTGTGTTTCTCTACAATAACAAAAACCAAAGGCTACAAGAGCAGGTGTATATACAAAACACGGAGATATTGCTTCACTGGCAGACAGGTTCCTGACCAGACAAGGAGATGAGAGAGAGAAGTGGGGATGGGCAGAGGAGAGCACTGCATGCAGAAGAGGAGGAGAGGGGGCAAGGTGTCTTCTCCTAGCATAAATCTACAGGCAGGAGCAAGTGTGTACAGGCCTGGGAATGCTGGAGACTGTGCTCGCACTGGCTATGGTGGTGTAGGCAGGAGGCAGAGCCCAGAATGTCCACCTGCTCAGCCCCTGATGCCTGGCTCTTCGGGTATCAGCTCAGAGAGGGTGTGGGATGGGGATGCAGGACCAGTTGGGTCAACTGGCCAGAGAGGGAAGGAGGTGATCGCTCCCTGGAGTCTGACATGAAAAACAGGAGAAGCCGGCTCCTTCCACTCATCTTCCTCACCTCTGGCTGGCCCTGTCCATCCTACCAACCTCCCTACCTGTCAAGATGTCCAAGAGCAGGTGCATAAGCAAGGGGCTTCTAGCTTCTCTCGAGCAGGCAGGACAGGAGAGGCCACTGGACTCCTGCTCTTCCTGGGCCATCAGGCTGGCAGGCGGAGCTCACTTGGAGGGTGGGAGCAGCCTGTCCTAGAGGGACAAGGGAGTGGCCGGTAGGACACTGGTGAGGGGCTGGCCAAGGACCGAGGACGTGCACGCATGCTGGGTGGAGGTGCAAGGCAGTCACAGGTTCTGGCAGCACTGCAGCTTATTGGGTTTCTGTCCATCGGTGGTGGGTGGCACACCGACGTCCACCACGTTGTTGCCAGGGGACTCATCACGGGCTGCACGGTCAGCGATTTGCTTCTGTGACACAATACGGTAGATTTCTGTGAGGATGTTCTTGAAAGCTTCCTCTACATTGGTGGAATCCAAGGCTGAGGTCTCAATGAAGGACACGTTGTTCTTTTCTGCAAAGGCACGGGCCTCATCAGTGGGCACAGCCCGAAGGAGGCACAGGTCACTCTTGTTGCCCTCCAGCATGATGACAATGTTGCTATCTGCATGATCCCGCAGCTCCTTCAGCCAGCAATCCACATTCTCATATGTCAAGTGCTTGGCAATGTCATATACTAGCAGTGCACCCACTGCACCACGGTAGTACCCAGAGGTAATGGCACTGTAGTGCTCCTGACCAGCAGTATCCCAGATCTGAGCCTTGATGGTCTTGCCGTCCACCTGAATGCTGCGAGTGGTGAACTGCACTCCTATGGTGCTCTTGTTCTCTAGATTGAACTCGTTTCTGGTGAAGCGTAATAGCAGGTTGCTCTTACCTACACCTGAGTCTCCAATAAGCACCACTTTGAATAGGTAATCGTACTCATCGTCCCGGGTCCCCATTGTCCTGGCGCTTCCGGCGGGATTGGTGACTCCGCAGCCCCTCATTTGTGGATTCTTGATCTTAGAGCATAAGCCATTGGTGTTCTGTTCAGGAAAATTTCCCCTGTGCCCATGTGTTTGAGGATCTTCCTCACTTTCTCTTCTATTAGTTTCAGTGTATCTGGTTTTATGTGGAGGCCCTTGGTCCACTTGGACTTGAGCTTTGTTCAAGGAGATAAGAATGGATCGATGTGCATTCTTCTACATGTTGACCTCAAGTTGAACCAGCACCATTTGTTGAAAATGCTGTCTTTTTTCCACTGGATGGTTTTAGCTCCTTTAGATCACTTTCCAAGTGATCATAGGTGTGTGGGTTAATTTCTGTGTCTTCAATTGTATTCCATTGATCTACCTGCCTATCTCTGTACCAATACCGTGTAGTTTTTGTCACTATTGCTCTGTAATACAGTTTGAGATCAGGAATGCTGATTCTCCCAGAAGTTCTTTTATTGTTGAGAATAATTTTCACTATCCTGGATTTTTGTTGTTCCAAATGAATTTGCAAATTGCTCTTTGTATCTTTATGAAGAATTGAGTTGGAGTCTTGGTGGGGATTGCATTGAATCTGTAGATTTCTTTTGGCAAGATGGCCATTTTTACTATATTAATCTTGCCAATCCATGAGCACAGGAGATCTTTCCATCTTCTGAGGTCTTCTTTGATTTCTTTCTTCAAAGACTTGAAGTTCTTGTCTTTCACTTGATAGGTTAGAGTCACACCAAGGTATTTTATACTATTTGTGACTATTGTGAAGGGTGTCATTTCCCTAATTTCTTTCTCAGCCTGTTTATCCTTTGAGTAGAGGAAGGCTACTCATTTGTTTGAGTTAATTTTATATCCAGCCTCTTTGTTGAAGTTGTTTATCAGCTGTAGGAGGTCTGGTGGAATTTTTTGGGTCACTTAAGTATGCGATCATATCATCTGAAAATAGTGATATTTTGACTTCTTCCTTTCCAATTTGTATCCCTTTGACCTCCTTTTATTGTCTAATTGCTCTAGCTAGAACCTCAAGTACTATATTGAATAGGTAGGGAAAGAGTGGACAGCCTTGTCTAGTCCCTGATTTTAGTGGGATTGCTTCAAGTTTCTCTCCATTTAGTTTGATGTTGGCTACTGGTTTGCTGCATATTGCTTTTACTATGTTTAGGCATGGGCCTTGAATTCCTGATATTTCCAAGACTTTTATCATGAAGGAGTGTTGAATTTTGTCAAATTCTTTCTCAGCATCTAATGATATGATCATGTGGTTTTTATCTCTGAGTTTGTTTATATAGTGGATTACGTTGATGGAGTTCTGTATATTGAACCATCCTTGCATCCCTGGGATGAAGCCTGATTGACCATGATAGATGATTGTTTTGATGCATTCTTGGATTCGGTTTGCAAAAATTTTTATTGAGTATTTTTGCATAGGTATTCATAAGTGAAATTAGTCTGAGGTTCTCTTACTTTTTTTGGTGTTTGTTTGGTTTAGGTATGAGAATAATTGTGGCCTCATAGAATGAATTGAGTAATGCTCCTTCTGTTTCTATTTTCTATTTTTGTGGAATAGTTTTAAGAATATTGGTATTAGGTCTTCTTTGAAGGTCTGATAGAATTCTGCACTAAACCCATCTGGTTCTGGGCTTTTTGTTTTGGTTGGGAGGCTTTTAATGACTGCTTCTATTTCTTTAGGGGTTATGAGACTGTTTAGATGGTTTATCTGATCCTGATTTAACTTTGATATTTGGTATCTGTCTAGAAATTTGTCCGTTTCATCCAGATTTTCCAGTTTTATTGAGTATACACATTTTTAGTAGGATCTGATGAGTTTTTTTAATTTCCTCAGCAAATCATTCCTTGTTTATGTGGATTCCTTGTTTATGTGCAATCAGTGCACATGTCAGAAATTGGGATAGTACATGGGCAAATTGCACAATCATGAATGCTGATATTCACCAAGAGGACATGGCAATCTTAAATGTACATGTGCTCAACTCTGGAGCTTCAAACAGGTGAAGCAACACTGATAGCATTGAAAGGGGAAACACAAAATCTAGGGTGTTCAAAGAGTCAGCATGACTACAACCTCCCACTAAAGTACATATCAGCATTTAGAATGTGAGCTCTTATCTTCTAAAGCAGAGAAGAAATTTAAGAAATTCAAATAAATAAAACTGAATTTGTTGTCCATAGGCCTGCTCTTTAAGACATTTTTATAAGTTTTTTTAAAAGACAAAATAAATATTCATCAGACAGAATATTGGAGATGCATCAACAAACAAATATCAACAAGAATAACAAAATATAATACAAAATACATTTTTCTTAAGTATAAACATTTTAAAAGGTCATTGAGTCTTTAATACAAAATAGTAACAAGTCTGTGTGAATGTATACCATGTCCATAGGTAAGTGTACAATCATAGTCTTAGGTCAGAAAGGAAAGGGAACAAGAATTTACAAATTTAAATTCCCTAAACCACATGTAAAATGTTGTAATATTATTCAAACATATGCTAAGTATAATGTGATGTGATTTAAGATGTGTTCTGTTTACACAGAGCAACTTTATTTAAAAGGAAATATATTTAAAGGAAATATAAATAAGAAACTAACCAGTAATGCAAATAAATAAAACCGAAAATATTAAACGAATCAAATGCTTTAGGTTAAATGAGGCAACTAAACATACTGGGACAAGCTACTAATTGAGAATACGTTCTGGCCCATAAATCTGTGATCTAATCATTATACTTCATTCTGATTTTAGTTTTTTTTTAAGGTCAAGTAAACCAACTTAAAACCATCAGACCGATAAACTTAAAATGCCAGTAAACTTTTCATACTTTTGCACTCATTATTAGCTGATAATAAAGTTATATAATCAGAAATAAACAGAAGACACCAAAAACAGATATAAACACAAAATGCAATTATCAAGATGTTAGTGCTTAATTCAGTCATATCAACAACCACCAAGTGTAAATGGTTTAAATAAAGCAATTAAAAAATGAGAGCATCAGAGTGAATGAAAATGCAATATACAGATGTTTGTTGTCTATAAAAATCCCTCTCTGAATATAAGAAATAAACTTTAAATATAAAAACAAATAGGCTAAAAGTAGGGGAAAAACTTGTTTCATGTAAATACTAATCATAAGAAAACTGAAGTAGCTATATTAGTAACAAATACTGTATACTTCATTAATTGGATGTTACAAGGGCCAATTCTATAATAATGGAGGAATATCTTTGTCATGAAGACGTAATAATCTTAAATGTTTGTGGATCCAGCTATGGACCTTCAAAATCAAATAAAACATTGATAGAATTAAAAGGGGATGCACACAAACCCATGGTGCTCAAATCTTTCTATCACAGAAGACTCTAGGCTCTTAAATTTTAGGAAGGTGTTTGTTCTCTATAAATGCTTCCAGTACTGAAGAGTTCAAAGTGCTTTCTGCTCATAGAACCAACATTACTTGGAAGCCAAAACAAAAGAAAATGACAAATATTTCACATGAAGATGCAAGATCTTACAAAATATTATCAAAGTTAATGACAACATCATAATAGGGCAATAAGTTATAATCAGATGAGGTTTAACCTGGGAACAAAATATCTGATGTGACATGAAAAACACCTAATATCGTACATCACCCTTTCAACAGACTATAGAAGAAAACCACGTGAGATCAATAAAACAGCTAAAACCCAGATAATGATGCTACACTACCAAACACTGTTGAGAGAATTTAAAGAGATAAATAAGTGAAGTTCTATGCTGTGTTCACACACTGGGAGGTTTGTGATTCATTTTTGTTTTGTTGAAAGAGGTTCTCTGTATGCAGTCAAATTAGTCTTCCTCTATTTCAGCCTTCCACATGCTGAGACTATAGGTATGAGACACTATTCCTGGTTGTCCACATTGTTAATATGTTAGTTAATCCTAGATTGTTGCATAGATTCCACATAATCCCAGTCATATACTAAACATCCTAGCAGAATTTTTCCCAGAATTTGCCAGATCGATTTTCTAAAGTTTATATAGAAAGATAAAGGAGACTCATCGCAGTTACTTTTGTATAGCTTTGATAAGACACCGCAACCAGGGCGATGCACAGAATGGAGAACTTCATGACTGTCATCAGTGAGCATGGTAGCAGATGTGCTTGCTGGCCTGACTGTGGAGCAGTACTATTGTTAAAGGGTAGTCCTGCGACAAAACAACAAGACCCATGGTAAAGGGCTCAGAGATAAACCACTCTGGAGACGGTTTCAGGGGATAGCATCTGCTTTATTGCATATGAACAATCATTTATACAGTAGAAACCTCATACTGGATAGTGAGTGATCATGCCAACAGGGTCTTTATGCAGAAGAAGCACATTGAAGGAGGTGTCGAGAGGACAGACTCCTCTGCAGGTCAGCTACCAGCTACTCATGCTACTTCAGAATTCAGTGTTCTGACTTCAGGAGCATGGTGTGCCATGCTTCTTATTAGATGTACATTGTGCTAGGTAGGCTAGCTGCCAGGTCATGCCTGCATTTTCATCTACAAAGCAATAGCTGAGAGCTTACATCTGATCCACAAGCATGGGGCACAGAGAAATAACTGGGAATTGCATGGGCTTCTGAAGTCTCAAAGCCTACGTGCTCCTCCAACATGGCCACACCTCCTAATCCTTCTCAAACAATTCCACCTACTGGGAACCAAGCTTTCAGATATATGAGATTATGGGATCGATTTTTATTCAAAGCACAACAAGCATGGATATCTAAATTTTAAGGAAAGAACAAAGTTAGACCTTTATGATACCCAATCTCAAGGCTTCAAAGCTGACAATAATGACTGAATGAGGATGCCGCTCAGTAGTAGGTTACTTGTCTATATGTGGCCCTGGATATGACCTCAGCACTGTTAACAACAGCAAAATACAGTATTTAAGAATGTGTCATTCAGGCTAGAGAGATGACTCAGTAGTTAAGAGCACTGACTGCTTGTCCAGAGGTCCTGAGTTCAATTCCTAGAAATGACATGATGGCTCACAACTATCTACAATGAGATCTGATGCTCTCTTCTGTCATGCAGGCATACATGCAATCAGAGTACTCATGTGCATAAATAAATAAAGCTTAAGAAAGAATGTGTAATTGACTAGAGAAGAGGTAGATACTCATGCACAATTCAACTGCTTTATGTTAAGAGATGACATATAATTTAATGGAGGGCAGGCTTGGATATCTCCACGGATAGAAGCATCTGAGTCTATATGATCTGATTTGATTCCTGGGACTTACATAGTCAAAGGAGAGACTGGCAGGTTGTCCTCTGACTTCACACACACACACACACACACACACACACACACACACACACACACACACACACACACGTACACACTGAGTATATGAATATAATAAATTTTCCTAAAGAAGATAAGTTTCTAAAGAAGATAAGGACTTTTTTTTAAAAAAACAAACGATGCTGGACTATCTGGTCGTCAGTAAACCAAACCAAACCAAATCCTCAAAGCATAACTTCATGTCTGAAATTGTCAGAATACATCAATGACCTAACAATAAAATCTAAACTACAGACAAACTCTAAAAGCAGACACTGAAGTCTTCTGAACTTAGCAACTTAGCATAGGCAACATTTCTTAAGAGTTCTCAAAGTACCTTCCACTAAAAAATTATAGCTCAGAAATCATCCAAACTAAAAGTGTAGTTACTTGGTAAAGCACTTGGATTCAGCATATATAAAGAATGCTTACAATTTAATAGTTCACAGTCCAATAAGAACTTTTTCAAAGCTATAAATATCTGGAATGTTCATACATTGTTGATTAGAATTTAAAGTGTTGCGACTGTTTTGGGAAACATTTTGGAAATTTATATAAGTGTTCACTTTCTATACAACACAGTAATTCCACTGTCTTTTATTTGGCAGAGAGAAACAAAACTTGTTTCACATGAAGATCTTTCTGTTCACACTTGTAAAACATTTTTTTTCTTAATCCACAAAACAAGGAGAAATTCAGACATCCTTTAACTATTGAGCGAATATACAGACTTGTACATCTATTCACAAGAAACCCAAGGCCTTCAAGATGTGAAACGCCTTAGGCAATGTGAAACAAAACAACAAAACAAAACAAAGCAAAGCAAAACAAAATGGTCTTAGATGGCTGCATTTACTTGGCATTGTGGAGAAGGCAGACTCAGGACCAGAGCACATCACTGCTTGCCAGAAGCTGGGTCAGAAGAGGCAGGTTTACACTGAAGAAAGGAGGAGCTCTGGGGGAGGGAATTGAGGTGCCCCTATCCAACTGTGCACACTAGAAGGGATGGGTGCTCCAAATGTGAATTCCATCTCATTGCACCCCTACTCTCCTTCCCAAATGAAGGGTGTGTAGAAACTTAGAATCTGTACAAATCAGGAGCTTTGGACTATGTTTCAAACTCCATAATCAAAAACAGCAGTGTGTTCTCCATGCTATGGTCCTGAGTGTATATCTGAAAGAGAAACAACCAATTGATCCAAACGATGCCTCTGGGAAGGAGACCAGAGAGATGTAATTTTCATTTTAATTCTTGGTATATTATTATTTTTGCCATATGCATTTGTGGGATTAATTAAACAAAATATTTTAAGTTCCTTTTTAAGTAAATACTTTCTGCACACATTCCTTTTTGCATGTATTATCTTCACTTTGTAAAATGACACAACGTAGAAAAAAGCCCTGAAGTTAATCTTGGATATATTACAATGCATTTTAATTTGTTAGCATATAGGGAGCATATGCCCTTAGGAAAGGAGACTGCAATGCAGGCACCTTATCCCTATGTAGGCAAAGCTCTTTGTGACTGTCGTGTTGCTCATGTGTCCCTTTAAAAATGAAAGCACTCACTTTAACAGGGAGGGAACTCTTAGGAGCTCCTGGGTTCCCTCGCCCCATTAACTCTACCATAAGGCTTACTTATGGAGATTTTTGCTTGTATCTGCAGTCTCAGGAATGCATTTAACAAGCCTCATTTTGCTGAGTCAGGTTACCGGTCCTTTTGTTGGTTGACTATATTACTATAGTCAGTAGGCAGTCAGCATTTTCTTGATTATCATCTGTGGTTAGGAAAGTGACCAGGTCTGTCCTAACCCTCTCCATGACACTTGGAAAGACAGAGGATGACCTCTCAGGTTATACTGGCATTTGATTTGTGCCTGCATTTATTAGAGAAGTTTGCATAGAGAAAGAGAGAAACTGAGGATAGATTGGTCATCTATCTGATGGACAGCCCTGCACTCAATATGCTAGCCTAATTTTGGAGTACCAATTTCAGTTCTGGAACTGCGGGGTGGCCCAGCATGGCATCAGGGTCTGTGGGTGTTCACCCAGACTGCTACCAATGCTGTTACAAAAGGCCTTCAACATAGCCGAAGGAAGCCATCCCCACGACATCTTCAGCTACTCCATGTGAGCAAAATACTTTGGCAGATCAAGGGATGACTTTAACAAAACTATACCCATGTCTGACTTCAGGATTGATATCTGTCCAGCACGGAGAGTTAGAGGAATGTATTGAAGGTCCCTTCGGCTTCATACCTCGAGGTACCGTGCTTTTGAGGTATTTCCTCAGTCTCTGTTTCAGTGCATATGTTTGATGAGTCTACTTTTTAAACATTTATAGTCAGCAAGTTCCATGATAATTACATACTTACTAAAAAGTAAGATCTATTGCAATGTTTACATTTCAAAATCGTTTCAAATATTTTGACTTGGGAATACTTCACCTGTTTCCATGTTTTAGTCTTATATATAACAAGAAATTCCAAATAAACTTAGTGATCAGTTCGTCTCAAAGAAGAGCTCCATGTGCAATCTCAAAATTAGCAAATGTTTTAGGACTCGGCAGTTTTCCTAATTGAACTGGATATGAAGATTATATTTTATCCATATTATCCATAACCCTCCCCTAATTTAAATATATATATACATATATATATAATTTTTAAGGTTATAATATAATAACATTAACCCCCTTCTCTCTCCAGCTCCTTCCATGTCCCACCTAACTTGGTCTCTTTCAAATTCATGGCCTGCTTTTTTAGTTGTTGTTTATACATATATATACACATTCATGTACACTTACACATACACATACACACATCTGTAGCTACCTTGTTATATATATCATCCATCTCTATCATTATCTGTAGCTCTATATCATCTGTATCTATCTATCTATCTGTCTATCTATCTATCTATCTATCTATCTATCTATCTATCTATCTATCTATCGATCTATCTATCCATCTATCTATCTCTCTATCTATCTTTATCCCCAAATATATAAGTATATTTCTATGTCTGTAAAATGTTACTTGTATGCATGTTTTCAGGGCTGACCATTTGATATTGGATAAACAATGGCATGCTCTTCCTGGGGAGGACTAGTTCTCCTGCTCTCAGCATCATCCCTTATTTCTTATAGTTCTTTGTGTAAGGTGGAGTCTCCTGAGACTTTCCTGCTCCTTGTTAGCTTGTCTGTTTGTCTTGTCACTGTTCAGGCCTTGTTTCGGCAGCTGTGTTGCTGAGACTTTATGAGTGTAGCTACTTTGGCATTTCTAGGAAGACACACTCTTAGAGTAAACTTCCTGTTCCTTTGTCTTTTGCAATCTTTTTGCCTCCCCCTCTGCAATGATCCCTGAGCCTTCAATTCCCACCAATTTATAGTTATATAATTTATAAAATCATTTCTAGTTTGACATTAAGATTAGGTCTTTGAATTTGCTTTCTTCCTTGAATATTAATGGGATTAATTTTTCATATTATTGGCAGTTTTTTCTTTTTTGTTCATATACTTTGTTCATTATTCTGTAGAAATGTTTGTAAAATCTAAAAAACAAAAAACAATTAATTGAGAAGGAGGAATTTTAATATAGTACTGAATATGAGAGTTAGTTTTCCAGATATTTCTACCCTCTGACCACACTCAGGTGTTATTGGTTTGCAATGTTTCTGTTGTTTTTGAACCACTGGTTTTATTTCATTTATGGTTGTATGCCTCTAAAAGCAAGAATTAATCAAAACTAGAAAGATTTGCAGAACTCTGAAAGTTGTATTTTAAGGAGTGAGGCTTGGGTGTTGACTAAAGAGCTGGGAATCCATTCTCTGTACTGATGGGAGCTAGAGTTGTAATTTTAATTATTTGAGACACATGAAATGTATTGTCTATATCATTTAAACTTCAAAACAACCCTGTGGGATGAATTACCTCCTCATCAGCAGCGTGGAAGACCTACTTAGAGAGAGAGGAGCAGTACCTATTCAGGCCACAGGGCTGGTCTAAGAAGGACTCAGGATTTCAATCATGGATAGAGAGTTTTTCAAGGCACACTGTCTTTAGTAATAAACCTGGTGAAATTGAACCCAGTTGAACTCAACGCAGCCAGGAATACAGGGGCTTTTGTTTGTTTGTTAGTTTTTTCCTTTCTGATTACTTTTGTTTTACATTGATTTATACCAGAGAAGCAGAACAATGAAAGACAAGCTGTTCCATTCTCTCTGGCTGAGACAAAGCCTGAGCATTCTACGAGTTCCACTTTCTCTCTGTTCTCTTGTCTGTGCATCTCTAGGCAAGGGCAGTTATTATGTTGAGTGATTTGTTGATAGACAGAGGATCCAGGAGAAGCCGTATAACTTCATCTTCTAAAGTGACTGTGATCATCCCTAGAAGTCTGAGAATCCTATTTTTAGAAGTATTTTTTAAATTAGGGATTTCAGAAGTTCACCTCCCACACATCAGCTCCCACTCCTACCCATCTTCTCTGCAGATAGGGCCGGGAGCTGCTGCTGCCCTTTCTTTTTGCATTATACAAATTCTTGTGAGGATCCAGGCTAGATCCATGAGCACTGGGGTCAATATTTGAAAGAGACTCAGGATCAGTACACACACACACACACACACACACACACACACACACACACACACACACACACTTCTCTAATTACTTGCCCTACTCTTCCCATTTCAACTCCTCCTGTAATGGTTTGAATATGCTTGACCCAGGGCGTGGCACTATTTAGAGGTGTGAACTGGTTGGAGTAGGTGTGGCCTTTTTGAAGGAAGTGTGTCATTGTGGACGTTGGCTTTAAGACCCTCTTTCTAGCTGCCTAGAAGTCAGTCTTCTATTGGCCTTTGGATGAAGATGTAGAACTCTCAGCTCCTCCAGACCCATGTCTGCCCAGATGCTGCCATGCTCCCACCTTGATGATAATGGACTAAACCTCTGAACCTGTAAGCCAGCCCCAATTAAATATCCTTTATGAGTTGCCTTGGTCATGGTGTCTGCTCACAGCACTAAAACCCTAACTAAGACACCTCCCTTGTCACTCTTTTTAGCTAGATCCGCTTCTTTCTTCAGAGAGCTCCCTGTTATTTCTCTTTTCATCTATTCTTTACCTTAGTTGATCACTGTAGATGTGTACATGTAGATTGTCATGTCTCCATCACATTCCTAGGGTGAACATTTTGATAAGTGAGCCCCTGAGAACTCTTGATGTAGTCATCTAGCCCTGGAATTTAACAATTAATTACCAATTGATCATTTGCCTCTCCTTTGCAATTTTAATTTCTTCTTTGAAGCTATACAGAGATTCATTAGCTTTCTTACTGTCTTTACCATTAACTTAGGATTTGATGCCAGCTTTCTCAAACCCACTGCATATACCACACACTCCTCTTCTCATTTCGCTCACACTCTTGGGATCCTCTCTCATCTGGTTCTTGGGTTCTCTACTCTTCATTATAGAGAAAGCATCAGGTGGGGACTTCTGTGACTTCAGAGACCTCCAAATGATGAATTCTGACGGTTGGCTTCAGCCTGATCAGGGTAAACTCTCTGGAGCATGTTTCTCCCTAACCTGTGGTTCCAACATGGAAAGTCCTTGATTTCCTGTGTGTATTCTCTCACTCACACTGTTCTCATGGTATGGAGACACCATTGTATGGAGCAGTCATCCCTTAGAGTCGCAGAATCTTAGACCTTGTCTTAGTTCGGGTTTCCATTGCTGTGAAGAGACACCATGACCATGGCAACTCTATAAAAGAAAACATTTAACTGGGGCTGGCTTACAGATTCAGAGGTTTAGTTCATTGTCATCGTGGCATTCCCACTATGGCAGTGTGCAGGCAGAAGTGGTGCTCGAGGAGCCAACAGTTCTACATCTGGAACTGCAGGCAGCAGGAGACTGTCCCACTGGGCAGACCTAAGCATGTATGAGACCTCACAACCTGCTTCCATAGTGACACAGTTCCTCCAACAAAGTCACACCTCTGAATAGTGCTACTCCTTGTGGGCCAAGCTTTCAAACACGTGAGTCTATGGGGGCCATACCTATTCAAACCACCATAGACCTGAAAGGAACATTCATGATCCTCTAAGAATACTTTTTCAGAGTGATTGGTTGAGACAATCTTCAAAGATGACGTGACTAAAGCTAGGCTTAGAATCTTGAATCTAATTTGGCTTTTTACTTGTTCTGGCTGGCACAGGACTCCTGAAATGCTGCTTTCTTTACATGTGTTCACTCCCTCATGCAATATTACATAATATTGCTCAAAATTCATTCTGCCAGAGTGGACATTAATTGCTGGCTATTTTCCATGAAAACGATATTAAAATTGTATACTGGTATACTTGTAATCAATAATTTATCATCAATTAAAGCATATATTATTAAATTATTACTGCTCTGTAATAATATTTATATATATATTTACATACATACATACATACACACACACACACACACACACACACACATGCACACACACACACATACACACTGTCCTTCAAGTCCTGGTAAAGCAGCATACAGGTGTAGACTGATCAAAAAACAGGATTTGTGCTCTACTTATAACAGAGACTTTACTGGGAAATTTTGTTCCGTTAAGTTGTATTAGAAAATAGGAAATAGAAATAAATTTAACATTCTAAAGGATAGTTAATTTTTGGTATTTGAAAATTTCCAAAGATAATCCCTTGGTCTTGGACTTAGCCCATCCTTGCTTCTGAGATGCACTTCCCACCTTTTCTGGTTGGGGACATAACCGAGGAGGGGCGCTTTTCCAAAGCACATGCACCTCATACGGCAGGGCAGTGATGGCATTCTGAAGTTTCAACCAAGGGGAATCTGGGATATGAAATTGTATTGTTTATGATCTGAGTAGAGGCCACGGTGGTGTAAAAAGGGGCCCAGTGGCCTGCATACTGCCTCTGCAGCCACTAGGTGGTACCCAGATGCCCCATCCCATCCCTGGAGTTAAGTACCCCTTGGCTGGGCTCTGAGGTAAGAGACTAGAAACCACAGTCTGGAGTTTGCTTGGTGGGGACAAAGAGGTGTTCTGCTGTGCCCTCTATGGCCGGTGGCCAGAGGAACGGCCCGGGTCCAGGAGGCTCGGAGCCCCTCTTTGCAGGCTAGGGGAAAAGACTGAACATTCCCCGTGGCACAAGCCCTAGAGCCTCCCGTGGAGGCTGGTGACTGGGACACCGGAGGTGGCGATACGGTGGGCGGCAAGCTGGGAGTCTCTTCCATCTGGAGAGTGGGAGTGACAGAAGCCGCTGACAGGGAGGGGGCAGGCGAGACACTCCATGCCCGTCTGGTGGGCGAGGGCTGCCGCGGTTTCCCCGGCTGCTGTGGTTTTCCTGGCTGTCTGACAATGGCAGAACTGGCTGCAAAGACACTTTTCCAGGTCCCCGCCCAGTTGTCTTGAATCTCTGGTCCCCAGCCCTAGCTGGGTGAAGCAATGCCACACCTCGGTGTTCCAACAGCCTATATTCAAGCACGCTTGTTGTAACACACCAACCCTTTTACCTAGTGGGCAAAAGTCTTTTAAGGCCTGCCATTAATCTCCCTCCTCCCCCACTGTTTTCCTTAACCCAGGGCTTGGCCTACGGCAAACAATAATTTTAAAAAACATTTTAACGCTTAAAGATAAAAAAACATCACTTAGAATGTGCTAAAGAGAAATGTCTATTAGCAACGTGGTCAATACACATCAAAATTCCATATACATGTAGAATTTAACTATCCTTGACTATTAGTAAATTGGAAGAAAATATTGAATATTTAGAACACATCTAGAGAGATTTGCCAAGGTTTAAGAGAAGGAAGAAATTTCGAGTAAAACATGAGTTTACATGTATCTAAGTATGAACTCTATGTAGAGAGATTTGGAGAAGCCATTAACAATAGTCGTGTTGGGAATATGAGGGTTGTGGGTAATTTACTTTCATCTCAATAGCATGCATATTGCTGGATTTGTTTTTGACAAGGAGAGAATCATAAAACCAAAAAACCAACTACTCATGCATTTGCTAGAATTCGTGGGCTTCCACCCCCAGCACAGCAAGAGACAACCAACCAAACAAAAAAATGAAGACAGGGTTAAGTAGGAGAAAGCAGCACTTATGAAGTCGGGAAGCAATAAGGGCTTCCATCCTTACAAAATCTCTTACAAGTTAGGAAAAAAAAAAAAAAAGATTCACAGGAGATGAACACAATCAATCAAAATCTTACCCAAGAGGAAACCAAATGAATATTTGGAAAAACAACAACAATGACAAAAGGTTTAACTCCTATAGCTGGGAAATGAAGGTTAGTATAAGCTACAACTGTCATGTGTCATCTTAGATTGTAGGGAATCAAACGCTGACCCTCGTCCTGTGGTGCTTTCATAAAATACCAGTGGAAAACTTAACTGGAGCAGCTCTGGAAAGTTCTTTCACAATAGCTATCAAGAATGTCTAATGTGGTAATTCCAGTCTGGGACTCCTGCCTAGGAAAGGCTCAACGCAGTGTTATTTATTTGCAAAAAACTGAAAACAATCAAGATGCCTAAAAATAAGAAAGTGCTATTTTCCGTGTTCACTGATGACAGCGCTGTGTTCCATTAAATGATCATAACAAAGACAATGTTGAGTTTGTGACGTCAATGGAAGGAATGAATGTAAGAGCAGCACTTAACGTGTGTTAATGGATTCAAGTATGAACAACTCGTGTAAGACTGGAAGAAAACACACCATAACAAAAATAGCTATACGTTGTATGACTTTTAGAGCTGAATGCGTCTGTCATTTCAGTTTTGTACAAATTGTAGTCCAGCCCACCTCTATATTCCAGCCCACCTCTGTAACCCAGCCCACCTCTGTAGTCCAGCCCACTTCTATAGTTCAGCCTACCTCTGTAGTCCAGCCCACATCTATAGTCCAGCCCACTTCTATAGTCCAGCCCACTTCTACAGTCCAGCCCACCTCTGTAGTCCAGCCCACCTCTATAGTCCAGCCCACCTCTGTAATCCAGCCCACCTCTATAGTCCAGCCCATCTCTATAGTCCAGCCCACTTTTGTAGTCCAGCCCACCTCTGTAGTTCAGCCCACCTCTATAGTCCAGCCCACCTCTGTAGTCCAGCCCACCTCTATTGCACTGGTCTCACACAGTGAGACCTGCTCTAGCTGTTGGGAATGTGCTTGGATGGAAATGGATGTGTCTCGCTTTGTAACATTTTCATTTTACTGGGACAAATACAATAAATGATCTAAGTATAGATTTGTGGAAAGAACCAAGAGAAGCCAGGAACAGATTCTTGATCAGGACGATTCTGGGAGATTTTACCCAGGTGGAGACGTCTGAGTTGAGGCCTGAAGAATTAGAAGGAGGGGGAGAGGTACTTCAGGCGAAGGGAACACAAACAAAGGCAAGGGTGGGAGGAGTCATTTTATGAGACGTGCAAAGGAGACCAATGATCTGAATTTAGCATTAAAAAGGCGGGAAGAGCTCAGACTTTTAGCCTTTTGTCTTCTAGCTTTGTTCACTTACTTTACTCTAAACATGACTGGAGTCTACTGAGCATTGCTAGTCTCCTGGGCAGTGGACAGTACGTTTTAAAGGATGGAGGGAGAGTAAGAGCGACCTAAGAGTGTGTCAGAGGAACAGAGTCTCCTGATGAGGATTCTCTTGCTTTCTGATGAGATACTCCAGATTGGGTATTTCCCATTACACAAGACTACTACAAAATCAAGATTTGGTCAAGAGACTCAAGACAGTCTGTGCCTTCTCTAAGGGGAAAAGAATTTAGTTTCTTCTGCACTGTGCAGCCACCACACAGGTCCTGCCCTGGCTACCCAGCCTGTTGCCTGTTGGTGTCTAACTTTCAATGATCTGAAGGAGTGGTCTGCCATCTTCCCCTCTTACATTTCTTCTATCTCTGTATTCACTTACTTTAAGGGACATTTAAATAGAATCTACACAAAAAGTTTTGTCACGTATCAGCTAACTAGGTAATACCCCCTAATTGCTGATTTCTGTATGTGACATGTTGTAGACTCTATGAGGCTAACAGTGTAATCTTTTTGAGACAGATCCATGAAAAGCAATCAATGCTGATAAGCAAAAACATGCAAATGATAACTTCCTGGTTTTTCAATTGCACTATGATCTCATGACACCGTAATTATCTTTTCTGTGCTTTGTGACAACTTTGACGCTATAAGTAAACTACCCACTTTGGCCTTATTTACACATTATCATTTGAAACATTATTTGGAAACATTTTTCTTTCTTCGTGAAAGAATATGGCATCCTCAGCTTACTAGGTGTGGAATTCACGAGTTGCCTTTGGTCTTGAGTGCTTGCTCTATGACAGTGGATGATTAAGGGATTAAGCATCTGTCTCTGAATATCTGATACCATTCACGGAACCTGCAACACCTTCATTGTTTCCATTCTTCCCCATTTATTTCCTTAAAATTTGCAGATAATGGAAAGACCAGTATCTTCTTATCTGATGCTACTCTTCTACTTGGTAGACTGTCTTTAACACTGACTAGAGAAGTTCTGATGGATGGTGAAACAGTAGGGTTCTCACACTACCTGAAATACCAGTGCGATTTGGAAGTATCAACCTTGCCTTCTATGGGTGCACATATGTTTCAACTCCAGTGCTCTCTTCTTATTCATCACAGATAAGAATTGCTAAGGCACTTGTACTGACCTAGATAATGTTGCAAGCTCAGAGCAACAGAAACCAGGACAACTGGTGGGGTCTGGGAGAGACTAAGAAATTTGTCTAAGGCCTGAGGCCGGACAGTTAATCAGTTTTTATTAAATACTGTGTTTCCGCTGAGGAACTCCAAATGGTAAGTGCCTTGTGCTCTTCCTGAACTAAGCCTCATGGCTAGAAGTTAAACCAGGCTTCCTGGATGGGCTCCCTCTTGGCAGGTATTGCATTGCTTCTAAGGAACATTCCTCAGAGATAGCCCAACAAATTGAGTTTCTGTGCCATGAGTCTTGATTCAAAGCCCTTTAGGCCAAAGCGTTGCATTATGTCACCCACATTTCTTTAACACTGTTTCCTTTTTCTGTCTTGTTTTCTCCTTACCAATAAGGAAGACAAAACCAAATGTGGCTGTATGTGCCTATAGTCCAAGCCCTTGGGAGGCTGAGGCAGGGGGATTCCCTAAATGCAGTACCAGCCTGGGCAGTGTAGTAACATAGTAAGATCAGTCTAAAAGGGAGGCAGGAAAGAGTCCCAGGGAAAATCCTTTCAGATTCTCTACTGCCATTTGCCTTGTGTCTTTCCCGTGTACTTTCAGCTCTTTGATGAGCTTGGATTATTCTCCCTGTTATTTCAGAAGCCTACAAACGATGAAAAGATTAAACATTCAGCAGGTCACGTCTAAAACATACTCTAAATTAAAAAAGAAAATCAGGCTTGATAGCCTGGGCTAAAAGTAGAACTAGTAGACAAAGTAAACTAATTACTGGGGAAAGAGTGTAGAGTCAGATGCTTGCCTTGGTCCCTACATAGTTCAGCACACGGTCTCAAGACGTAGGGAACAGGTAAGATAAAGCTGATACACTGAAAGGACTATCCCAAATTCTTTATAAAAAAATTTGCCTTTTTAATGACATAGGATCTACACACACACACGCACGCACGCACGCACGCACGCACGCACGCACACACACACTTTCTAGCCTAATAATTTTTACACTTCAGTCAACAGGGTGTGCTAGTCATCATGTGTAAAAAAAAATGGATGAAAATTGACTTTCTGTTTGATTAGAAATGTGCACATCCTTTGGTAGATGTGGGTAACAGATGTCTTTTGGTTAACAGATGTCTTGGCTTTTATAGACTAATTGGCAAAGAGGGAGAAAAGGGAAGATAATTAAAGGGGTGGGAAGAGACAGGAGAAAAGTGCAGTCCTCGTGTTGGGGAAAGGTCTAATAAACCTCCTTATTCCGGATAATTGCCTCTTTCTTCAACTTCATTTGCTGTCTTGCACCCTATGACTTAAGTACATTGTAAGGGAAAATATAAAATAAAGAACCACAAGGAGGGGCTGCTGTCTGCTAACGACCAGATTTACCCTGTCATGGAATACTCTAGAAGAACTGACTCAATTAGCGTCAGGTTAAAAAAAGAGAAATAGAAAAGCATAAATCAAATCAATAACAGCCACTTCCATTTTAATTGGCAGCTTGAGGTTCTGTGTTGGGGGGGTTGATGGAAATATTCTCTAATTACACAAAGGCAACTACATAGAGGATTGGTGAGGAGTCAGAGACGAGGGATAGAATAGGGTGGGTTCCTTTACATTGTAGGTCTCATTTAGCTTGCTGTCTGCTCCCCATTGGTGCAGTGGTCTGCCAATTAACCTGGAGTAAGTGGGGACACTGAACAGATGTTTGAAACCATTACCTTAACAATCCTTAATTTTGTCAGCATTTTCTATTATGAAACGTTTAAAGTGGGATGCTGTTTTCTATGTCTTCTCTAAGGTCTATATTACCCTGATTTGAAACTTTTACTTTAAAGTGAAAGAAATTCTATAGCTTCTTAATAAATGAGTGAAAAAATGCAGATCATTCCTTGGTAAGAAATACTATATAATAATTTTTATAAAGATCCAGTCAGTGATTTAAAAAGAAATACAGGGGATGTGGTTGGGAGATCCGTAGAGGCTTACTTAATGCAGAATTTAGATAAGCAAATTAGAACACATAATTTAAATATTTGTTCTAGCAAAAGGCACAGGCTACTGATTTTTATTTGACTGCCTGTCCTGTCAGTAAACTGGTATTTAGAAAAATATCTACTTGGTCTTAAATTTCATTGAAATAATACAGATCAAAATTTTAGATATCAATAATAGTGATTAATTTATTTCTTTTATATTAATGTTGTATTTTACTTAGCGCCTAGAAACTAGTGAGCTGACCGAGAATAGTTCTTGCCACCATGGCAGCTTTGTTGGGACAGAAACAAGATTGCTTGTGTAGGCTAAAGGTTGTTACATTCAGTCAATTACTTGATATTTTTGTGCCTCATTTCATATCTGTAAAATGCAGATACTGACAACCAAGTTGCCCTGAGAATTGTACACATGATAAATGCACATGCAGTCAGCTTAAATGTTGAGTTCTTGATGGCTGTTTTCAGTAGGTGGGGCCCTACATCCCTTTGGTGGTTGCCTTGATTTCCTGGCCTTTTTGTTTCCTCCTGGAAACAAACAAAAAAATCAGATTTTTAAAAAGATGTCTTTATATTATTTTATATCTATGACACATTCTCTTACATGAATGTCTGGGCACCATGTACATGCGGTTCACGGGAAGGCCAGAAAAGGGTGTGTGGACACATTGGAACTGGAATTACAGATAATCGTGAGCATCCATTTGGGTGACAAGAAGCGAATTCAGGTCCTGTGCAAGAGAACCAAGCACTTTTAACTGCCAAGACATCTCTCTAGCCCAGACAATTTAAGATTCGGATAACCGTAGTGAAAAAGGGTTTGAGATAGTATGTCAAAGGGCCAGTCTACCAACTTGCAGCCTCTTACTTAAGAAAGTACAGACTAGACATAGAGTGGCTAGAGTTTTTCATGCTTTATAATATCAGATTTTTACAAATTGCAAATTTACAGTCATCACATCTGTCAAGTGCAGATTGTGCATTCTCCACTGGGGATGTCACGATTTCTGGACCTAGTACCCTTACTTTGGTTCATTTGCAAAGGACGCTATTGTTCCCCAAAGTCAGCCAGCAAGTGAAGAACAAAGCCAGGGCAGAGACCCCCCCCCCC
>CM052701.1:109278453-109307316 GCA_028551405.1 Uromys caudimaculatus
TGTGTGTGTATGTGTGTGTGTGTATTTGTGTGTATATATATATATGTATATATATATATGTGTGTGTGTATGTGTGTGTGTGTATTTGTGTGTATATATATATATGTATATATATATATGTGTGTGTGTATGTGTGTGTGTGTATTTGTGTGTATATATATATATGTATATATATATGTGTGTGTGTATGTGTGTGTGTGTATTTGTGTGTATATAGATATATATGTATGTATATATATATGTGTGTGTGTATATATATATATATATATATATTTAAGTGGGCACATTTATGGATGCTTTGTGCTATGTAGTTGTTAGATGTCATAGGCTATGAACTGTCGTAAGTATTACAGGTTTTTAATAAATATTGAAATTAGGATTATGACTCTTCTTCTAACTTGTTTTTAAAAACACTGATTTGAGTATTATAAATAATTTTCACTTAGTCAGCTTGATTATTTCTACAAAATGTATGCTGAGATTTTGATTCATTGGGTTGACTGTATAGAACAATGTGGAGAAAACAGTGATGTTAGCAATACTGATCTATGAGCATAGCATGTTTCCCATTCATTTTGTTCTCCAGTTACGCTTCGTTATGCTTCATAGTTGTCAGGGAATACATCTTAGGAATATTTCATCAAGTTTATTAAACTCTTCAATGTGACTGTGAATGTCATTAAAAAATAGTTTACTCTCCTACAATATATCCCGAGCACAGCTTTCCCCTCTCCATTCCTCTCAGTCCCCCCATTTTCTTTTCCTCCAAATCCATTCCCACACTCCTGCCTGCCCTCAGAAAAGAGCAAGTCTCCTAGGGGCATCAATGGAACTTGGTACAAGAAGAGCAGGCACAAACACTCACATCAAGGCTGGGCAAGGCAACCTAGTAGGTGGAAAAGGATCCCAAGAGCAGGCAAAAGAGTCACAGACACCCCCAGCCCCACTGCAGGGAGTGCCTCTAAAACCCAAGCCAACAACCATAACATACACGCAGAGGACCTAACACAAAGCCATGTAAGTTCTGAGGCAGCAGCTTCAGTCTCTGTGAGCCCCTATGAGCCCTGTGCAGCTGATTCCAAGGACTGGGCTATGGTCTCCCTGTAATCTCAACCCCTCTTGTTCCTATAGTTCTTCCTCATCTTACGGAAGGACCTGATAGAGACTTCCAACCTGGACTCTTTCCAGCTTAATGTTTGCCTGTGGGTGTCTGCATTGCTCCTAACAGCTGCTGGAGGCGCCCTCTCTGATGATGACTGAACTATGCATGAATCTAGGAATGCATCAGAAAATAGGAATAATTTCATTGATTTTTTTTTTTTTTAATGTTAGTCTTGTTTGGTCTACTCTAGGTCTCTGGGCTATCTATCCAGTTTTCAGTTCCTGATCACTGAGGCAGTGTAGGACATGAGCTCTCAGGGGTGGGGGTGGGGCTCAAATTAGACCAGTCATTGTTTGGCACGGATGGCATTTTAATATCTCAGTTTGTAAATGTTAATTTCTCCTATGTGAAAAAGTTCATTTTCTTAGTTGGTCTTAGATCAAGATGGTGAAGATCATGTATTAGTTCTAGTGTTCTATAGTCACTTTACAACTCTACATTCTGATCTGTGTTCATTTAGTTTCACTTTCTTGTGTTTTTACAAAACTGGGGGCCTCTAACGTTTTGGTTAATGGAGGCTGTGGAAAAAAAGACTTGCTGTCTCTAAGGAAAGTGCTTTGCTCATTCTTGATTTTTAATTTGTTTATATATTTGTTTATGGTTCTGTTTTGAGACAGAGCTTATTCAGTACTCACTATGTAGCTCAAGCTGCTCTCAAAATTCACAGCTGTCTTTGTGTCTCCAGATTCCTAAACGCTAAGATTTATAGAATGTGTCCACCATCCTTGTTAGTCTTTTAATCATCAATTATTGTACTAACAGTATTAATTGAAAGACTTCTCTTTTATTTTTCATTTAGATGCAACATTTTTAAATCTTAAATGCATATTCACTTTTATCCGAGCATTTTCATAACTTTATTAAGATTACTCTATGACAATGGGTTGTGGCAATTGAGTTCTAAACGTTATCCTTAGAAGAGGAAATGTGTGTTTTGTAGACATTAACTAATATGTCTACAAGAAATGCTGTGTATGTCATTGAATTCAAACCGCTTTATTGAAACTAAGAATTTGTATCATTTAGTGGCAATCTATGGTAAATGGGGATTAAACTGAACAGGGCTACTTGTAGGACTTATAGTCTCTTTGTATGGAGTTGTTCTGGCTGGGGTGGGGGTAAATGGGTAGGGTAGGAGCTAAAAATAGCTATTAGCGATGTATGGACCAATAGCTATATGGAGAAAGGTTGAAAACGTAAACTAAGCAGCCCCACAGACTGTGCCAACCATTCCACCATTTTCATGTCATCAGAGAGTGTGGTCGGTGTCCCTACTACTCTATTATGGAGATGTCAGTTTTCCAACGTGATCACATACATATTGAAATATAGAAAAGCACTCTAAAAAGCAGGGTGGTATCTCTGCAGTACTTGGCAGTGAGCTTCATGTCCATGGCCAGCACTGTAGAAAGAGTCAGGAGCTGACCAGGAGCTGTTGTGTAGATGTGGAACTTCCCTTTAGGATTGTGAAAGGCTCTTTACCCCCATGCTCCTTACCTTTCATCCCATCCCCCTACAGAGCATTTGTGGCTGCTGATTTGATTTGATGAAGAACCAAGTCTTGCTTTGCTTCAGGTGGCCCTCTTTTGTTCTTGGATCTTGTTCGTAGTAGTTGGCCTCTTGGTCTGTTTCTTTGTGTCAAATTTTCTAGGTTGAATAAAGCTTGGCCTCTCCTACCCCATTTGCTCACTGCTGTGGTCCTAGTAACGCATAGCTGGAAACTGCTGGCACTTACTTTCTTCCTTCTTCAAAATGCTTTTAAATGTTTGATGCTAATTCCTAAAAGCTTAGGGGCTTTCATGTGGGCTTCTATTGTGACACAGAAAGACACTCATTTTGTATAATTTGTTTCACCTCACATGGACACAGAACAAGAATTTTACAAAACAAATCTTTAAAATGTATAAGGTACTTCAATCATTGCTATTTGCTTTTAAAAAAAAAGTGCTGGTTGGATCCCACTGATAGGCTTTTTCTCAGCTTAAGAAACACCACTTTAACTGATATTTAAAGGGTAGAATTTGTAAATGGAGCAAGGGCATTTATTATTTTAATTCAGGAGTATAAAAAAGCTATTCAAAATGTTAGTTACCATTTTAATTTCACACATTTTTTCTTTTAAATGGCCTAAAATTGATTAGATTTAAGACAAATTAATTCACATCACTGAGACTGAAATTTAATTTAGATCATATTTAAATTGAATCATTTGCTCTTAAAATGTACCTTCTGGTTTAATTTTACTCATGGGTATAATTTTCAGGAGTTAGCAGTTTTATTTGATAGAAGTAAGCTTATATTTTGGTAGAAATATAATGCTGGGAAATTTTCTCTCTTCCTTGAAGTTTATTAAAACAGTTACTATTGAGATGTTGCTGAAGAAATAATTAATTTTCCAAGTTCAATGTGAGCACAAATATAGGTATGCTTTTTTTTGAAATTTGGAAAGCAACAACCATTTCAAAACCTAACGTTTTTATGGACGAATACTTAAGTCCACGCCTTTACAAACAACAAACATGTCAGGCCCACAAAACACATGTAGTATCATATGTTTAACATTTTAATATCAATTATGAAAATTAATCAAACAAGAGAAACTCGTGTTTTCTAGAGCCTTCTCTGTCTGATCCCTTTCCCATGTTTATTCTTAGAGCAGAAGGAGAAAACTTTTATTAGCCACTGCCCCTTCCTGGAGGTGTGGTTCTCATTCTCTATGCCCCTCACCCCACTCCTCTCTACAGTCATGACATTTACACATGGTTCATTCTCAGTTCCTCTGAGATAAGGAGAGATGATATTTTGGCTAGAATATTTTATTTTCAGAAGTAAAGGAAGTAATCCTAGTCCTTCAAGAATATTTCTATTTAAAAGGAATATATTGATTTGCATGTGTTAGTACGCACTGAGGGGACATCTGTGTAGAGCAAATGAATAATAAGTAATAATTGTCTATATCTAGGATATATTTGTCCAAACAGTGACTTCTATGAGTTCCCCAGCCCATTCCCCTCAGTTTTTCTTGAATTCCTTTACGAGTTTTACTGTGAAAACACAGCTCTCACCTCAAAGGCCACCACTGGTTCTTTGATTGATGAGGAATACTGTCTAAAGTTTTTATCTGTTTATCAGGCTGTTCAGTTCAGCTTTAGCTGCTAGTTCCCTGATGTTAGGTCTGCCACAGAGGTGAGCAAAGATTGCCTCCAAAGATAGTCCAAAATAAGTTGGCTTTAGACTCTGGACCTGCAATGTTCCCAACTTCTCTGAGTCATTGATCTTCTCACCAGTCAGTCAGCTTGGGAAGACGCAGCTCCTTTCCAGGAATTCTTCTCCACTTTTACTTGGTTTAAACTGGACTTTATAAACTCCTTCCTCCTTCCATTTTTTCCCCCCTAAGTTTTGACATTTAACCGTTTCAACGTCTACAGCTTCTGTGGGTTGAATTCTGCTGTTTTGGGTTTTGCTGACTCGTGCTTCCTGACTTAATTCTCTGTGATTTTTTGAATGTGCATTTGTTTTGGGATCCTTATCTAGAGAAATGGTAGAAACCTAGCTTAAATGTATTTCCACAGAAAAGACTGAGATTAATTTTTGCCAGGTGTCTGTGGGTGCAGCCCTCCCAAATCCATTCCATATTTTAATCAATTATTCTGGGTAAATACAGAGAGTGAGTTCTAAGCCTGCTTTTCCTCCCTTCCCTCCCCTGCTCTCTTTCCTTCCCCTTTTCCTCTCCCTTGTCTTTCCCTTCCCCTCCACGGCCCTCCCCCTTCTTTTCCTCCGCTTTCTACCTTTCCTTTTCTTCCCCTATCCCTGTCTATTTCTTTTCTTTCTATTCTACTGAAAGCAATGGTTGAGAAAGAAGACTATTCATACTCTGTCTCCCTCTGTTGAATATTTTTGTTTGTTTTGTTTTCAGTGCAGTGTCATGTGGAGTTGTCTGTGTTACTTAGGCATCTCTGGCCTGACTTTTCAGTGTTTCAGGACTACATTTTATCTCCTGTCTTTGGACACTAAGCACTTGGCCACCCGACAGGGCAAATAGTTCCAGGGTACACTGGCAGATCCTGCAGTACACAAGCACAGTTGGGATTTTCACTGTAATTTTGGCTGCTGAGCAATTCATCCCCCCCCCCCAACTCCAACCATGAAACAGAAGAAAAATGTTTCTATTTTATTTGGCATTTCAATGTATATGGTACCAGGAAAGGTGCCTGTGGCCATCTAAAGTGGAGCTTGGCAAAAATGGAAACTCTAGAATGGCTTATTTTTGAAAGGAGACTGGCATAAATATCTATCCATCTGGAAGAAAACAGGGCTGTATCAAGTGTCACATCATATACAAAAATAAATTGCAGCTTGATTAAATATCTAATTGTGACATATAGAACAATTTAAATGTCAGAGGCAAATTTAGAAGAAAAGAGTGTATGACTTTATAGTATGGAAACTGTTCCTAAATAAGACAGGAAACTTAGATCTATAAAAGGAAAAGACAAATATAATTGAGTACATGAAAACTAAAATAAAATGAATGAGAAAAGAACATAAATAAAACTAGAAGATAAATTAAATATCGGGTAGAACTATTTGTAGTATACATGACTGAGAAAAAGTGGCACAGACATATTTAGAAAATGTGTGTGTGTGTGTGTGTGTGTGTGTGTGTGTGTGCGTGCACGTGCGTGTGCCCGTGGGCATACATGTGTGCTTGTATGAGTGACTAGAGAAAGGGAGGAAGAGAGAAGTGTTCTAAATGAAAAACCAAGGCAAGAGCAGGGGATCCAACTAGAAATTTTACAGTAGAGAGGCCGAGAAATTTCAAAGCAATCAAGTACTAAAATGGTGTTCAACCTCACTAATAGCTAAAGAGATACACATTGATGTGGCCATACAATTTTCTACCCATTAGATTAGTTAACATGTTTTCAACTAAGAGTCATCAGAAAACTGGATAATAATATCTTAAGTGATAGAAAGGAGTGCATTGACAATGATACTAAGAAACTGGAATGTAATAGAGCCCGGGGTTTCTTAAGTAAGGGAACTGAATGCTGTGACTGTCCTGTGAGCACCTTGACCAGTGAGAACATTCTTACTAAACTTTCTGATCTTTCTGTCTGCTATTTTCTGGCTCATGTGGATCCCTCGTTGTTAATGAAGCAAATGCATTTTGTTATTAGGGTGTTCAAGTTTCAAGAGCGATAAATGTCAAGAAGCATAGTTTGCCAAATTAGGTAACCCAATAGAAGCTGACTATACGCAAATGAAATGTCAAGTTTCTTTCTTTGATGTAAGTTTAAACCAACCATATACTCTCATCTCCTTCTTACCCTATGAAAGACCTTTAGTTTAGTCCTACATAGAGCAGAAAACAGAAATACTAACATTCCTGACAGACTGAGCAGGGGCTGGCTATCTGCCAGACTTCAGGATCTTATTAGTACGCTGGAGTGATATAGGACCCTCCAGATAAAAAACTTTCTTACATTTCAGAAACCTTCAACTGTGCCAACTGCCTCCTGGTAGAGAGTATACATGTGCTCAGGATGAAGGCGCTTCAACATCAGGCCTGCAGGAGACAGAGAAGCAGATGATCAGTACGTAGTGCAGAATAGCCAATACAAGGGAATATAAGAAAGCAAAAAGATGAACCAGGGTCTGGAGGGATGGCTCAGCAATTAAGAGACCTTCTGTTTTTGCAGGGAACTGGGGTTCAGTTCTTAGCATCCTTTTGGTGACTCAGAACTGTCTATAATGCCAGTTCTGGGTGATCTTATTCCCTCTTCTGGCCCTCATGGGTACCAGGTATACAGGTGTACAATATCTACTTGCACATAAGTCTCATATGCATTAAAATTAAATAAATCTAAAAAACATAAGAACCAGTATAGAAGAACACATGTACAGGGAATTAGCAGGATGATTATAGACTCAGTGTTCTCCTTAGTTTAAAGAAAAGAAAGGGCAAATTTGAAAATACGTATAGAGAATGAAAAACTATAAAATAGTAATCTAGTAGGTGTGAACAGTAACAGAAGAAAACATTCATAAAAATATACAACAATTGGAATTTAGAACGGAAGAAACAGATTTAACAACTGAAGAGATATTATAAATCTATGATTCAGGCCAAGCGAAATTGTTTTCTGTGCACTGTGTAGACAATAATGATGGAAAAAGTGAAGAAAGGTGACAAAGTGACAAAAAGACAAATATGAAAAGGATTAGCCCCAGGTATGTCTTATATAATGGTACAAAACAGCAGAGAGAAAACCAAACCAAACCAAACCAAACCAAACCAAACCAAACCAAACCAAACCAAACCAAACCAAACCAAACCAAACCAAACCAAACCAAACCTCCTTGAGAAAAAGAGATGTCTACATAGCTAGTAGATCAAAAGTGATGGAGGACATGAGTTCACAAATCTCAGAAATTCAAAAAGTATCACCAGCACACGTGAGAAGAAAGCCTCGACATATTGTATAACTAATGTTGGATTCCAACACAAAGGGAAAGCCTTAAATTTGTCAGAGGAAAAAATAAACTAAACTTAGAAGAGATATAGTGAAGATGGACGTTGTCCTCTCAATAGTGATGAGTAAAGTGGTAGACTTGTTTATAGAAACAGTAAAATTATTCTCATAGAAAAGACATGACATATACATTAAACGAAGGTGATAATTTACTTTTGCTAAGTAAATTAGCAAATTGAACAGGCGGAATAAACATTAATGCAAAAGAGTTGATAGAGTTTAAAAATGGTCTGGTCAAACGCTGTAGCTCTGTGAGTTTGCACTACACACACACACACACACACACACACACACACACACACACACAGCAAAAGAAGAATCAAGTTGTGCACGATGGAGAACATCATCTCTCTTGTGTGTGTAAGTGCATTAGCAAGCATAAGGAAATATAAGACAGGTCTACAATCTCAGAGAGAGATTTTAGCTAATAAACCACAATATCAGCAATCAATTAATATCATTTTACTTAATAATTAATTGATATTAATGAATAGACCCTGACAACAGTCAGATAATTTTCTATGAAATTACAGTTTACCAATGAGCATAGTCATGTGGCATTAAAGAACTTGAGTCAGTGATTTATACACACTCCTTTAGAGAAAGTTTCACTGCCCTAGAGGATCCACCAGAAAACCCTGCCAAGCTTCCAAGGACAGGCGCTTCCCACCTAGACTCTTCAAAGCACAGACACAGAGGAAGTAGCCCACCACTCATTTTATGCTTATTTCAAGAGTCTAATCTGGAAGGTGCTAGTACTGGGATATGGGGCCTTTGAGGAAGTCATTAGGTCAGGAGCGTGGAGTCTTCAGGAGTGGGATCAATACCCTTATGAAGGCAGTTTTACCTTAGTTTACGGTAGCTCCTTTGAAACATATGAAGCATTTGAAAACAGACAAAAGTGCCTGCATGAGCCAGAACACAGGTTTTCAGCAAACACAAGATCTGATGGCATTTTCACTTTGGAGTTCCTAGCCTCCAGAACTAATTATGAATCATAATTTATGTTGTTTATAAGCCACACATAATTCTCCAAATCAACAGGTTAGTATAATATATTTCTTATTTGAATATATCAAATTGTGAAAGTTAGTACAATTTCATATCTTACTTTTTTCTCTAATATCTAAGAAGATCTTTTTCTATGTGAGCAAACATACTTTGTTCTTCTGTAGCTAGCCTGCATTTCAGTTTCTAACAGAAATATTTTCTGGTGACTCTCAGTAATGATATTGAGAATACCTAGAGAAGTGGTTATGCTATCAAGGAGCACTCTACAACCCATGAAAATTCATGTAACACAAAGCGAGGATGTTTGGGCTAGAGGAGTCAGTAATTTATAGGGTTAATTGTGAGAGGAATTGCTGTTTGGTGCATGCTTACACTATTTACGGCTCTTCATATGGAAATAGACTATTCACCAACAACCTTCAAGCTACACAATCTTTATTTCTATTCTGCTACCAAAGTACATTGAAGGGTAAGGGCACAGGAACTGTAATGTCTCATTTTCCCCGTCTACATTACAACATACTATGTTAAAATAATGATCTTATTTTTCACTAATTTAAATAGTCATTTTAAATTAAAAAACTAGGTACAACGTTAGAAGGTGTGTGCTTTGCTAACTTTTGACCATGCTTATTTCTTGTTCTGTTCTTAATTATGTTCTTAATTATTTATATCAGTTGTGTGATGACCACTCATAAGGGACATGTCTAAATAAAACTTTCAGTGAAATGAAAGGTTTTCATCTGAAGAAAGAGCAATTGCCCAAAGGATCAATTTTATTAAATATCAATTATTTGAAAATATACTACAATTTGTGAAAAATGAAGACTTCACTAGAAAATTTGTTACATCCGTCATTGTCTTTTGACTTTGGCTTTCTGTTTGAGACACAAATTCATTGCTATAATCGAAACATGTGCATGAAAAAACACTCCTGGCCCCTCATGGGATTGCTCCTCTGTCTCAGGAGCAAATTCCTCCACAGCTCTCCTGAAGGACGCGGTGCACACCTGACAGCTGTGCCAGACAGGATTCCCCCACCTCACCCCAGAAAGTGAAAGGTGCTATATTTTAATTTTTTTCTAAGTTCAATTAACTCTAACATTCCAAGAAATCAAACTTGTGTTTTGAAAACTGAATAGAAGACACATTTCTAGCTTCCAGAAACAAGTACCCTGATTTAAATTAGAAACGTTTCTTCACAAGGATGCAATGGGAGGCTGAACATAAAATTTATAACCAATTTTAAATTGAGTATTCTATACCATGCAAGGCTTTATGCGTGTAAATAGCTTTATGCCTCGCTCAACTCTGTTTTGGTGACTACGATGGGACCTTGAACGAGGTCAAAATGTGCTTATTAATCTTTCCCAAGTGAGCCAACTGCTTTGTGGAATACATTAGAGCTTACACCAGTGAAGACTCTGGGACAAAGACATGTAGCTTTTCCTTTGTCATCAGTTTGTTAAGAAACTTTCCCTGAGCAAGCCTGTCTGCTGTGAACTAGGAAGACTTTCAGTTTTCTAACAAAAAGGACGTTTTGGTAGGAGATAGCCTAGGCTATATTTTGAATAACTGGCATCTAATGTCCTTATAAACATGCACCATTGACATATATCTTGATCTCAGAGATGAAAGACTGTTGTCCTTTGCTGTCCTGAAATGAAGAAAAATGAATTGTGAAACCTCCTTGGGGTTTCTTCCAATATTTCATGTTTATAACAATCAAAAGCTTTTGTATGTTTATGTGCATATCTGTGTGATTGTATATCATATGTAAGTCGGTACCTGTTGAGATCAGAAGAGAGCAGTGGACCCCCTGGATCTGGAGTCTTAGGTGTCATGAGCTATGTCAATTCCCCATCATGGCTGGCTCTGTGGAATAGCAAGGAGCACTTTCAAACATTGACCATTTCTCTCTTCCTCTTCCAACAGTCTATGAATCTCACCTCTCCTTGAGTGAACAATTATTTATTTATTTATTTATTTATTTATTTATTTATTTATTTATTTATTTTTAAATGCTCTTAGGTCAATAATTATATTCTTCAGCCCCGATGCTCTTATTTCCTTAAGACATAAAAGCATTGGTAAAAACTTTGCAGCCTTTTGGTGTTCTGTACATACTCCTCCCCAAACTAGAAGCACCACGTAAAGCTGTCCAGGAAATATTTGGGTTTTTTTTTGTTTTTTTTCGAGACAGGGTTTCTCTGTGTAGCCCTGGCTGTCCTGGAACTCACTCTGTAGACCAGGCTAACCTCGAACTCAGAAATCCACCAGCCTTTGCCTCCCAAGTGCTGGGATTAAAGGTGTGCGCCACCACTACCTGGCCCAGGAAATATTTTTATGTGTGATGCCACGTGCCTGCAAAACATTTCATGAAGTTCATCCAGATGATAATAGCATATATAAAAAGACCTTTTCTAGATAGAGCACCAGAGCAACGAAACTTGGTTAAATAGCTCACAGTTTCAGTTCAAAGGTAGAAATACTTAGGCTTGTCCATGCAGAGGCTTAGTAGAGTATTTAGACTTGTGGTTCAGTACATGAAGTGCCTGTTGATCCCAGTGCTTTGAAAGCACGACTAGCAGTGGATGCATAAGGAAGTGTTTGCTTCTATGCCCACGGAAGCATTATGGAGGAATCCAGCCAGATGAACTTAAGACTGGCTTATTCTTTCTGAATCTTAATCATGGCCACTGTTGGGAAGAAGTATTGGACTAAGACAAGCAGGAGGTAGAGAGTGGGGGAGGTGGGTATCTGCCTGCAGCCAACAAGTACATGATCCCTGTGAGGTCACACACAAGTCCAGTATTGAGACAAGTGCCCTAGCTCCTTCCATACTCCAGCTCCAATGCAACTGCACATAATGAAAGGAGCCTTTAGTAAAGGGTGACTAACCTGGGTCTATTTAGGGGTATTTTGGGCTCTTTTGATTTTCTCTTTTCTACTTGTTACTTTTTGGCAAGGAAGCACAAACCTTGAGAAGTTTTGTAGAAACACTGTTTGCAGGAAGCCCTTTTGTTTCTTCTGTCTGCCTGGATTACCTTTAAGATATTCATTTAGCTAGTGCGTACCTCTTTAATCTATGTAGTCTCCAGACATTTCTCTATATTGCCTCATTGTACATCTTCATTTTAGTCAGTTAATACCATTTCAAGGTGGGAGAGAAACAAGTTTGCAATAAATTGAATGTAGATGTAGGTAGACTAAGCTTTTCAAGGGAAGAACAATGTGGATTTTTTAAAAATACTTGATCAAGTGCATTTAACCACACTCACTTAACCATAATTTCACTTAGTCCTAACCAATCTCCTATACCAACTCACCAACCAATCTCAATACATACCAAGGGAATGGAAAAATTATTAAACTGGGGCCATATAGATCTAATGAGCACCAATAACTTTTGGTCCCTTTGATAAAAGATACAAGGTCAGCGGGGGTTGAGAAAACATGAGAATCACATCCATGTTGTCTCCTTTATTTCTTTGCAACTTATTGAGTTTGTTTCCCAAAGTGGTGGGAGAGAGCTGACATAGGCAACAGTTCAGGGAGAGGATGACAGAGCTGAGCTCTCTCTGTTCCAGGTCCTGGTGACTTCATCACCAGCTCAACTAGGCATTGAGGGAAAGAAGCAAATTCACAAGTTGAAGTCCTCCCTCCCTCCCTCCCTCCCTCCCTCCCTCCCTCCCTTCCTTTCTTTCTTCCTCTCTTCTTCTCTGCCTTTCTCTTTTTCCCCTTTTCTCTGCTTTGTTAACCCATCTAGCCTCCGTATCTGTGAGTTCTGCCTCCACAGATTCAGTCAATTGCACACTGAAAGTATTTAGGGGAAAAATGTGTTTAAACACATCTCTACAGACTTCTTCTTTAATATTATTCTTTACACAATGTGACCATGACATAGCACTTACATTGTATTAGTTTTTAGAAGTAATCTAGAGACAAATTAAAGCGCGTGGAGGAGTGGTGTGTGGGTTATGTAAAAGTCCTATTCCATTTTCTATAAGGGACTTGGGTGTGAATTTTAAATGACTCCCCATAAATACCACAAGAGACTTGTAGTTATTTTCCCAGTTCAGCGGATTTCAGAGCCCTGGAGAGACGCCTGTGAGCTGGTTTTCTCACACACCTGGGCTAGTAGTTTTGCATTTCCATTCTCTTTCATTTGATTGGCTTAAGAAGGAAGTACTTTGACTTAGTGATGTAGTGTTCCCCAGATGTCACTTGTGCCCTCATGGTCAGTGCACCTCCACAGTCACCTAAGAATAATCTTCACTAGCAATTGTCAAATAGTAAGTTCTCCTGTAAATACATTATTGTTCCTAAAGTAGTATTTGTATCAAAGTTATCTTCTACCACTGTCTTCTATCCCAACTCACTGGCTGTAGCTACACTGCTTTTTCTTTACCATGAGGATTACAGGGAACATTTAGTTTAAGGCAAGGTTTTACAAACATTTGCTTTTAGAATTGCTCAGTGTTTAAGGAGTCCTTTCTGGTTGGTGTTGCTAGCCTGTTTCTAGCTGAGTAATCTTTTTTTGTCCCTTACCAACTCGTATCGTATCAGTAGATCTGTTCACAAAGGGAGAAACATCGGCCATCTACAGTAAACATCTCTGAGAGCAGTTGCTGGCGCCATGGCAGGTGACTCTGATTTCACGTTTGCTGACCTTTTGTCTCTATTAGTTGCCATAGTGATGAGCTGAGCTCTGCTTAATAGAGCTTTACTAAAATGGAGACAATCAATAGCTTTTAAAGGCTAATGCTTATGTTGGTGGCTCCTAATAGGAGATATCAAAATTAAATGTAGCTATATGAATGCCTCTGATGACAGAACTGAAGGGAAAAGATGTTATCACGTGGAAATGTGTATTTTTTTTTTTTTTAAACTTAATTCAGAAGATGAATGCACCCGGCGGTTTTTTTGAACACCTACGATCCTCCGTGAGGATACAGAAAAATAGAATGATCATTGTAGAACAGGCAGTTATGTTCTTTTACAATAGCAAGCTTCAAAAGTCACAAGGACTTGGTTAAGGATTTCTGAAGCCTAGTTGTCAGGAACACTTTTTAGCACTCCTTGTAGACGACTCCAGGCTAAGCTCTCCCCATCCTTCTGCACAGCAGCTAATGATCTCAGTGGAGTCCTGAGATACACAGATGTATGGTGGGAAGGTCACGTGTACTATGGAAGCACAAGGGTCTGAATTGAGCTTCAGAGCCCTTTACTCACTGACAGCTCACTGGCAGCTGCTGGACTGTGGTGAAACACCTAGGAATCTTTTCTTTCAAATCTACTTGTTTTCAAAGGTTTCACATATATTTTTGCCATATTTTGGATGAAATGCAAGTATCAGTAATGCATTTATTGTCCAGTTTTGATAGCACAAGGGTAGCATGATTCACGAAGCTCATTGTCAGTCTCTTATTTGAACTCTATATACAGGTGCTGTGCTCTCAGTGGGCTGTTGCTGAGCCAGGCTGAAGTGAGCCTTGTATGTGGAGGGTGTGGTTATCCTAAGGTTTAGGATGCAAAGGAGGTAACCCACAACTGAGCAGAACTTTCCTTTCTCCAGAAGTTTGGGATGTTTGAGACCTCAAATATCCTAAATTCTGTTGCAACACTTTGACAAACACATCTCAAGGTGTTTTAAAAACAAAAATCATGGGATGGAGAGATGGCTCCATCAGAGGGTAAGAGTGTGTAATGTTTTTTTGCAAAGGACCTGCATTCAGTTCACAACTGTCTGTACCTTCAGTTCTAAGGATTCCTATATTCTTTTCTGGCCTCCACAGGCATATGCTTGCTTATGGTACAAATACAGACAAACAGGGACAAACAGACATACATATAAATAAGCACAAATAGAAGTTTAAAACAAAAACAAAACAGCAGAAATCAGAACCACTGGAGATAAGGTATGGCTATAAAATTAAATTGGTGCAGAGGCAAGCTTCAATGAGCCAAAAGGAGGCAAGCAACACACCAACTTAAAGGGGAAAATTAACTTAAATACAGACAGTGTCTGTCATCATGACTTTTTCATGTATCACTGCTTTTGTAAATTTAAAAGAAAAATCTGAAGTGCAAGATTAATGTTTCATTAAAAGGATGGCTAGGAAAATAATTATCTTTTTTCCTTATGTGTATGGGTGCATGGTGTGCATATGTAGATGTATGTTTGTTTAAGTGTGTGTGTGTGTGTGTGTGTGTGTGTGTGTGTGTGTGTGTTTATGAAGCCAGAGGTTGGTATCATGTGTCCTCTTTGATTGATCTCCACTTTATACATTGAGGCAGTGTGTCTTGCTGAATTCAGACCTTGGTTATTTGTCCAGTCTAGTTAGGCAGCTTGCTCGGAGGATTCTGTCTTTGTCTTTCGATGCTGGGATTACAGACAGGCCTCCGTGTACTCTTGGCTTCTACATGGGTTCTGGAGATCTGAAGTCAGGTCCTTATACTTGAGCAGTGAGTGCTTGACCCACTGAGCCAGTGGTTCTCAACATTCCTAATGTTGTGACCCTTTAATACAGTTGTGCTAAACCCAACAATAGAATTATTTTGTTGTTACTTCATAACTATAATTTTGTTGTGGTGATGAATCGTAATGTAAATTATCTATGCTTCAGATGGTCTTAGATGACCCTTGTGAAAAGATCATTTGACCCCCCAAGGGGTTGTGACCCATTGCATGAAGCCATCTTCCCTCTCCTAAATATGTCTTACTATTATTTGATTTCAGTGATCACATTGACATTTCTAAAGGAGAACTCTCTTACTTATCAGGAATAAAACTAGTAGATTTTTCAGTGACCCAACAGTTACAAACTCTGGTGACCTGCTGTGAGTCAGCCACTGTTGGAAACACTGGGGATTCAGCTAGGAATATCACAGGCAGTTTCCTCTTGCTACAAAGCTCATGGTCCTCAGAGAAAGTCAGAGAAGACATGAACGGACAAATGAGTACCATGTAGTGATTTTAGCCAGGAATTGAAACATAGCGAGTTTCCAGGAAGTGGGCAGAGACTGGGAAGAAATTCTTTTAAAATCTGTACAAGTTTTATTTTTTAAAAATTTGAGAGGACTAAATTATGTAGTCAAAGCTGGCCTTGAATTTTCAATCCTACTCTCTCTGGGACTGTAGGTGTGTTGCTGTGTCTACCTTCCTGAAAGTACTTTTTGGTAGGGTTGTTAGCTGAGACCATCACTTTCTACCAGGTTTATTGACCTGGGCTTCTGGCCATTCTCCATTCTCATTCTTCCTGCTCCAGTGTCTGTTGACACAATGGCCACTTGGAATAAAACTTCAAACACATCCCCAAACCTCACATCTGCTTCCCTGTGAAAGGAAAATTCCTTCCCTTAGTCCGCAACACACCACACAAGGTTCCCCTTCAATTCCCTGATCCCATTTCATCCCCCGCCCATTTCCTGCCCTCTAGGATGTGTTTCCAAACTGATCAAAAGTTCCTTATGTGTATAATACCTGTGGGTCATGATCCTCTTGGGGGTCAAAAGACCCGTTCACAGGGGCTACCTAAGACCATCAGAAAGCACAGATATTTACATTATAATTCATAACCATAGCAAAATTATAGTTATGTAGTAGCAATGAAAATAAATGAGTCCCTTGCACTGGCTCCCCCCTCCCTATGCTGGCACTAAGTGTCTCTGCCTGCCATTCCTTCTTTCTGTGTGTCATTGTCTCCAGGACACTTCCCCAGAGGGCCTTTCTAGGTCCACTCAATCTAAAGTGACATTTTGCTCTCATGATGTTCTCCCTGGTGATTCACCCTCATAACGCATCTTCTGTCCATACTGCGAAGCCATGCGCTTAGCTGTCTGTGTTTATGAGAGTACGCATGCTCAGAGAGTAAGGACTGGCCTCTTCGCTTCTCGATTTCCAGCACCCACACTAATAGCGCCATATTCCAAGAGCCCGAGGATTATTTGTGAAATGAGTGAATGGATGGATGGGTTTGTTGTAGGGACAGGACTGCTGAGTAACAAGGAGGAAACCATAAAAATAAAAGTATCAAATATTTTGGAGGATTTTTCAAAATTTCCTAGCCGTTGCTTCCATAATCTTACCTCTGTCAGCCATGACCATTGTCATAGCAGCAGCCAGTTCACCCTTTGTACTTATTGTTGCTTGCATTGTGGCCTTTGCCAATGAATTTAAATCCATACTTTTGCAGCTGTATATCCTACTGTAGTCACCCATATCATATTAGTGACAGTAGTTGGATTTCCAAAACATTTTTTAATGTTAGTCCTTTTAAACCATTTTTTCAACTTTTATATAAGGCAATAAATGGTGTGATGGTTTATATATACTTGGCCCAGGGAGTGGCACTATTAGGAGGCATGGCCTTGTTGGAGTAGGTATATCACTGTGGGTATGGGCTTAAGACCCTCACCTTAGCAGCCTGGAAGTCAGTCTTCCAGAAGCAGCCTTCAGATGAAGGAACTCTTAGCTCCTCCTGCACCATGCCTGCCTGGATGCTGCCATGCTCTTGCCTTGACGATAATGGACTGAACCTTTGAACCTGTAAGCCAGCCCCAATTAAATGTTGTCTTTATAGGAGTTGCCTTGGTCATGGTGTCTGTTCACAGCAGTAAAACCCTAATTAAGACGGAAGTTGGTACCAGGGACTGGGGTATTGCTGTGATTGGCCTGACCATGCTTACGTTTGGAAGAATGTGGATTTTGGGACTTTAGATTTGGAATGCAGTGGAATGCTTTAAATGGGACTTAACAAACTATCCTAGTAGGGATATGGAAGACTTTTTACTGAGAGTGATTTGAATTGTGCAGACCTGGCCCAAGAGGTTTCAGTGGAGATTTCAATATGTGGCCTAGAGACTGTTTTTGTGGTATTTTGGTGAAGAATATGGCTGTGTTTTACCCTTGTCTAAAGAGTCTACCTGAGGCTAAGGTAAAGAGATTCATGTTAATTGCATTGATAAAGGAAGTCTCAAAAACAAAAACAAAAACAAAAACAAAAACAAAACAAAACAAAAAACAACCCAGCAGAGACTTTGTTCTCTGGTTAAGTCTCATGAAGAGCATTTTGGGCAAGTGTAGCAAGCTTAGAAAGGAAAAATATAAAATATATGGTTGGAGTACTAAAGGGGCACCAGGAAGTGAAATGGAGTTGAATCCTGTGTTCTAGGAGATAGCAGATTAAGGGAGTGAGACTTGGGGTCAAGATCCTATCTAGCTAAATTTAGATCCAGGCAACGTGGTATACACCTTCAATCCCAGGAGATAAAGCCAAGCAGATCTTTGATTTCAAGGCCAGCCTGGGACAGAGCAAGTTTTAGGTTAAGAAAAGCTTAAGTCCAGGCATGGTGGTACACACCTATAATCCCAAGAGACAGGCATGCAGAACTCTTGAGTTCAAGATCAATCTACAGAGCAAGATCCAGATCAACCAAGCTTAGGCAGTGAAGGAGCTGGAAAACAGAAAGCTAGTGATAATGTAATAGAACAAGGGGGCCATGTTCCAACTCCTGCAAGCAGCAGAACTCAGCAGCTTTGGCCACATGGCTCTTGTTTTAGAGTGAAAAATAGAAGGGACTACTGGGACAATTGATGCTGGTTAGCTGGCGCTAAGAAATTAGCAGTGACTAAGAAGAGACCAGCATCACTGAGGTGAAATCTTCTGGGAAGTGTAATCTGAGAGCACAAAGAAGCTGTGTACCAGAAATATCAGAGGTTGTACCCTGTGCTGCAGCTTTACTTGGTAATGTGTAGAATTCACCTAGGTGGTACTGCTTTTGAAGGCATGAAGGTGTCAAGAAGAGCAGCTGAGGCTTGGCATTGTGAGAGGCCATGGAAGGTTATTGGTGAAGGTGCAGCCTCAGTTGCAGTTGATGGCCTAGGACTGAGGGAGTAATGCAAAGGAGTTGAGGCTTGGAGCCATGAAGAGAGCCTATGAGAGGCTATTGGGGAAGCAGAAGACCCCAGTATATTGGAGATGCCAGTACCATGGGATGACCACTATGAACAGCAGCAGCAGTGGAGTGGATCAACCTGAGTTTAGAATGCTACAGAGGGCAGAGTTGCAGAAGTGACACCAGCCCTTTGGAGGAGCCCAGAAGATCATGTGTGGATCCCAGACATTGAAACAAGAAGCTATAACATTGAGGTTGCCTTGGAGACCCCTGGATGTTGGAGATGCCAGAGCCATGGATCATCTGCTGAGGAAAGCTTCTAACAAAGAGTGGAACCAGCCCAGGAGAAAGAAGTTTGTTGCAGTCAACAAGGATGAAAAAGGAGTTGGAGATCTGAAGACCACTTTGACATCAGACATGGAGATGCAGAGTTTGGAGTTTGCCCAGCTGGTTTCCTGTCTTGTCTTGAGGAATACAGTTAAGTGATTGGAAAATATCAGAAGAGACTTTGAACTTTGGACTTTTAACATTGTAGGGACAGCTATAGACTAAGGGGACTTTAGAAGTTGAACTAAATTTATTTGGCATTATGCTATTTTTAGGTATGTCCTCTATAGACTCATACATTTGGACAATCCTATGGAGGGGGGCCAGGGAGTGTGGTTTATATATGCTTGGCCCAGGGAGTGGCACTATTAGGAGGTGCTACTTGTTGGAGTAGGTGTGTCATTGTGGGTGTGGGCTTAAGACCCTCACCTTACCTGCCTAGAAGTCAGTCTTCCACTAGCAGCCTTCAGATGAAAGTGTTGAACTATCAACTACCATGTCAGCCTGCTGCTGCCATGCTCTTGCCTTGACGATAATGGACTGAGCCTGTAAGCCATCCCTAATTAAACATTGTCTATAAAAGACTTGCCTTGGTCATGGTGTCTATTCACAGCAGTAAAACCATAACTAAGTCAAATGGGTTTTATCGTGAAATTTTCATATGTGTATATCATTATGCCTTGTGGCACATTCCTACAATCCCAGTGCTGGTGAAGTGTAAGCAGGAAGATTAAGAGTTCAAAGCCATCTTTTTCTACATAGTTTCGGGTTAACCTGGGCTACATGAGACCCTGTCTCAAAAATAAAATAAAATAATTTTTGGTTTCAGAATTACTACTAAACTCCCCAGTAATAACTGTAAACAAATTCTGACAATATATAGACAGAATTTTTTAAAAATGGAAAATGTCAAATTTTTCATGAGTTGATTTATGTTTTCTTTCATCTTTAAACTGCAGCATCGCCAAATGCCCCCAGACTTGGCCCCACGGAGCTGACGGTTATTATCACTGTGCCTGTCTGCCTCCTGTCCATAGCAGCCATGTTAACGATATGGGCCTGCCAGGACCGCCAGTGCACATACAGGAAGACCAAGAGACACAACGTGGAGGAACCGCTGGCAGAGTACAGCCTTGTAAATGCTGGAAAAACGCTCAAAGATCTGATATACGATGCCACTGCCTCAGGATCGGGCTCTGGTATGTGTATGTTTTCAGCTGTTGAAAAATAAATGAACAATGGTTTTGATAAAAGTGTCCAACATGTACTCATCAACTAAAAGTGCTCAATGAGGGACAGAATAAACAAAGTCATGAAGAGAAATCACTTAAAGGATTACAGTAGTAGGGTTTTGTATAGTTTTTCAAAAGGCCTTTAGTTGTTCCTCTATGAATTCCCCTGTCACCCTGCTCCTTCCCAAATTTAATCTTATTTTAGTTTCTTCTTTATCTCTTTACTACATTCCATTTTACCTTCCTCTTTTCTTTTGTGTGTGTGTGTGTGTGTGTGTGTGTGTGTGTGTGTGTGTGTGAGAGAGAGAGAGAGAGAGAGAGAGAGAGAGAGGAGAGGCATACACACACATCACATCACAGGAATAGAAAGATAGAGATGAGGGGGAGAGGAGGGGAAGAGCATGGAGTTGAATGAAGAGGAGGTGGGGGAGGGGAAAACATGATCAAAATATATTGTATGAAAAAATTTTAACAATCCGACTTTAAAAAGGGGTGTGTGTGGGTGTTGGATGAAGTAGAAAATTGTCCTGATGTCTTCTTAGATGTCCACTGCAGCTTCTTTGGGTCTAGTTTTTTTTTTTTTTTTTTTTTCAAGTAACTGGAATATTTAAACAAGTGAATAACCAATTTCCATAAAAATGAATAGACATATCAGCATGAAAGTCATTGAACTTATCATTGTATTATCTCTTTGCTTTATAATATATTTTTATTTCATTAATATCCTGCCGTAGAATTCTCAGTTAATTCCTGCTGCTGTCTCAAAACTCTTGGAACATGTTAATTTTGTTTGTTTGTTTGTTTGTTTACACCTTGGAATTTGGTTCCTTGTATATTTGTTGTGGCTTTTCTTTTGTCCCCTTTATTGCCAGAGCCATCACTGCCACACTCTTGGGCTGTTTAATGGAAACAGGGCAGTTAGGAGTGTTGGATCTAAGTCCAGGAAGTGTGGGGAAATGAGTTAACAAAGCAGTTTTCTTGTGGACATTGGTTTGTGACCCCAGGAGGCCTTCTAGATCTGTAGGTGTCCCATGGGGATGTGCTTTCCGAAGCTAACAGGAGCTACCCTGGAATTAAATCAACATGTTCTGGAAGCCAAGAAATGGGAGCCCGGAGGAAGCTCACGGCATCCTTGCTGGCTCCGTGGCTCAAGGTTATTTATTCACTGTTATGTTTTCTTCTTTAATGTATACAGACCTCTGATGAAGAAATTCTGAGGTCCAGACTGCATCATGGAATAAAAGAGCCTTTTTAAATAGGACAAACCACCAGGGAGTATAGGAACAGAGCAGGATTTCCCTGAAGCTATAGGGATTCCTCTCTTCCCATCTGATTTCTAGAAAACCTTAGCCCTTGGCTTTGCAGAAATATAACCAAGAGTATACCCAGGCGAGCCACTTCATAACCCCTTACAACTCTCCTTGCTTTAGAGGGATCATTAGTGTCTTTATCCCAGCCAGGGACAGTGGCACCTGTCTGTAATATAAGCTGTAGCAAAAGCCTCCCAAGTTAGAGACCAATCTGGGCTATGTAGCAAATCCTTACCTTGAAAGAAAATGAAAGGAAACCAAACCAAACCAAACCAAACACACAGCTTTGAGGACATCTCTCACTGGTGGGTGTGAGGAGCAGGCAGGCAGACACTCTATAAGAGGCAAAAGGGAAACCACATCACATTCATTTGGGTACCCATATTCAACAGGATGCTCTGGATGCATCAGACAGGAACGGCATTTTGCTGACCCAGATGGTCTAGGCCATCACTATAACATCAAGTGAAATATTTTAAAAAGAAAATCAAGAGAGAAAGTCATGCAGTTACAAAGCATATAGAGCTGGAATCCAAATTATATCATCGTATAGCAGGCTTACCTTTTCATCTTAAAAGCAATATTCTTCAATATTCAAACTCTGCTTTCTTTAGACATTACATGGGAAGACCAACTTTATCCCCATTTTTTGAGTACTGGTAACATTTAGGCACAAAGAATGTTTAATTTATGCTTAATTTCTAGAAACATATTTCTTTTTTCTTTTTCTTTTCTTTCTTTCTTTCTTTCTTTCTTTCTTTCTTTCTTTCTTTCTTTCTTTCTTTCTTTCTTTCTTTCTTTCTTTCTTTCTTTTTTTTTTGAGACTCAGTTTCACTGTGTAGCCCTGGTTTTCCTGGAACTAATTCAGTAGATAAAGGTGGCCTTGAACTCAGAGATCTTCCTGCCTCCTGAGTGGTGGGATTAAAGGAAAGTGCCACCACTGCCGGGCAAACATTTCTTTATAACATTCAAAGGACTGAACAATGTTCTGCTTAATTTCCACAAAACCATCTTAGATCACTTGATGATGTTAGGTGGTGTCCTGGTTAGTTTTTATTGTCAACTTGACACAACCTAGGGCCATCTCAAAGGAGAAGCCTCAGTTGAAAAGCTGCCTAGGTCAGGTTGGCCTGTGCATCTCTCTATGGGGAAACTGTCTTGACTGCTAATTGATGTTGGTAGGCCACTGTAGGCAATACCATCCCTGGGCAGATGATCTTGGATCATACAAGAAAGCCAGATAAGAATAGGCCAGGAGCCATCCAGCAAGCAATGTTTCTCCACAGTTCTTGCCTCCAGGTTCCTACCCTGACTTCCTTCAAGATAGAATGTAATCTGGAAGTATAAGCCAAATAAATTTACCCTTTCTGCCTGCAAGTTGCTTTTGGTCATGGTGTTTGTTTATTTTTCTTCTAAGTGTATTGAATCTGACCCAAAGGATTTCTTCTCCAAGTAAAATGATACAAATTAAAAAGTAGATGTGTCATTTAAGAAAGGAGCAATGATCTGACAAGACGGCTCACTGGCTAAACATGTTTTTAGCCAAGCCTGAAGACTTGAGTTCATTTCCAAGAAGCCACATGGTAGAAGGAGAGAGTCGATTCTCATTGGTTGTTCTTTGAATGTACACTCCTTATAGTGCCCCTATACACAAATTAATAAATGCAGTTAATAATTTTTTATAGGAAGAGTCATGAGCTGAAAACAAAATACAAAATTTCAACAAGTGTCACAGACCCAGATTAGTGTAGATTGGTGTAGGAAGGTTATTTTTTTCTTCAGCGGATGGGAACCATTACAGAGAGCCACAGATGTTCAAATTTCATAGAGCAACTGATCGTGGAGTACCCAGTCCCAGAGCGTACACCTACAATACAACTTCTATACCTGAGGCTCAGGGAACATTGCAGAAGATGGAATGGAAAGACTGTAAGAGCCAGAGAAGCAGGAAGTCTTCTGTGAGATTGTGCCTCCTGAAATCGACAGGGAAATTTCACCTATGAGACCTCAACTACTTGACTACCCACAGAAGGGCCAGAACAAGGACACCGCAAGAAACATGTTAATGTGTGTGTGGGGGAATCTCATGAAGCCAGCAAATCTCATGTGGACCCCAAGTTCAGGCACACCAAATGCAGTCATAGGGCTGTATTTATATATTTGTATGTATTATACATGTAACAATAAAAGTTAAAAAATCGTGTTAAGTTTTTGAATGTTTTTTAAAAGTGTGTTTCAGGCATGGATATGAATTTGTTGGCTTCTGAAATATTCCCTTTTAAGATTATTCTAAGACATTTTATGAAAGGAAGAAGAAAACATGCCCAAGCCCGGGTCATTTCTTTTTGTTTTTTTTGTTTTTTTGCAGCAAAGATTCAACCCAGCACCTCACACATCACATGCTGGGCAAGTGTTCTTACTCTGAACTGCATCTCCAGGCTCACTCTATTTACCTATCTATCTATCTATCTATCTATCTATCTATCTATCTATCTATCTATCTATCATCTATCTGTCTATCTATCTATCTATCTATCTATCTATCTATCTATCTATCTATCTATCATCTATCATACATGTGTGTGGCACAGAAAAGCGACAAGGTGTTCCTAACTTCAATCTGTAGATCAGCATCACCAGGTTCTGCTTATGGATAAATTTACTTAAAGACAAATTTGAACAAGCTTTAGGCATATTGTATAGCCACAGTTGTTTGGCAGTAACCCCTAGCTAAAGGCACATGCCTTTCATCATCATAGAACAGGCTTACCATCAGCAACGCTTCTGCCACAATAGTTTGCCTGTGGGGAGGAGACTGGACCAACCTGCTTCTTCTCTGCCTTTCTCAATTGCTTGGTGACCTTGGATCTGAGGCAGCTTTGTCAGATATTGAAAAACCCTGATTATGAAGCTTATCCATGACCAGGTCAGGGACAAATTTCAGAGACAGAGAGCCTACAAAGTGAAAATAAACGATGTTTTATTGGACTCTGCTTGAGAGTGAGCTTTGTCTCAGGCAGCTTTTAAGGAAGTGGGGAGCCTGTTTCTTTGTTTTACTGTATAGCATTCTGACAGACGGTGACACGAGCCAGACATCAGCTTTCTATAATCCCTGGTGAAAAGATTAAAATGAACTCATAGCAAGAGACAAAGTTTCTGTTCAAATGCAGCCTGGAGGTGTATAGCACAAAACCAATTGAGATTCATTTTGTTATTTGCTTTGGATGCTAGTGAAGTAGTTCTCATTCTCCCGTCTCACCCTGCTCACCCCACTGACCCCCTTACACATTCTTCTTTGTCCACCAATTGGGTGTTGCATCAACTGCAGTGTGAAAACTTTACTAGTTCCTTTCTTTCTTTGTCAGCGATGATGCAGAGAGGGGTGACTAGGAGATCTGGCTTAATTGTTAGTATCACATTGTGACAAACACATTGAGCGAAGCCTACAAAGATAACCCCGGCTATTTATCGTTGGATGTCTATCTTCCCACAGAGAGGAGCACAGGTCTGTCTCCTCTGGGGGACAAAGCATTCTGGGCCAGCCTCTGGCAGCAGCAGACTCCCTTGAGGTCTGATTACTGTCAGGCTTCAATTTTCTCATCAATAGATGATGAGGCTGAACCAGATGGTCCCAAAAGAACTTTTGGACTGTGGGGCTTGGTGACTAATTGTTGAGGCTCATACCAGTGAATTTATAGTCTGTGCCTCTTCACCATCGTGGGTGGTTCTACTGGAGACGAGAACATCTGTGTAAACACTGGCTTATTCTTGGAGCAGGGGACAATGCCCGGACAATGTGCCACATGCACATTGTTTTCTCCAGCTACCTGAGGACAATGACAATTGCCAAGCTGATTTTCTAGAATACGCTTATGCTGTAGCCTCTCTAACCACTTGCAATCCAACTATAGGAATGATAAAACCTCATGGAAACCTTATATTGAAAATATACCAAATGAGAAGAAAGAATATTATAACCCACTCTGATTCCATTGTATGCTTCAGTTTCTTTTCTAACCATAGTTTGAAAAGCTACAAACTTATAGAGATAAAATTTACTGCCCTGTTTTCAATGAACAGTGTAGCAAAGTAGCTTCCAGTGACACTGGAATACCTGTACTAGCAACATTATCAGTGTTAATCTTACACATCCATTCTGAGGTTGCTGTATGATTAAGAGGATAGCCATTATTGATCATGCATTCTGCCAGGTACAGTGCTATCTGCTCAATCTCCATCTTAACTCTTATATTGTCTCATTTCCTAGGAGCAGTGCTAAAGCTCACAGAAGTAACCTACTTGTAGTGACTAGATGATGTATCTGTGCTTGCATAGCTACACCATATTTCACATTCCAAAGCTTTCCTTTTCTCTTAGTGTAAATAACAATGTATTCTATAATTTTGCATAGATTATCGACATTTTGCATTAATTCTATGGAATAGAATTTTAGAAGTAGAGTGTTTTAAAAATACAACCAGTCTGGACATGGTGTAATGTACTGTTTAGTCCTTGCACTTAAGAGGTAGAGGCAGGCAGGTCTCTGGGAGTTTGAAGCCAGTTTGCTCTGCATTGTGACTTCCAGGTCAGCCAGGGATACACAGGAAGACCCTATCTCATCTCAAATCGGCCACAACAAAAATGGATGAGCGTTATGCATATATAAAGAACATGTTTTCTTTGTATTTACTTCTCAGTAACATATTCTTATTGTAGCATTCTTATCTTACTTTGCCATTGACTTTCATTTCTTACATCACAGTTTAATTTTCTCTTGAAAAAAATATCACAATGAATGGTTTTCCTTTTGCAGTAGGACCAGAAGTCATGTATTTCAAGTGTTAGTCTTGCATGGTTTCCTTTGAGTCAGACTGGTTTTGTGAGAAATTTAGCAGGACTTGCCACAGTTCTTAGAAATCAGATATCTGCAGCAGCAGGCTGTGTTTAAAAAGTTTTGTTTGTGAATAAGAGAAGAGAACTTAATAATTTAGGACATTATATAGATCATGCCTTGCATTACAGTTTGTTGTAATGATGCTTATTTCTTCACATTTAATAGACTTGCTTAAGCATTGGCTTTCCATGTAACAGCGACTGACCGTCATTGTGACTTTTGTTTGAATGATCGGTCTGCCCTTCCTTCGACTAGGTTTGCCTCTTTTGGTTCAAAGAACGATCGCAAGGACAATTGTTCTTCAAGAAATCGTAGGAAAAGGTCGGTTTGGGGAAGTGTGGCATGGAAGATGGTGTGGAGAAGATGTGGCTGTGAAAATCTTCTCCTCCAGAGATGAGAGATCTTGGTTCCGTGAGGCAGAAATTTATCAGACAGTGATGCTGAGACACGAGAACATCCTTGGTTTCATCGCGGCTGATAACAAAGGTAAGGTCCCGCTCACCAGGGCTGGCAAGCAACAATGTTGGGTAGCTTGCCAGGGGCCATCATCACCAGGGTCTTAGGAAAACACATATAATTCTATCTTCTTTATTAAGAAAATCTTCGTTTCTTTTCCACATGCAAAAACCAACCAACCAACCAACCAAACAAACAAACACCCAAAAAACTAAACAGTAAACTCAGGCAGCAAATGATTGTTGGAGAGTCATGATGACACAGCAAGGCTGATATTTGAAATATTAGATAACTTGTATTGTGCAGGAACCAGCCTTCCCTTGCTGGAACCAGTCCTAAGAAAATCTACTCGTCTAGTTGTCCTGTCTTTAGTCACCCTGGGTCATGGAAAGATCTAGAGCATTTTGTAATGTGGAGGGACATTCGGGTGCGCTGGCTAGTGGGACATCATCGGGCATTGGGGTTTGAATGGCTGTTGTTTATCAGCTGGGTTTATTGGCTATGTCACAGGCTTTCCCTGTGGGCGTCCAGATCTCAGCATATGCTCCTAGAGAGTGTGAGAAGGAGTTAAGATATTGTTAGTAGGGTTTGCTATCATTGTTAGTTTGACCATGCTTCAGAATTTGAAATTTGACACTGACAGATAACAGTTGTTAGTTGTTTTAGTATCCTGAAGCAAAACAGACCAACACCTATCTGATATTTAAAGCCAGTACTCTCAAAACACTGTACATATGCCAGGGTAGTAAGGGAGGGGTGCAGTTGTTGGGTCACCTCTGTTGCTTTTCACTTCCTACAAAGCTTTGCCTCATTTTACTGTACAAAAAGAGGAGATGCAGACAGAATTGAGGAAACTCAACCTGGTCAGGTTTCAAACTAGAACTTTAATAATTTTAATACGATGAAGAACTTTGATGCTGCCATAGTTACATTTTCATCAAAAAGCAAAAGCGTTTAAGCTAAATTATATGTGTGAATTTTACACATTTACTATTTCCTGGAGAATTAAAAAAACCTTCACTTTTGTCTAATAGAAACATGATAATATTTTATACTCATTATTAATAGTAATAGTAATATTAAATATATCAATAACATAATATTAGCAATATGTGATTACATATTATATATAATTTATGATTACACATTATATAATATATAACAGTATTAATATTAATATCAATAATAAAATATTAATAGCACTAATGTTTATTATTAATTAGATGGAAAAAGAGACCTTTAGTAGTTTTGCATATTTTGACCATAATTATGCTTCCTAGTTGGAATTTGTTGGGAGAATGAAGGTGAGCTAAGCTGAGACAAAAACTTCTTCATGAGTTCTATTATGATGATTATTATTATTTCATGTGTTTGGGTAGTTTGCATGCATGACTGTGCCTACTGCCCAATGAGGCCAGAAGAGGACCCTGGCTCCCCTGCAACTGGAGTTACAGTCTATTGTGAGCCACCATGTGGGTGCTGGGAATTGAACCTGGGTCCTCTGGAAGAGCAGTCCGTGCTCTTAACTGTTGAGCCACCTCTCCAGTCCCTCTTCCCAACTTCTTAAGGCATATACTCTAACACTATATCCGGAGTTTTGAAAACCAGACATTTTGTTGCACAGCTAAGGACCCACTTTCCAAGCCCTGCTAATGTTGAGCTGAGCTCTTTCCTGCTCAGGTTCCCCAGCGGTGAAATCCATGCAGTGGTAACCAGCTCCACAGCTCATCTTGATGAACTAGTTCACTGCCGGTGCCCTAAAGAGGCCATTCTTGTTTCCTTCCATGGACCTGGCTTCTCTTGGGCATATAATTACTTGTCAGTCACTCTGTACAGATCCCACATCGTCTCTAATATCACTTTCATCTTTGCAAATTATTTATTTCATGTAACTCACAGTTTTAAATTATAGCTCAGTGTAGGACAAAACCCTTGTTGTGAGAGAGAGAGAGCATGCCTAGGAACGGATGTCAGTGGGGAGTCTGAGGGTGGGTTTAGTGTGTGGTAGGTGGTTAGTGAGCTCCAGAGTATCATA
>CM052701.1:109307816-109369675 GCA_028551405.1 Uromys caudimaculatus
TTGACAAATCTGCTAAAAAAAATCTCTACTAGAACTAGTAAAAATAATTTAACAAGGTTCCAAGATCTGACCAATCTGCAGAAATAAATGTAGTGCAAATAGAACTCTATATAAGACAGAATTGGAAATATCATGCAAAACTGAGTTCTCTATAATTCAAATATGTTTTAGCTGATAATTTAATTTTAACTTACAGTGTATTTGAAACACAGACTTTTGAATTCACGAGATTAGCGAAGACCCGTTTGTTAGTTGTGTATGTAATTTGTGGAGTAACTTTATGTTCTAATTAATCTCTCTCTACTCTAAAATATTAAAGAATTCTATCCTATGGGTTCTAGGAGGTTCAGAGTTTTAGATTTTGGGTTGAAGTCTTCCATGCATCTTGTTCTAGTTTCCTCACATGGTGGGAGGAAAGCCATCCCTGTATGAAGGCCTGATCGCTCCAACATCTTTCAAGAAAAGTGTTTTCCCATATTTAAATATTGACGACTTTGTTAAAAATCACTTTGATGTGTGGTTTTGCCTCTGTTTCTTATACCTGCATGTCTGTAAATATGTTACTCAAGCATTATCTGTATTATTTCTCTAATAAGTCTTTAAAAGAAGCAACATCATGCCTTTGACTTTGTCATTCTATTTTGAGCTGTTTTGTGCTGTGCTCAGTCCTTGAGCTTCAGTAGACATTGTCTAATCAGAGTTCCACTTTTGTTTTTATTTTTTTCCATCTCCCTTTCATGTCCCCAATAAACCACTACATTCTTTTTTTTCTTTTGGAATGATGATGGATCTTGTCAGCTCAGTCTTAGATACAGCGATTGCAATGGCTGTGTGAACCCTTCCCAGAACTCTGCACCTTCCTCTGGCTCTTACATTTCTGCCTCTTCTTTCACAATATTCTCTACACCTTAGGTGTGGGTTGATATAGATGTCCATTCATGGCTGAGAACTCGGATGACTTTCTCCAAACTCTGAGCAATTATGAGTCTTACTATGAATTGCTGACCACTGCAGATAGAAACTTCTGGCCAAGGTCAAGGGTGGCACTAATCTTTGGATACAAACATAAACATTTACAAGGTGGTTTGACAACATGTCAGTTTAGCAAAACAACAGTAAAAGGTCCTTCCCTCGGGTCTATCACATGCAGAGGCATAGACTTCTGGTCGGGTTTACAGTACCAAGCATGTATTTTCCTCCTGTGGAGCAGCTCTAAATCCAATTCAAAAGCAATTGCTTATCCCCATAGTCTTCTTGCCACTATTGTACTATTGAGCAGAACATGCCTGACTGCTTAGTGTTATAGCATACAAGTTCACTGATGAGGAATACCATGAATTGTTTACCTATCCCCCAGAAGACTGAATAAGTACCTACTAGCACCATGAAAGGTAGACAACATGAAGGAAGAAAATCTTTAGGTTAGTTTTACCTGGATTTCTCTATATCTTGCAATCAGATGTATTGCAATCTTCAACTGTAGGGTTTGAGCAACTCATGAACAAAACATATAGTAATAAAACCCCCAAAAAGCAGTAGTAGTCTTTTGGGGGTGTGGAGGTGTGGGTGAGTTGGTAAGTGGGAGGTTCTGGTGTTTTTCTGACTAATAACTCAGAGGGAGGTATCTCATATCTGTTACTAAATTTAATCTAATAACTCATATCTTCTAAGGGAAGACATATATGTGGAATATCTGTTTAAACTCTGTTCTTTGGTTATATTTTTAAAATTAGTTTCCGAAGTAACAGTCTTCCGTAGTGTTCTTCATACATCCTTAGTTTTGGTTAACCTAGCCTAATTCCTCCTCTCAGACTTTAATTTTCTACAAAAAAATCCTGAGATATGTTGATTGATACGAAAGCTCAATTTGGAGAAAATGGCTTTCTTGAAGCTATGAGGACATCTAATTACTATATTTCTTCATTTCTTGTGATTTCTCTAATTTCTCTCAGGAATGTTTTAGAAGTTTTCTTCCCTTGGTCTTGCACCTACTTTGTTTAACTTTTCTCACTGTGTTAATATTTGGAAATGTAATTAGTTTCACTAGATCAGTTCCTTAAAGACTTAGCTCTTACTGAAACAGTTTTTCACTTACTGTAGTGACAAGGATGGCAAGAAGTCTTGGGACAGTTAAATTTCAACAACATTCTTTGTTTTACAATGAGAAAGCTGTGCCTAGTATTACATCGCTGGGAAACTTTTAATGACTGCTTCAGTTTCACTAGGGGTTGTATAGGTCTGTTTAAATTGTTTATCTGATCCTGATTTAACTTTAGTAGATGGTATATAGCAAGATAATTTCCCATGTCTTTTAGGTTTTCCAATTTGGCAGAGTACAGGTTTTTAAAGCATGCCCTTGCAATTCCCTGGATGACTTTAGTGTTGGTTATTATATCTCCCTTTTCATTTCTAAATTTGTTAATTTGGATCTTCTCCATCAGCTTTTTAAGTAATTTGGCTAAGAGTTTGTCAGTCATATTGATTATCAAAGAACCAACTCTTTGATCAATTCTTTGTATTATTTATTTTTTTCTGTTGGTGTTTGTATTTAATTGATTTCAGCACTGAGTTTGATTATTTCTTGCAATAAGCTCCATTTGTGTGTGATTTCTTTTTCTTTTTTCTGTTTTTGCTCCAGAGCTTTCAGGTGGATTATGTCACTAACAAGAAATCTCTCCAATGTTTATGTAGGCACTTCAGCACTATCAAGTCGCCTCTCAGAACGGACTTCATTTTATCCCATAAGCTTGAGTATGTTGTGTTTCTTTTCATTAAGTTCTAAAAGGTCTTATTTCCAACACAGGGGCTTTCTGTGAAGCTTTAGCTGTCCTGAAACTCACTCTGTAAATCAGACTGGCCTCAAACTTACAGAGATCTGCCAGTCCCTGCCTCCTGAGTGTGGGGAGTAAAAGTGTGCATCACTGCTGCCTGTTTTAATTCTAACTTTTAATTTTTCTTAATCTCTGTCTTCACCCATTTTTTTCATGCTATAGCAAGTTAATCTGTTTCTATGTGTTTGTCAGTCATTGTTTCTCTTGTTGTTGATATCCCATTTTAATCCATGGTGATCAGATAGGATTTAGGGTGTTTTTCAATTTTCTTGTATCTGTTGAGGCTTATTATGTGCTCACGAATGTGGTCATTTTTGGAGAAAGTTCCATGAGGTGCTTAGAAGAAGGTGTATTTTCTATGTTGAGTGAAATGTTTTGGGAATATGTAAATATCTGTTAGGTCCATTTGGTTTATGATGTCATTCAGCTTCAGCATTTCTCTGTTTAGGTTTTTGTCTGAATGTTCTGAAGTCATCCACAATCACTGTGTGAGGGTCAATATATGATTTTAGTGATAATGTTTCTTTTATGAACTTGAGTGCCCTTTTTTTTGGTGCATAGATGTCTAGAATTGCAATGTCCTCTGGGTAATTTTTTCCTTTGATGAGTAGGTAGCATCCTTCTTTATTTCTTCTGGGTAGTTTTAGTTTGAAGTCTATTTTTTTTTTCAGATGTTAAAATGGATACACAAGTTTGTTTTGTGGTCCATGTGCTTGGAATATCTTTTTCCATCCTTTTACCTTGAGGTGATATCTATCCTTGATGTTAAAGTGTGCTTCCTGGATATCACAGAAGGATGGATCTTATTTTCTAATCTAATTTGTTATTGTGTGTCTTTTTTATTGGGAAACTGAAGGTTAGCAATGAACAGTGTTTGTCGATTCCTGTTATCTTTGGTTACGGTGCAGATTTTTTTTCTATCTTTTGATTTGTTGGTCTGAGATTTAAACCTTGTGTTTTCTTGGGCACGTTTAGCCTTTTCGTGTTGAAATTTTCCTTCTAATGCCTTCTGTAGAGCTGTATTTGTCTATAGATACTACATAAATTTAATCATTGAATGTTCTTTTCCATTTATTGAGATTGAAAGTTTTGTTGGGTATAATAGTCTAGAGTGGCATTTGTGGGCTGTTACACTTTGTAGGACATCCTTCTAAGCCCTTAGAGCTTTAAAGGTCTCCACCGGAATATCATGTGTTACTCTAGTAGGTGTGCCTTTATATGTTACTTGTTTTTTTTTTTTTTTTTTTTTTTGGAAAGTATAACAGCTTTATTGATCATGATTAAAGTGCCTTGCTCTGCCACTTTTTAATTTTTCTTAAAAATTATTATTCTTTAACCTTTTTTTTTTTTTTTACAGTTCAGTCTTTATCCCCTCCCAGTCTGTCCTCTTCCTCATCACATACCTCCTCCCCTGTCTCCAAGAGAATATCGCCACCCCCTTCTTGTTTTGTTTATTTAATGTTCTCTTTATGTGTTTTGGGAATTTATTTTCTAGTCCAAGCTAGTCAGTCTTCTGTATGCTTCTTATACCGTAGTCATCTTCTGCTTTAGGTTATGGAAATTTTTTTCTATGATTTTGTTAAAAGTATTTTCTGGGTCTTTGACTTGAGGTTCTTAGTCTTCCTCTATTTTTAAGACTTAACATTTTCTTTGACTGAAGTATCCATCTTTTTCTAGCTTTTCTTCAATGCTAAAACTTTTACATTTCATCTCTTGTAGTCTCTTGGTGAGGCTTGCCTCTGTGGTTCTTAATTGGGTTTCATTTCTAATTTTCTCTTATTTTGACCTTTCTTTACAGATTCCATCATATCTTGCATAATTTTTTCATCATTCCACTGTTTTCATAGATTTTATTACTGAATTTATTCATATCCTCTCTAATATCTTTGAAGATATTCATAATAGCTATTTTGAAGACAAGATTTCCTGTTGATGCCCTGGCTGGTGTGTTTCCAGGGAGAGAGTGGTGTTGGTGACAAGACAAAGGGATGGCATGAGCAAAAGTATGGGAGAAAATCTGTCTCCTCCTGGACTTGCCATAACATTTATAATGTATTGATAATTTTCATTTAAAACAATTGTATTTTACATAATTAAAATTTAAAATTAAAATTTGTTTTAGTGTGATTTACAAAGGCTTAAATTGTCTCTGCATCTTTATTTTGCAAATATCTTTCCTTTAAAGGTTTCTTTTACTGAGCATAGAATTGTTACTAGGATGTTTTTAGAATGTTTTTATCTATGGTGTGTATGCATGTGTTCATTTATGTGTATATACATATGTGTGTCTGTGGGTACTTGTGTGTGTGTGTATGTGTGTGTCTGTGTTTCTGTGCATTTATGTGTGTGTGCCTATGAACAGAGGATGGAGTTGGCTGGTGTCTTCTTCCATTGGTTTCAATTCTTTACTGAGGCATGTTTTTATGCAGAATCCAGAGCTCACCCATTCCTGCTAGGCTAGCTAGCCAGCTCCTGCTAGATATCCCTGTCTCCGCCTTCTGAATGCTGGGATTATACTTGGCTTCTATGCTTGCCTTGCTGTTAAGTGGCTTCTAAACATTCAAATTCTGGTCATCATACTTGCATAGCAAGCATTTTACGAATGGAGCAACTCCATGCCTCTGTACCAGCTTTTTGATTTTTTTATTTACTATTTTGTCAGGATCTAAACATGTTTCATTAAGTCCAAACTCTCATTGTTTCTGAGATCAGTGGTAATTCTTTATTGCTCTTGATTCATTTTTCCATTTTAACTTTTAATTAAAATTAATCTTACTCACTGAAAAATTCATATATATATATATATATATATATTTAGTTAGTTAGTTAGTTAGTTAGTTAGTTAGTTAGTTAGTTAGTTAGTTAGTTCATTGGGATTACTCCTTCCTCTGTACCCTTTCTTATCTCCTTCTAATCCCTGTCAACATATCCCTTCTCTCTACTAGTCCTTTCCCACATTCCTGTACTTTTTAATTATTCTATGATACACTGAATTTAACCAGGGCCACCTGTGTGGCCATTTGTTTAGCGGTTGACATTGCAACTCACCAGTGGTTAGGGAACTGTGGGTAATAACTCTTTATCTTCTAGAATCAACAGTGAAGGGCAGGCCCACAATATACTTCATCCATACATATTTCACTGAATATAGATGGGCCCATTCTTGTACAGACCTAGTGCACTAAACTGCAGCTGATATGAGTTTATGATTGGAAGACTGTGTCTTGCCCAGAAGATGATATTCTGAAGTGCTTTTCCCTAATTCCTGTCTTGAATTCTTTCTGCGTCCACTTCTGCAGTGTTTTCAAAGCCTTAGAGTGGAGTAGTATACATGCCTTGTTTAAAGCTGAGTAGTCAACTATCATTTATTGTCATCACCATAGCCATGAGCCTCAGTATCCCTTGCTGGAAAGAGAGACTTCTCTGATTAAGGCTGAGAGTAGCATTTATTTGTAAGCAAAAACATAATATTTAGTTTTTCACCATTTAAATTTAACTAAGCAGTAGTATTAAATTGCTCTCTAGGGCCTATGATAGCTTATCTATGGCTTTTTGATCAGATGTATAGTACCAGGCATGGGTTCCCTCCTGTGGAGAGCTCAAATCTAATTGAAGAGTTTTTACCTCTGTAACAGTCATGTCCCTATTGCACAAGAGAGTCTGTCTTGCCTATTAGATGAGTCTCATGGTTTGAAGGATTCACAGCTGGGTAAGGGTGCTGATGGGTTGTGTGTGTTTTGTTCTCCCCCTCCCCCCGACGTCCCCTGGGCAACATGCATGGTACTTTCTAGCACAATGAAAGCCAATGGTGGGGAGGAGAACTCCATCTCAGTTTAAACTTGATGACTTTAAATCTTGCCATCCAGACATGTGATGTCAGCAAGAGGGTCTTAATATTTAGTTTTTCAACAATGAGATTGTAGTGAATTTGGTGAGCTTTTTTTCCTGTTTGTTTGTTAACTGATATTTGTTTCGTTAAACTTCTTGCTTTGTGTCTACAACTTTCAATAACTTCTGGAGAACTTTTCTGGACTCCATCTTGTACCCGTATATGTTACCTTATTTCCCCTTCTCTCTTTGAGGTATTTGAAATACGTGTCAGTGGTATGACTTGATATTTCTCTAGAGGCTCCTGAGTCTCTGTTCATTGTTCCCTGGCTTGCTTACCATGTGTCGCAGTGTTTCAGTTCTTTGGTTTATATTGCTGTATTCACCATTGCTTTATTTTGAGTTTTCTTTTTCAGAAAAATGTTTATTCATATTCTTGTGTGCATGCGTGTATGTATGCACATGCTCATGCACCGCCATGCTCTACTCTGTGTATGTAGAGGTCAAAGGGTAACTTTTAGGAGTTGGTTCTCTTTCTATCATATGGGCTCTAGGAACTGAACTGATCATAAGACTTAGCTACACAAGCCTTTACCCACCGAACCATGTGGATGACCTCTCTTTGTGTGAACTAGTCTGATACATCCTTCCAGTAGAATTTTATTCTAGATGTAACCATCTTGGAATAAAATGGTATCTGGAAATATTTGGCTCTTGATTTTTAATGCTGTCTACTTGTTTTCTCACTTACTCTTATGCTAAAACATACAGTGCTAGTCATTTGTCTTTGCTTTTCTCTGTGTCTGGCCTTTACAACTGTTCTTTCTTTTCTTGTGGATCATAACTGTATTCTCTATGTGTCTAGTAATGTCTTACTTGATGCTTACAATGTAAAATCTGCATCATTGTGTGTACAACTTTCATTGGCATTCTTTCTGAAGTGTTAAGCTTTAATTTTTAAGCATTTTAAGGGGCATGGAGAAGAGTTTGTTCTTTTCATGCCTGATTTTTCATGTCTTGTTGGAGAAGTGCAATGTAACTATTAATCTAAACCACCTTAGTTGAGTTGTGCCTCCTGAGATTTCAACTGGATGTTGAATTCGAATACGCCATGGATACACTCCCTGCCAGCACTACACATCTTCAGTGCAATGTGAATGCCAAAAGTTGTCTTGTCTGTAACTTCACAGTGATTGTTCTCCACCATAATATTAATGGTAACCTAAGCTTGTACCATGTAGCATTTAGGAAAAGATTAAAGGATACTGTCATATAGACTCTGTAAGCTGTTTTTTTCTGGGACACACTCTTTTGCTTTTTAAACACCAGGTTTCTACATCTTCTCAATATCTGTCCTTGCAATTTAGCGAGATAGCAAAGCTCAACATGCTTCTTCCTCTCCTGTCTTCATCTTCCAAGAGGTGCCTCTGGGAAAGCAAGCTGACAGTGCTTCATGCTTTATTTGGGGACTATAACTCTGTGCTGCTACCTGTTGTTGTTTCCTGAAGAAGTTTATGATCTTTGTGACTATGCACAAGACACCACACACACACACACACACACACACACACACACACACACACACACACACACTTATGCACACACATTTACATATTGTTCACTGCTGTATTTTGCATGTATGTGACATATATTTAAATCATATATTCTTGCCTGACTTTTTTTAGGTGTTTTTAATAGGAGGGCATTCATAGTGCCAGATACCCTATCAGGGTAGAAAGAGAAATCCCTGTTTTGACTTTTACAGTTATTAGCATATTGTATATATTTTGTTTATCCAAATGCTAATCCATCCCATTCCATTATACTAGATTTTTTATACTGTATCAAGCCAAATGCTACAGATAAGCACCTAAAATACAATTTAAACACATTCAAATCATTAAAGTGTGTTTATACTACTGAGCTATGAAAGAAATAGGGGCGTTATAAAAATGAAAGAAAAAGCCACAAAAGCGTCAAACCAATTCTTCATGTTGAAGGGCTGGAATAGACAGATAATGGGAGATGATGCATGATTATTTTTGAGAATGGACCTCATATAAGCAATGTAAATACCGTCAAAATTACTCTTGTCATGTTCAAGCCCGTAGGCATTGCTCAAAGGTAATATTTTGTGCTGTACCTACGTTCCTTGCTTCTTTAAGCATTAATTCTTAAAGAAATTTCCAGTTTTATAGCCCTCCAGAACAAAACCACTGATTATTATTCTAAAAGAATGTAGGTAATTATATATACTTTTGACACTTCCATCTTATTTCTGACAGCTACACCTTTCCTCTCTAGAAGGCTGGGGGCTGGAGTGGCAGGTGCCTGGCATGCCCTCAGTGTGACATCTCTGTTCCCCTACTCACTCCAGTTTCTTTTTCTTTCTAATGTTGGGTAGTCTTCCTTACCTGGACTTTTTTTGCTCTAGATGCCTTAGAGCGGAGGAAGGGTTATAGCAGTGTGGGTCCGTTTACATGGGAACAGACGTCCATTTCATTGCTTCCTTCTTCCAATGGCTTAACCATCTCTTAGTCATTAGCATACAAAACCTAGCATACAGCTCTTCAAGGCTAGCTTCATCAAACCTCAGCTTGCTTATCCAAAGTTGAGAAAGACAGCTTTAGGGATAGTTTGACAGCACCCAGAAGATTTCAGTTCTATTACAATGTGACTTTTCCGTGCACATTCTAATGTACTCTGAAATACTGCAAATTGACTTCAGTTTCCGTTGAGATGTCTGAAGGCAAGATGGGATGTTCAGGGGGTATGTACTTGCTTGTAAAATATTCAACCAGTACTTATTGGCTAATGACAATTGATTAAATTTTAACATTTTTTTATATCAATGTCCTCACCCTCCTGCTAAATTCTCTGACACAAACATCTTCAAAGTTGATCTTCAACATTACAAAAACTAGATAATCTCTCCTAAGTTATATTTTTAAAATGTTGTTTTCAAAGATAAAGAGACTACCAATAATTATTTCTCCCCTGGTTACTGGTACTTTAAGTCCAATGAGTCCTATTAACATCACCAAAAAATTTCATAGGCATATCCACCTGTTAGCTTTTCCATCCAATTCAAAGGCCTTTAAAGACTACCCATAACTTCTACACTAAAGAAATATTTTGGGAGAAGAAATGCAAATTTTTCTTGAGGAAGGGAACAGATGTGCACTGTGCATCTATTTTGATGTGTTTTTCCTTTGTAGTGGAGTGTATTTTCTACAAATGGTGGCAACAACAATTTTGATCTCATATGGTTCTTTAGAACTGTGACATTTGCTGACCTGTGGAATCTAATTTCTTTCACTTGGGTCTTGGAGCTTGTATCATTTTTTTTAAATTGAAAAACACAAAACCAAAGTGACTAAAATTATTTCTAAGGCTGATTCATGACAGGTATTGTGTCTTGCTGGCTCACAGGCTAACTCTTGGAAACTAACTACCACATTATAAGGAAGCCTAGGACATGCAGGGATATTATAATGTATGTAATTTATACGACAGCCCCACACAAGGTTTTCACACAACATCAAGAATCAAGCATCTGACAGGAGTCTGAGAAGCCTTTGGAGGAGTCTGTGTTCCAGCCAATGAATTATCTACAGGCCTAAATCTATTGGAATAGAGGAAATAATAAACGTGAATACAGTCTATGTTTTTGAGTTTCCTCTGTTAAGGCTGAGTTGAGCCTAGATAAACAATTCTCATGGAATTTTCCCCAAACTGCTATTTTGAAGGAAAATCAATGCCATTCTTTATGGCATTAGGTTTAGGTGCCTTTATGGGAAACAGGAAATAGCTGGAACACACTTTGGTTCCGGGAGTGACCAAACCAGATTAATCTAGGTGGTGTCAGGTCTAGGATTGAGGCAGGTGAGATGGGCAGTGTCTTTACAAGGGTGTTTGCAAAAGCCCATAGAGATTCAGGGAGCATAAGAGCAAATCTAAGGGACTTTGGGAAGCCTGCTGTTGATGACTGAAAGGACTGAGTAAGATGCTACAGGAAGCAGGAGGGAAGGAACGCTCATACACACTGGCACAAAGTTTAACAACAATATCTCCTGCAGTGAGGTGAAAATACGAAATGTACCTATTTTCCCAGCTAGGGAGTATTACAGAAAGAGGCTCAAAAGTGGCTTGCCTACCGTCTGTTTCTAACTGCCTGGAGTAAAATCCAAGGAAGAGAGATGAGCTAAAGAAAGAAATGTTATATATAAAGTCTCCAGGGCTTGCTGGGTTGGAAAAGAAAACTGTATCTCATTCCCAGCCTCTCCAGATGGCAAATGATGCTAAATTAAGACATGGCTTCTGAGCAGAGATCAAATCCAGGGTGCTGTCAAGAGAACACGAACGGAAGAGAAATACCTTTTGTTAAGGCTTCATAGAGTTCTGAGCTAGTGTGTTATAGGTCATTTTGAACAGACAAAAAAATCACCACGTGACAGTTTTGTGATGTTTCTTCCACATTTCTTCTGAGAAATAATTTTTTTTTTTCTGAGAATCTTAGAGTGGTATTCTTAAAGAGAGCTTATGTTTTGTTTTGGTTTGTTTTTTAAAGGCTTAACTCAATGAGGCTTACGAATGTGACTTTTGTCTAATGGGATAGATTATAAATTGATTCATAAGAAGTCCACAAATGTTTAAAGGAATTTCACCACCTAGTACTGAAAAGGGTAGAGCTGGTGTCTGTGGAAGAGGGAGCAGACATAGCGTGAGTCAATTACAAGAATGACCTACATCTTATGGCATAGTAAGGATGTGTTAGTGGATCAAGAGTCCAAACACAGAACAAAAGGCCATGGAGAATTCCTTGGTAGTAGGTCTGAGCCCTAGTCAAGGAGCTGAGAACATACACCTGGATATATTTTAGAACGATTATGGACCAGTGCCTACTGTGTTTTATCTGTTGGCTCCTTTTCAAATGAGCACACTTCATGCCTCTCTACCTACCACACCATCATTTGTCAGGCATATGTGGAGTAGAGAAATCATCTTTTCAGTTCACCTATCTTCAGATCAACAGTGTTAGCATCCAGGGTGGAAACCTGAAGGAGTCTTGCTCTAAGGCAGTGGTCCTCGACCTTCTGAACTCTGGGGACACATTAATACAGTTCCTCAGATTGTAGTGACCCCCAACTATTAAATTATTTTCATTGCTACTTCATAACTGTAACTTTGCTATGGTTATGAATCATAATGTAAACCTTTGTGTTTTCCAATGACTTGGGCACCAGGCAACTATTGTGAAAGGGTCATATGACTCCCCCAAGGGGGTTGACTTCACAGGTTGAGAACTGCTATTCTAAGGACTTTATCAGATTCAAAAACTTAGGCCCTGGACTATAATTCTAAGTTTGATGAGTTTGGGAAGTGCTCTGGATAGAGAGTGAGAGTATTTTACGTGGGAAAAATGGAGACTGTGGCCTGAAAGTGAAATTGTGTCAGATATTTAGTTTCCCCCACAGTAAGTACAATAACGGTTTTCTGTTAAATGTTCTGCTAGAGCCTTGACACATCTGTACTAATAAAGCCTTGCCTCATTTCTTGAAACAGGATAAATCTTTACTATTACTGCAAGAGTAGAATCCTGCCAAAACCAGGTGGTGTGGCTCTTGAGGCTAGATCCTAGAAAGAAACCCTCTGCCCCTGCCCCTTGAAACGTTTGCCTCTGGATTTCAGGATCTGTAGTGTAGGGAGGTGCCAGAGGTTAAGTGTGGATGTTTTGTTTGAGGGCACAGCTAGGAATCCAGATAAGGACAAGAATCAATTAATGAGTGTGTGATCAATACAGGAGCCAGCTCACAGCCTTTTGGTACAGCAGAGATGAGTTATCCCTAACATCTTTTGGTTATTTGAGGGATAACTGTCCCTTAGAGTCTCAGGCACTTGAATACTTGGCCCCTAGTTGGTAGAAATATTTTGGGAAGGATTAGGAGATGTAGCCTTATTGGAAATGGTATGTTGACATGAGTCAGGCTTTGGAGAATTTGAGTTTCCTCCTTTCTGAGTTTCTCTCGGCTTTGTTCTTTCAGATCAAAATGTGAGCCCTCAGCCTCTGTTCCGGTCATCTGTCTCTTACTGCCTTCACTTCAACATTATAAATTTTATCCCTCCATAAATGTAAGCCCAAATAAACTCTTTCCTATATACATTGCCTTGTTCTTGGTGTTTTATTACTGCAATAGAAACATAACTAATACAGATTACAGGTATGGTAGTTTGAACAAAATAGCCCCCATAGGGTCATATATGTGAAAGCTTGCTCCCCGGTAGGTAAAATTGCTTTGGGAAAGATTAGGATTGTGATTTTGTTAGAGGAGGTTTGTCCCTGAGGGTGGGCTTTGGGGTTTTAAAAGCTGACACCATTTCTCATCTCTCTTTCTCTCTGCCTAATGCTGGTAGATCAGATGTAAGCTCTTAGCTGTTGCTTCAACACTATGCCTGCCTGCCTGCTGCCATGTACCCCACCAGGATGATCGTGGACTCTAACCCTCTGGGAGCTCCCAATTCAATGCCTTGGTCATGGTACTTTTTTTCATAGTAATAGAAATTAACTAAGATATCAGGATTATGCGCAAAATGATTGTTTTAATGAAACAATATATGACCCATCTATTTACTAATAAGGAGAAAGGCTGGCAGTCATGTGATCTGTAAGAAGCAAAGCTGAGCTTAGACCACAGTGTATATAAGAATTGAGATTCTTCCGTTCTTCATGCTACTCTTAAATGAGGGCATTAGATGACCAGAAAGACACCCATTTGAACTAGAAAGTCCACGAAGCTTTAGCTTGAGAAAACTGAGCCCTGTCGAATAAGGACAAGGCTTGCATCTTGCAAAGGTGGAGAACTGTCTTGAAAAGAAGAGAAACATGTTTTGTTCTCTTTAAAACATGTGGTCATCAAGCCTGTGAGATGGCTCAGCAGGTAACTGTGCTTTGTACTAAACCCAATGACTTGAATTCAACCCTCTGGAACCACATGACAAAAGGAGACAACTGATGCCTGGATGTTTTCTCCTGACATCCACAAGAATGCAGTAGCACCTGAACATACACACACACACACACACACACATGCATACACACTAAAATAATTTTCAAAATGTGTATTCACTATAAGTGATTAATTTGCTTCCATTTGAAGAAGTGACTTCACTGTAGGTGGCTTTACATTCAAGCACAAGTGTTTCTCTGTGCTGGTCCATGAAGAGACATGATGTGGAAACTGCACAGAATAAAGCATAAAATTAGAAGGGCTCTGGGAAAGCCATTTGGTTCACTTGTTAAGAAACATGCATGGGCAATTTTCACAGCTCAGAATTATCAGGGAGAGGAAAAAAAGGAACAGGAGTGGATGCAGCTTGTGTTGTATCACACATTTTTATTCATTAATATTGTCCCCAAAATATATGAAATGAAATGTAAAATACATTGCAATTTAATAAAACCATAAACATGTTTTGTACAAACATTATTGAACAGCCCCCACCAGAATTTTTTGGCTCTGTTTATAGGTAATCTACAGTTGCTTGACTCATGATATGTCCTCTGGGGAGCAATGAATGCACCTCCTGATGTTTCATGGACAAGCACAGAGAAACATTTTGTGTTTGCGTGAGACAGTACCTAGAATGAAGTCACTTCTTCAAATAGCAGTCAAATAATTATGTGCATCTTCCTTTTGGTTAAGCTTCCTTTCTTAGGATACTTATTTACCTACTTTCTCTAGCTTCTGTTTCCTTCCCCCTCCCCACAAATCTCTGTAGAAGAGATCAGGATTTCCTTATGTCACCATCTGGTGTCAGCACACACCACTCTCAAAGTTCCCATGTTTGTTTGTATACCAGAATTTTCTGGAGAGCTTGGGAAAGTTGCAGATTTCAATGGCCTATCCTGAGCTACTGAACAAAGTGTTTTTGATATCTGTTCTTTCTTTTCATGCTCAATAATACTGTTCGATTTTAAACGTTTTTCTCCAGTATTTTGGAATTATGTATTAATTGGTGTCAAATCACTCTTCCAAGAATGTTTTTGCCAAATTAATCTTTCTAAATGTCTGCATCCTATATGTTGTTGCAGTATTAAGCAGCTGTTAATGTACCGCTATTGATCATGAGAATACAACCAATTATCTGTAGTCTAGAATCTAGCATCACAGGCCATTGAGGACTTTTCCTAATGTATCTTAATTGTTTTCTGATACAATTTCACACCAGTACCTGAGGTGAGAGTTTCAGATTTCTTTGGAGACTTAATTGTGTCATGTGATTTTTTTTCTGGAAACTTTCTTATGAGAAGATATTTTGCTGAAGTAGATACATGAGAGGATGTTTTGCTGAGAACAGACACGTGGTGTTTTTCTGGAAGTTGTCTGGTGAGAGGGCATGTGATATTTTGCTAAAACAGACACCTGAGAGGACACATGATGTTTAGAAAGAATACAAATGTAACTCCACAGACATTGGTATACCTTGCAACGCTTTGCTGATCTTCTCTTGTTGTGTCTTCATAGTGGAAAATGAACCTTGTGGTAATTCAGCTGCTTCTTGCTGCTTCTGTGGACTCATTCTGATTTGACAGAGCCTCAAGGTTTCTTCTGGATTGAGGCGCTACTATTGATTTGTGTTTGGGTTTGCAGTGGATGGACTGCTGCTACTGATTGAGTTTGGTGTTATGGACTGGACTGCTGATAACCTGATAGCGAAGATTAGAATAAGCTCAAAGAACTACTTCCCAACAAGACCAAATTCTCCTTGTCCTATTAGCCATCTTCTTCTGTTACCTCTGGTCGGTGGGTAAAAGGGAGGTTGAAGCATTTAAGAATGCTAATTAAAAAATTCCAAGCCTACAAGTACCAGTAGACTAACAGACCTTTCTGTTGTGTTTCAGGATGTTGGCATAAAGCATTGTATACTGTATAGACCAAACAGTAAATATTTAATTCTCACAGTTCCAGAGGATGAGAAGCCTAAGGAAAGGTTACCAGCATACACATTTTCTACTTTGAATCTTATTTCTGTTTTATATTAATAATAACAAAAAGCAAGCAGCAGAGGTAGGTATGGAAAAAAAAGTTGACACATGACACCTTCAGAAGACACAGTTGTAAGGGTATGGGGACCATGACTGGGCCTGGGGGTGCAAGGAAGAACATTAGACAGAGATAATACAATCTACAGAGAAGTAAGAATGACAAAGCCTGAAAGGGAAAGAGGCTTCCCTTTAAAACCTGGAGAGATGATTCATTAATGACAAGGATAAGGGTAGGAGAGTGGGGGATTATCTGGCAGCTATGACAGGATGGGGTCAGCAGGGAATCCAGAGGGACCTCTTTGAAGAGCTGCCTTCCTCCAGCCAACCTCCATGAGCAGATCTCCCCTAGATGTCTCTGGACATGAGAACAAAGGAAAAATTGACTTTTAATAACCTCTTTGTGGTTGCTAAAAGTTTCAATCACATGATTTGGTTCAACAGAACCTATGTGACAAAAAACATAGAAGAACAGAGGCACTGTAAATTGATGGCTGTTGACTCCCAGCACAGACTACTTCCTAATTCTCTGTCCCATACAGAGCTGGGGTAGGCGTATGGCTTGATTCTTTCAGGCTGTGAGATCTGAAGCCAGATCAGATATAGAGGCTTGGGTTCTAACAGGTTGCAGTCAGTTGCCTTCTTTTGCTATTTCCACAGTGGGGAGATAATGTTGGTGTCTCCTCTTCTCATGAAGAGCTCTTTATGGTGCTCCACCCTCAGGATATCATATGAATTGAATTACCTCTCAGGGATGATGCCATCAGATAGAGGTTAGGGCTTCGACATGTGAATATCAGAAGAAAATAACAAGAAATATATCCTCTTGATCAAGTTATTATTTTTCTATAACTGATTCGATCTAAACTCCTTTTTATTCAATCTTTTGTTAAACTAGGGAAGTCGAGCATTGGAACCTGAAAGTCTAAGGCTAGCTTGACCTACATTGCAAGACCATGCCCCAAGAAACAAAAGTTAAAAAGGTAACAAAGAAAATAAACAAACAAAAACTGATGTTGACAAAATGTCACACATAGAGAGAAGTTGCTGGAGCAAATAATTTCTGATTCTCACCCTTTGCTCAGACTGTTTAGTGCTCAAAACCATTCTCTCTCTACTTCTTTGTCTCTGTCTCACTCTTCTTCACTTCTATTTCAGCAAATATCTCTTAAATTCAGAGGCATGTCATTTAAGATCTATGGTGAAATTATCAAATAAGAAATAAACATGGACATAATATTGTCATCCGATCCACAGAACATGGGAAGAAAAATATACCAGATAAGGATGACACAGGCAAAGTGCATACCTGCAAAGGTCTTGAATTCTTAATGTAAAATAATTCTCAGCTCAGTTATAAGAGGAGAAATGCCCTTTTCTTCTTTAGACCAAAGACTGGAACATAAGAAAAAATAACAGATAATATTCACAGCAGAGGATACTTAGTGTAGTGCTTTGAATGAAAATGTTCCCTGTAGACTCCGGTATTTGAAGACTTTGTCCCTGGTTAATGGCCTTGTTAGAGAAGGTGTAGAAGGCATAGCCTTGCTAAAGGACATAAGTCACTGGGAATGGACTTTGAGAACTGATATTTTGAGTCCACTCTCTCAGTTTCCTATTTATGGTTCAATATGTGCTCTCTCGGCTGGTCCTGCTGCCATGCTGGTGCTTGTTGCTACTCTTATCCCTCTGGAACCCTAAGCCAAATAAACCCTTCCTTTCATAAGTTGCCTTGTTCATGGGGTTTTATCACAGCAACAGAAAAACAAACAAAGATACTTAGTGTTAGAAATGCAAGTGAAAACCAAGAGAATAAACCTATATACATTCAAGAAAGTATTACAATTATGAAGACACTTTATTACTCCAAAATGTTGGCAAAATACAGAACAATTGGGTCTGTCGTGTATTAATTAAAGAATACACAACAATTCAAAAACTTTGAAAAACTTCTTGCCCATTTCTTATAGTGATATATGTATATTTTGTCTATGACCAATTAATTCTATTCTTCTTTAATCATTTGAAACAGTGAAAATATACTTCCACATAATGATACCTTGATGTTTTGTAGGTGCAAACTAATAATTAGGATTCTCACAAATGTCCATGGACCTAGAAATTGGTGACTTATGCTCATATTATAGAGCAAATACATGCACTAAAGGGAGATAGTTCACAAAAATTGTGTCATACAGTCCACAGAAACGATGCTGAAAGCAAACGCAAGACACAAAGAGTAGAGGTTGAAACTAGGCAAAATAATTCATGGTTAAAAAACATAATAATTTATGGAAATAAAAGTCAGATCAGTGATGCATATCTTAATTGGAATACAGGATTTCCTAGATAAATATATTGGCTAGTTCCTATTCATGCCACATGTCATTTATATATTAACAATAGATGTAAAACAAAAGCTGTGCATAGATCACACTCAAACAACAAGGGTAGAGATATGCAAGAATCTTAGTGCACCAGGGTATCAGGCTACTAATATCTCCAGACAGGAATTACCTAGGTAGTAGGAGAGTCCCAAAATTCAGAAGGTCAGTGAGACCACTTCACAGGCCTCATTTCCCTTCCATTAAGGGAAAAACATTTTAAAGGTGTATTTAGTTTTATTTTGAGTGATAAATATTTACCTAAATACATGTCTGTGCTTGGTATGCATGGAGAGCCGTTGGAGGCCAGATGAAGGCAACTGATGCCCTGGAACAAGAGTTAGACAGCTGTTAGCTGCTTGTAGGTGATAGGAATGAACCTGGTCCTCTGCAACAGCAAGAGCTCCCAAATACTGAACTATCTTGCCAGCCCCTATGAGACAATTTTTTCTGTTTGTTTGCTTCTTAAGACAGGCTCTCTCTATGTAGCCCTGGATGTCCAGGAATTCCCTCTGTAGACCAGTTTATCCTCTGTTCCACTGACTGCTGGGATTAAAGGTGTGCACCATTACACTTAGCTAGCAAAGACAATTTGTAACAAAATCATGAGGACAGAACGAGTGAAGCAAATATCCAGAACTCAGTTCTCTTCTTGGCATATACTTTTATTTTCCCATGTTCAGGAATAGACTCACAGCCACGTAGTTACTAGACAAGGGCTCTATTAACTCATATCTCAGACCTTTGCCTTTTTTTTGTATATAACTCCTCAAAGCACTATTTAGTTATAATATTGGTGGCTTGGCTAAGAAAGTCTACACACAGAGAGTGACCTAAGTGAGTTGAAGACATAGGAAAGGAAATTAATATAATTATTGAATTATATTGAATATCACTATTATATTGCCATGTTGCATATTAGGATATGCTGGCAGCAAGATTGGTGGAATTTTGGTAGAATCAGTGAAACATGAGGCCTGGAAGAATCAAAGGATTCAGGAGTTGGACATTAGAAAAGGTGTCCTGCCCACGAGATTACAGAGGGCTTTCAATTAGTGATAGCAAAGTGTCAAGTGCATATCCAGGGAACACATGCTAAGAAGACATGAAGTACAAAATGAAGACAAACTCAAAGAACTGAACAACTATAATTATTAAAGGACACATGTGCATATATACATATATATAAAACCTTACTGTATAATGCATTATATAATATATAGAATCTATTACATATATAATACATTATAATAATTAATTACTTATGGAAGGGGCTGGGGATGTAGCTCTCTGGTGGACTATTTGCCTATATTATGTGACACTGGATTCAATCCCTTGTACTACAAAATTAACAGTGATTCAAAAAGAATTATGATGATATATCAGTGGTAAAAGTGAATGCCATGAAAGTATGGTGATCTGAGTTTGGTCCCCAACACTCCCTTAAAAAGTAAGGAGTGCTGGCTTTGCTTGTAACTGCGGTGCTGGAGTAATAGAGATACAGATCCCTGTGACCACCTGGCCAGTCAGCCTAGCTCAATTATCGAACTCCAGGACCCAGGGAGGGAGAGCCACCTCAAAAGCCAAGTGTGTATCACTTGAGGATAACACCTAAAGTTGACCTCTGGCCTTCACACACAGTCGGACATGTGTATTCACCCCCACACACTGATGTGCACATAAACCTGTGTACATAAGCACCACGATGAGAGACAGAGCTGGATCTTGAAATTTGTAAACAATGGTGGCTACAGTTCTAGAGAGAGCCTTGAGAGATCTGAAAGACAAGTGGAGTGAACAGCCTGCTGTTAGTGTGAGCCACTGGTACAAGTTGGTCTGCTTCATCCTCCCAGCCCCATGCACTCAGAAATAAGAATCAGAACCAACACATATTTAACAACTACCTTGATCATATAGCCAGGCTGTTCTCTAACTAGCTCATAATTTAAAGTAACCCATTTGTTCTAATCTACATTCTGCCACATGGCTGGTTACCTGTGCTCACGTGCCATGGATCATATCTTCCCTGGGGGAATCTCCAGCACCTGGCGCTCTCCCAAAATCATTTCTGGCTCCTGGATATTCCACTTCCTATTTCCTGCCTAAGCCATAGGCATCACTTTATTTATTTATTTATTTATTTATTTATTTATTTATTTATTTATTTATTTATTTATTTATGATATTTACTTTATTTACATTTCAAATGTTTCCCCCTTTCCAGGTCTCCCCTTCGGAAACCCCCATCCCCTCCTCCCTCCCCCTGCCTCTATGAGGGTGCTCCCCCACCAACCTGTCCATTCCTGTCTTCCCTCCCTAGCATTCCCCTACACTGGGCCATCTAACACCCTCAGGCCCAAGGGCCTCTCCTCCCACTGACGGTCAATAAGTCCCTCCTCCGCCACATTTGTGGCCAGCACCATGGGTTCCTCTTGTATTCTTTGGTTGGTGGTCCAGTCTCTGGGAACTCTAGGGGTTCTGGCCAGTTGACACTGTTACTCCCTCCATAGGGCTGCAAACCCCCTCAGCTCCTTCAGTCCCTTCTCCAACTCCTCCATCCGGGACCCCACACTCAGTTCAATGGTTGGTTTCAAGCATCCGCCTCTGTATTTGTCAGGCTCTGCCTGAGCCTCTCTGGAGACAGCTTATCATGCTTCCATCAGCAAGTACTTCCCAGTATCCACAAGAACATCTGCGTTTGGTGGCTATATATGGGATGTATACCCAGGTGGGGCAGTCTCTGGATGGCCTTTCCTTCAGTCTCTGCTCCACATTTTGCCTCCATATTTCCTCCTGTGAGTATTTTGTTCACCCTTCTAAGAAACACTGAAGCATCACATTTTGGTCTTCCTTCTTCTTAGGCTTCATATGGTCTGTGAATTGAGTCTTGGGTATTCTGAACTTTTGGGCTAATATCCACTTACAGTGAGTACATACCATGTTTGTTCTTTTGTGACTGAGTTACCTCGCTCAGGATGATATTTTCAAGTTCCATCCATTTGCCTGCAAATTTCATGAAATTGTTGTTTTTAATAGCTGAGTAGTATTCCATTATGTAAATGTACCACATTTTCTGTATCCATTCCTCTGTTGAGGGACATCTGGGTTGTTTCCAGCTTCTGGCTATCATAAATATGGTTGCTATGAACATAGTGGAGCATGTGTCCTTTATTACATGTTGGAGCATCTTCTGGGTATATGCCCAGGAGTGGTATAGCTGGGTCCTCAGATAGTACTATGTCCATTTTTCTGAGGGTCCGACAAACTGATATCCAGAGTGGTTGTACCAGCTTGCAATCCCACCAGCAAAGGAGGAGTGTTCCTCTTTCTCCACATCCTCACCAACATCTGCTGTCACCTGAGTTTTTTAATCTTAACCATTGTGACTGGCGTGAGGTGGAATCTCAGGGTTGTTTTGATTTGTATTTCCCTGATGACTAAGGATGTTGAACATTTCTTTAGGTGCTTCTCAGCTGTTCAAGTTTCCTCAGTTGAGAATTCTCTGTTTAGCTCTGTTCCCCATTTTTTAATAGGGTTATTTGGTTCTCTGGAGTCTAACTTCTTGAGTTCTGGAAGCTGATCCTGTACTACCTTTATTATTGATAGGTGCCATATTCATACAGACACAAGATACTTTCTCTGCAGCCGTCCTTGATTCCTTCATCACTCTTGGCCCCTGCTGTCAAGGAGTCCTCTCAATTTGTTCCTTTTCTCCTTTCTCAACATTAGTTCCACTTTAATTACCAACAGAGTTTTTCTTTTAAGTCGTCTCTCCCTGATTTAGAACTTTAGTCTTCTAATTGGCTTCACAGTATCTTTTTTTTTTTTTTTTGTCAGTCTAGAATCTTCATTGCTGCCACTGAACTTTCCTCAGTAAAATTTACCATGTGCTTTAAGCCATTTATCTTCTTCAAAGCCACCACTCACACATTTCAGCAGCCCCAATGATCTGGCCTCAGGTCTCCCATTTCAGTCCTGTCTAACAGTAATTCCCACCCTCACATTGCTGTGCTCCTAAGCTACAGCTTTTTCACTCACTCTTCAGGGTCATTGTCTGTGTAGCATGCTTTCTCTGAAGCATCCTCTCCTCTAATATCTTGCTTCCTACAATTTATTCATAGTCTTCAGTTAAAGCTCAGGTCAAAAATCACTAGCCTAAGAAAACTAGACCCATTGCTTCTCAGACAGGGTTTGTATGTGCATGTGCCGACACACACCCATACATCACTACACACGAAAGAGTTTTTAGACTGGCTTGCACTTGTGGGGGCTGAATACTCCCATAATAACTGTCTATAGACTAGAGAGATAGGAAAATTAGGAGCTGCTCAGTCTGTGAGGCTAGAGATCTTAGGAAAAGAGGACTGAATGATGGAGCAGTAGAACATAAATACGCAGAAGCCCCCTGGAGATCTGCTGGTGTAAGCCAAGGAGAAAGCTGAAGAGGCAGGAATCTATGGCCACAGGCGATGGCAGCAGCAACAAAAACATTAAGAACAGGTCTCAGTTCAAGAACAGATAAGCAATACATGGCTGAGAGCTTTTCTTTTCTGATTTTTGCTTCATCTAGGATATGTATATATATATATATGTATGCATTCATCTATCTATCCATCATTTACCTATCTATTTAATTACCTATTCTATCTATCTATCTATCTATCTATCTATCTATCTATCTATCTATCTATCTATCTATCTATCTATCTATCTATCTATCTAATCAATCTATCATCATCTGTCATATATCTATCATCTATCTATCTATCTATCTATCTATCTAATCAATCTATCATCATCATCTGTCATATATCTATCAATCATCTATCTATCTATCTATCTATCTATCTATCTATCTATCTATCTATCTGATCAACCTATCTATCTTCTATCATCACCATCATCTGTCATCTGTCTATCATTTATATAATTATTTATAACCCCCCCTGGATTATATTTTTAAGTGAAGAAAACACACAAGTTTATCTACAGTGTGGTACATATGGTACTATTCCAAAGTGAGATTATAAGAAAATATATTTATCTTTGATTATCTGTGAAAAAAGAACTACAGGAGTGATTAAAGTCTGAGGTGATGTGGCTGCTTACTGATGGGGTGGAAGGAATGAGGAGGAGAGAGTAGGGGACTGAGAATGGGTTGAAGGGGTGAAATGGGACCCTTCTCTAATGCCGTTGGTCTCTCTTGTATTGATAAATGAGAAGCATTTCACTTCTTATAAAATCCTATTAATTGGTACACAGGAGAAACCCAAATAGAATGCAAACAATATTGTCTTAGTCAGGGTTTCTGTTCCTGCAGGAATCAGGAGCTGATGCAGAGACCGTGGAAGGATGTTCCTTACTGGTTTGCTTGCTTGGCTTGCTGGCTTTCTTTCTTTCTATTTTATTTTTCTTATAAAGGCAACATTTAATTGGGCCTGGCTTACAGGTTCAGAGGTTCAGTCCAGTATCATCAAAGCAAAAACATGACAGCATCCAGGCAGACATGGTACAGGAGGAGCTGAGAGTTCTACATCTTCATCTGAAGGCTGTTAGCAGAACACTGCCTTCCAGACAGCTAGGAGTAGGGTCTTAAAGCCGACACCCACAGTGACACACCTACTCAACAAGGCCACATCTGCTCCAACAAGCCCACACCTCTAAATAGTGCCACTCCCTGGGCCAAGCGTATATAAACAATCACATTCCATTCCCTGGCCCCCATAGGCTTGTTCAAACACATGAGTCTTTGGGAGCCATACCTAGCCATAGCATAATAAAAAAGTACATGTAGTCCAACTTCCAAAGTCCCCATAGTCTATAGCAGTCTCAACAATGTTAAAAGTCCTAAGTTCAAAGACTCTTCTGAGATTCATCAAATCACTCCACTGTAATCCCTGAATCAAGACAGGAAACAAACGGGGCAAACTCCAAACTCTGTATCTCCATGTCTGACATCAAAGCAGTTTTCAGATCTCCAACTCCATTTTCATCTTTGTTGTTTGCAACAAACTAGTTTCTCCTGGGCTGGTTCCATTCCCTGTTAGCAGCTTTCCTCAGCAGATAGACCATGGCTGTGGCATCTCGAACATCTTGGGGCCTCCCAGGCAATTTCAATGTTACAGCTTCATGTTTCAGTGTCTGGGATACACATGTTTTTTCTGGGCTCCTCCAATGGGCTGGCATCTCTTCTCCAGCTCTGCCCTCTCTCAGGTTGATCCACTCCATTACCCCTGCTGTTCTTGGTGATTGTCCCATGGCACTGTCATCTCCAATAGACTGGGGTCTTCTGCTGCAACTAGGCTTCAGCAATAGCCTCTCATAGGCTTTCTTCATGGTGTCAAGCCTCAACTCCTTTGCATGACACCTTCAGGCCTGAGCCATCAACTGCAACTAGGGCTGCACCTTCACCAATGGCCTTCCATGGCCTCTCACAGTGCCAAGCCTCAGCTGTTCTTCACAACGCCTTCATGTCTTCAAAACCAGTACTATCTGGGTGACTCTTACACATTACCAAGTACATTGGCTGGCTTTCTTATAGAGCCCAAGACTACCAGCCCACAGATGGTACCACTCACAAGGGGCCCTCCCCCCTTGATCACTAATTGAGAAAATGCCTTACCGCTGGATCTCATGGATGCATTTTCTCAACTGAAACTCCTTTCTCTGTGATAACTTCTACTTGTGTCAAGTTGACACAAAACCAGCCAGTACAAATATCCAATGATCTAGTTGCACTAAAAATGAATACACTGACCATGACAAATGGGCCAAAAAGAAAAGAATAAATATAAAAAGTAGTGGAAGAAAATATAATAAGTTTGTGGTGAGTGACTTTTTACTGAAGTGGCCCGTTCTTTGGGGAAAAAAACCCCAACAGAGTAAATCCTATTAGTTAGCCTCCATGCCAGGCACAAGGGACATATTCACTATATTGTTTAAAACCCAAACTAAAGAACTGCACTGTACACCCTTTCTGAGAAAAGACACTTTTCGCAGGGGTGTGTGCTAACAATCTTGACAGGGCTTCGTATGTGTTCTAAGACTGCAAACGAGTGTGTTAGATAGTGAAACCCAGTTTCTCAGTTCCTGAGAACACAGCAACAATGTTTGAAAGCAGAAAACTTTACTGAATGCAATGCACTATATTGAAGCATCCGTATAATTCATTGTACATTTGTTCTAGGAACATTTGTGTGGCTGTAGTCAATAGAAAAGTAGGCATAGAAGCATGAGTATTGTGTATACTTCTATGAATCAATTTCCTCCTAGCTTTGTCACTTTGAAGGGCATCTACCAATTTTCAATGTAAGGTTGAAACCAGGCCTGAGTGCGTACAAGCACATGTGTATGCACACACATTCAACCTCCCCAAACAAACACACAAACAAGAACACAAGAGAAACTCAGATTGAGTTATGGTGCCAGAGCATGTACCCAAAATGATGCCAACATATTAAAAAGACTAGAAATCTATCTGAAGGACCTCTTGATGGCCAAACCAGGGAAAGAGAGGACAACAACAACAACAACAACAGCAACAGCAACAACAACACAACAGTGGACTATTACTCATAGAAGAAAATAGAAGGCAAATATGCATGAGTTCCTGATGACCCAAAAATATCATTGAATAAATAAGGAAACCTGGGAGGAAGGACAGGAAAACATAAATTACAGCAGAATTCCAAAGAATAAGTGTTGTGGGAGTAACAGAGATACAGCATTGTCATTTGATGATGCCAGAGAAATAACTGTTTTAGGGAATGCTAAAACATCAGTGGATGCTAAAACTAACAGGTAATAATGCAATTAAAAATAAGATGTTGTGTGATCTCAGGCCAAGTAGTATGTGGAGAAACTCCGCAGACACTGGCATGACCATTTAGCACTTAGCATCATCAAGAACACTCAAGCTGACACCCTAGTCTTCTTGATGGGATGTACCAAGAAACTGGGCTTGTTTCTGTGATGTTCTTCCCACATATATGCAACTCTCATCTGACCGTGACAAATCATTGGATAAACTAAAATCAGAGTGTTTAACACAATAACTGACTATGCTTTTCAAAATTGTCAAGCTCACTAAAGATCAAGTGTGCCTGGGGAACGTTGACTGTGTGTGTGTGTGTGTGTGTGTGTGTGTGTGTGTGTGTGTGTTTCAGTATTTCAGTAGACTGTGTAGACCAGACAATTGAACTCTGTGAAGGACAAGGCAGGGCCAAAGTGCAGGCTACCCCCTGTTTTTAGAGCAACAGATGGAGCTGCTAATTGAACATGAGCTGTTGAGTAATCTAGGAGCCTTTATTGATCATAGAACTGAAGGACCTCTCCCAGTACTCTATTTATTTGACTTGGCATTTGTCAAGACTTAATTTATGTCTGTTTTTCCTAGAATGTAAACTCCATGAACACAGGTAAGTGTCACATCTATCTTGTTTACAACACTGTGAAAGTGCTCACTACACTGCCTTGTACACAGTAATATTCAATAAACATGCTTTGAGAAATATGCCCTTAACCTTCTGCTGACCAAGCCTACGGGAGCAGCATTATGCTTTGTCTTTGTTCTGGACTGCTGTGCTGCTTGGCTGCTCTGCCCGCAGGTGACCAAGAGCTCATGTCTTTATATATGTGTCTTTCTCCTCTAAGCTGGACACAAGATCAATATTTTATTTTATTTTATTTTATTTACTTTATATCCTCATAGTCCCCCCCCCACAGACCCTGGCCCCTTCTCCAACCCCTTCTCCTCTGAGAGGATGGAAGCCTCAGCCTACACTGGCACATTAACTCTCTGTAGGGCTAAGAGCTTCTTCTCCCACTGAGGCCAGACAAGACAGCCGAGTTAGGGGAACAGGCTCCAGAGACAGGCAAGAACTTTAGGGATAGCCCCTGCTTTAGTTGTTCAGGACCCATATATGAAGACCGAGCAACACATTTGCTACATGTGAGCGGGTGCAAGGTACAGCTGGTGTATGACATTTGGTTGGTGATCCGGTCTCCGAGAGCCACCAAGAGTCCAGGTTAGTTGACTGTTGGTATTTCTATGGAGTTCTTATCCCATTTGGGGCCCTTAATCTCTCCCCCAGCTCTTCAATGAGAGTTCTCAGGCTCCATCCATTCTTTGGCTATGGGTCTCTGCATCTGTCCGAGTCAGCTGCTGGGTGGAGCCCCTCAGAGGACTGCTGTGCTAGACTCTTGTGTGCGAGCATAACAGAATATCATTAGTGGTGTCAGGGATTGGTGCTTAGTCGTGGAATGGGTCTCTAGTTGGGCTGGTTATTGGTTGGCCACTCCCTTAGTCTCTGCTCCATCCTCTGTCCCTACATTTCTGAAGGCAGGATACATTTTGGTTTAAAAGTTTTGTGGGTAGGTTGGTATCCCTGTTGCGCCACTGGGGTTCCTGCCTAGCTACTGGAAGTGGCCTCTTCAGGTTCTATATCCCCACTGCTGTGAGTCTCATCTAAGGTCACCCCATTTTTTCTTGGGACCTTCCTTTATCCTGGGTCTCTGGCACATCCTCAAGATGCCCCCACCATGCCCCTCACTCTGGCAGCTACAGATTTCATTTATAGGGCTATTTGGCCATCTACCCCGTTTCCCCGGACCTGATCCCAAAATCCCCCACTCCCCTTCCCATCCCCTCTCACTCCCAGATCCCTCAGTCCATCTGCCTCCTACAACTATTTTATTCTCCCTTCCAAGTGAGATCCAAGCATCCTTGCTTGGGCCTTCCTCCTTGTTTAGCTTCTTCGCATCTGTAGCTATCCTGTGCTTTATAGCTAATATTCACTTATAAGTGAGTACATACCATGCATGCCCTTTTCGGTTTGAGTGAGGTCTGAGTTACCTCACTCAGGATGATAGTCTCAAGTTCCATCCTTGTTTTCTACAAACCACATGGTATCTTTCTAAATAACTGAGTAGTAATCCATTGTGTAGATGTACCACATTTTCTTTACCATTCTCCAGCTGAGGGAAATCTAGGTTGATTTCAGTTTCTGGCTATTATGAATAAATCTGCTAGGAACATAGTTGAACAAGTCTCTTTGGCGTATACTGAGGTGTCTTTTGGGTATACACCCAGGAGTGTTACAGCTGAGTCTTGAGGTAGAATTATTTACAGTTTTTTGAGAAACTACCAAATTGAGTTCCAAAGTGGTTGTATAAGTTTGCACTCCCACCAGCAATGGGAGAGTGGTTCCCTTGCTCCACATCCTTGCCAGAATGTGCTATATTACTTGAGATTTTGATCTTAGCCATTCTAATCGGTGTACGATGGAATCTCAGAGTCATTTTGATTTGCATTTCCTTGATGGCTGAGGACTTTGAATATTTCCTTAAGTGTTTCTCAGCCATTTGAGGTTCCTCTGTTGAGAATTTTTTTAGTTCTGAACCCCATATCTTAATTTGGGTTGTTGGTGTCTAACTTCTTGAGTTCTGTATAAATTTTAGATATTAGCATTCTGTCAGATGTAGGATTGGTAAAGATCCTTTTTCCATCTGTAGGCTGCTAATGACAGTGGCCTCTGTCAAACAGAAGCTTTTTAGTTTCATGAGGTCCCACTTATCAATTATTGATTTTGAAGCCTGAGTCATTGGTGCTCTGTTCAGAAATTTGTCTCTTGTATCATTAAGTTCAAGGATATTCCCCACTTAATGTATCTGGTTTTATGTTGAGGTCTTTGATCCACTTGGACTTGAGTTTTCTGCAGAGTGATAAACATGGATCAATTTGCATTCTTCTATATGGAGATATCAAGTTAGACTGGCCCCATTTGTTGAAGATACTTTCTTTTTTCCATTGTATGGTTCTGTATTATTTGTTAAAAATCAAGTATCCATAGGTGTATGGGTTTATTTCAGGGTCTTAGATTTGATTCCACTGATCAACCTGTCTTTTCATATACCAATACTTCGTAGTTTTTATTAATATTGCTCTGCAGTCAGTGATGGTGATACCCCTGGAAGTTCTTTTATTGTTCAGGATTGTTTTAGCTATTCATGGTTTTTCCATATGAAGTCAAGAATTGCTCTGTCAAGGTAAAGTATTATGTTGGAATGTTGATGGGAATTGCATTGAATGTGTGAATTGTTTTTGTTAAGATAGCCATTTTCACTATCCTAACTATCCATGAGCAAGGGAAATCTTTTCATCTACAGGTATCTTCCTCTATTTCTTTCTTCAGTGACTTGAAGTTCTTGTCATATAGGTCTTTCACTTTCTTGGCTAGAGTTACAATAACCTATTTTACGTTATTTGTGGCTATTGTAAAGGGCGTTGTTTCCCTAATTTCTTTCTCAGCCCACTTATCATTTGTATAAAGGAAGGCTACTGATTTTTTTTAGTTAATTTTTTATCCAGTCACTTCGATGAAGGTGTTTATTAGCTGTAGGAGCTCTCTGGTAGAATTTTTGGGGTCACTTATGTATATTATATCTGCAAATCACAAAACTTTGACTTCTTCCTTTCTAGTTTGTATCTACTTGATCTCTTTTAGTTTTCTTATTTGCTCTAGCTAGAACTTTAAGTACTATATTGAGGAGATAGAGATAGATAGATAGATGATAGATAGATAGATGATAGATAGATAGATAGATAGATAGATAGATAGATAGATAGATAGATAGATAGGGCAGTCTTATCTTGTTCTTTAGTTTAGTGGAATTGATTTAAGGTTTTTTCCATTTAATTTGATGTTAGCTATTGACTTGCTGTTTATTGCTTTTTTATGTTTAGGTATGTGCCTTGCATCCCTGATCTCTCCAAGAATTTTAACATGAAATAGTGTTGGATTTTGTCAAAGGCTTTTTCTGCATCTAATGAGATGATAATGTGTTTTTTTTCCACTTTGTTTACATAGTAGGTTACAGTGATAGACTTTTGTATATTGAACTACCCCTTGATCCTCGGGATGAAGCCAACTTGATCATGGTGGATGATGTCTTTGATGAGTTCTTAGATTCCATTTATAAGAATTTTATTGAGTATTTTGTTTCAATATTCATGATAGAGATTGGTCTGAAATTCACTTTGTTGAATCTTTGTGTAGTTTACATATCAGGGTGATGGTAACCTCATAGAAATAGTTTGGCAATGTTCCTTCAGTTTTTATTTTGTGGAATAGTTTGAGGAGTATTGGTATTAGCTCTCTCTTGAAAGTCTGGTAGAATTCTTCACTAAAACCTTCTGGTTCTGGACTTTTTTGTTTAGGAGACTTTTAGTGACTGATTCTATTTCCTTAGGGATTATAAAACCAATAACATAGTTTACCTGACCATGATTTTACTTTGGTAATTGGCATCTGTCTTGAAAATCTTCTATTTCATTTAGGTTTTTCCAATTTTGTGGAGTAAAGGCTTTTGAATAAGACTTGGTGATTCTTTGAATTTACTCTGTGTCCATTGTTATGTTCCCCTTTTTATTTTTGACCAATTTGGGTACTGCCTCTCTGCTGTTTAGTTAGTTTTTAGCTAAGGGTTTGTCATTCTTGTTAATTTTCTAAAAGAACTAGCTCTTGGTTTTGTTGATTCTTTGTATTGTTCTCTTTGTTTCTGATGGATTGATTTCAGTCCTGATTGATTATTTCTTGCTTTCTACTCCACTTTGGTGTGTTTGCTTCTTTTTTCCTTTTCTAGAACTTTCAGGTATAATTTTAATTAGTGTGAGAATTCTCCAATTTCTTTATGAAGGCACTTACTGATATGAACTTTCCTCTTAGCACTGCTTTCACTATGTCCCATAAGTTTAGGTATGCTGTATCTTCATTTTCTTTCGATTCTAGAAAGTCATTTGTTTATTTAATTCTTCTTTCATCCAATGATCATTCAGTTGAGAGCTGTTCAGTTTCCATGAGTACGTTGGCTTTCTATTCTTTCTGTTGTTGAACTCCAGCTTCAGTCCATGGTGATCTGATAGGATGCAAGGCATTATTTTAATCTTCTTATATCTGTTGAGGCTTTCTTTATACCAAATATATGTGCAGTTTTGGAGAAGGTTCCATGAGGTCCTGAGAAGAAGGTACACCCTTTTGTGTTTGGGTGAAATATTCTATAGATGTCTGTTAGGTCCATTTGTTTATAATGTCTGTTAGCTTCATTATATTTCTGTTTAGTTTCTGTCTTGATGACTTCTCAATTGGTGAGAGTAGGGTGTTGAAGTCTCCCACTAGTAATGTGTGAGGTTTAATGTGCAGTTTAAACTTTAGCAATGTTTCTTTTACAAATGTAGGTGCCCTTGTGTTTAGAACATATATGTTCAGAATTGAGATATCATCTTGGTAAATTTTCCCTTTGATGAATATAAATATGAAGTGTTCTTCCCTCTGTCTTTTGATTAATTTTTGTTGAAAGTACTAGATATTAGAATGGGTATTCCAGCTTGCTTCTTGGGTCCATTTGCTTGGAATACTTTTTCTAGCCATTTATTCTGAGGAATGTCTGTCTTTATTGCTGAGGTGTGTTTCTTGTATGCAGAAGAATGATGGACCCTGTTTTTATATCGATTCTGTTATCCTTTCTTTTTATTGGGGAATTGAGTTCATTGCTGTTCAGAGATATTAATGACTAGTGATTGTTTCTTCCTGCTATTTTGATGTTGTTTTGTTGTTATTGTTGTTGTTGTTGGTGGTGGTGATGGTGGTGGTGGTGGTGGTGTGTGTGTGTGTGTGTGTGTGTGTGTGTGTGTGTGTGTGCGCTTTTCTTGTTTTTGCTGGTATGGAATTACTTATTTCCTGTGTTTTATTAGATGTACTTATTCTCCTTGTGTTGAAGTTTTCTTTCTAGTATTTTTTAATAGGGCTGGATCTGTGGATAGATACTGTTTAAATATGGATTTGTCTCAAAATTTCTTTTTTTCTCCATCAATGGTGATTGAGAGTTTTTCTGGATGATATCTGTGATAATTTTAGAGGCTGCAAGATATCTGTCCAGGTCCTTCTAGCTTTTAGATCTTTATTAAGAAGTTGGGTCTGATAGCTCTGCCTTTGTATGCTCCCTGGCCTTTTTTCCTTTCTGTTTTTAATATCTTTTCTTTGTTCTATAGATTTTGTGTTTTGATTATTATGTGTTGGGAGGATTTTCTTTTCTGGTCCAGTCTAATTGGTGTTCTGTAAGCTTCTCATATGTTTATAGGTATCTTTTCCTTTAGGTCAGGAAAATTTTCTTCTATGATTTTGTTGAAAATATTTTCTGGTCCTTGGAGCTGTGACCCTTCACCTTCTTCTGTTCCTATTATTCTTAGGTTAGGTCTTACCATGGTATCCCAGATTTCCTGGATTGTTTTTGTGTCAAGAATTTTTTAGATATAACATTTTCATTGACTAATATATCTATTTCTTCTACAATGCCTTTAATACCTGAGATTTTTTTCTTCCATCTTTTGTATTCTGTTGGTGATGCTTATGTCATATGTATATATATATATATGTGTGTGTGTGTGTGTATGTGTATATATATGTGTGTGTGTGTGTGTGTGTATATATATATTCTGGACTTGTACTCTCTCTTCAGGTTTGAACATCATAATTCTGATGGTAAAAATGGCTAGTTGGTAATCAGGTCATATTCAGGTCATATCAAAGATAGACAAGATGGCAGAGGTCTTACTTTTGCTACATCTGGGTTCTAGAAGTGTAGATTTCCATATCCAGATGCTTATAATCCTAAGCTTTGACAAGTATAGTCTTGGTCAACGCTAGATGCTTATTGATCCAAATGCTCAATGCATCTTCTTTATATATTTAATTATTTGTTAATATTGGTACAAACACACAAACACACACACACACACACATGCATGCACACACACACACACACACACACATATCTTCTTTGATTTATAATTCAGTATTGTTACTAATTTGTTGTCCCCCAATTTCCTGGCCTGGCCACTGGGAGGACTTTCAGGTTGACTTCTAGTCTTTTCAGTGGTCTGTTGCTCTGGCCAGCAGCAATCTTGATCGCCTCTGAGCATAAGTGTAAGGACCCCTGGCTTTTGAGGCCCTCCCACCTCTTGAACTCTTCCAGTGACTGATGCTTGCAGGTGTTGTACCCTTGACTGTGATATCTGGCTTGTCACAGCCTCTCCTTCCACAGCCTTCTTTTCAGTTTTGGCTCCCAATTACAACTGTGTTCACAGTGGTTTTATAGTGGAAGTGGAGGAATTTTTCCATCTTCTCCTGCTGTTACCTTCAAAGCTGAAAGCTGATAGTCTTGTCTCCTTTGTAACCAGTTCAGCCTGCTCTACCTCTAAGTTTCACAAATAGGCAAATGGCCATTAGAGAGAAGCCTTTGTTAGGGCCTAAAGGTACAATATTTGGGATAGTACATAGAAATGTAGCCTCTAAGACCAACAAAAACAGACAGTAGGATGTTTCCATAGTCAGAAGAGGGGAATGACTGTGCATGGATTACAATTTCACTGATCATAGTAGAACATTCACTTCCATCAATACAAACCTGGTATCAGGACCAATCACAAACTCCTGTAGGCATAGTCTCTTCTGCCATACTCAGTAATATTGCTGAGTGACTAAAAGCAAGTGCCATTCCTCTTTCTGACATAATGAAGGAGTGTGATAGGGTCTGGAGCAACCAGGGCTAGGGCCTTCTGGAGCCACAGAAGCTGGAACTACCTGCAACAGGTTAATGAGGTTTGGTGCTAGCTGGGACATTTAAGTTGGATTAAGGTATTCTACCTAGAGGATTAAGAATTCTTCATGGCATCCAAGAAGTATTCAAAGCATTCTGGATGGTGTGATAATAATCAAGCCATTGGTCAGAGAGGTTGGTCAATTATCACTTTCCTGTTCAAAGTGCCTGGATCCAAAAGATGGGTTCTGACCGTTGTAAAAATGCCACATATTACTCTGACCCAACATTTCAGCTCATTTAAGAAAGGGTGAATATTAAGTGGTGATTATAATAAAAACTCAACAATAATGGAAAGATTCTTAACAGAATTTAATAGTGCTTTACTCCTAGATGTACCCTTGGGGAGAGCTCTTTGATCTGATTTTTTTCACAAACATATTTTAGGTCAATGGTTTTCAACTTGTATTTAAATTTTTCTTGTTGTCATTGTGATTTTTGATGACTAGAGGGCATATTTTTGCATTAATTTTTTATTAAAGGAAAATTTCAGCACCCAAAGTATACAGAAATAATACAGTTGGAAGTAAATTTGCTTCCATCTTCCTGGAGAGATGGGAGAGGATGTCTCGAGAGGGTGGAAATCCCCTCCGATTACCTCATCCTCCCAGATGCCACTCTGTCCAAAAGTGTATACAGACTAACAAGGAACTTCTAGTTCGTGGTTTGACATCTGTGCTGTTTTTTATTTTGCATCTACCTAGAATAGAATAAATGCTCAAAACCTTGTGGGACTCAACACCTAGTACAAAACGTCTCCCTAGTGGCCTACATCACAGCATGAGGAAGAACCACTCATGTCCTCGCACCTGAGTTATATTTGGTAAGAGAGGGGATTTGAGTTAGTGGTGAGCTCATGTCCTATCCCAGGGGGTTGTGAAGGGGAAGCAGACAAGGAGCCAGTGGGGAGCTGCTAGCAGTTTCAAAGGGCAGAGGGATAGTTACGGTAGGGAAAGTGATAGGACTGAGGCAGGACATGTGTCTAGAATAACTCAGGCTTGACAAAGGCAGTATACAGTCAGAATCCTGAAACAGTTCTCTACGTACCTTCTGTAGCAAGGCAGAAATTGGCTACTTCCCAAGTTTCTTAAAGATAATATTCCCAAACAGAATGCGTGCATGCTCTAAAGCAAACTTCTCCTTACATCTCCAAGTCCATGCCCTACAACTTCTGTTTTCAAGTTGAAGACAGATTTACTCAGATGACTACAAGAAATTGAGGACTGTCCTGAGACCAGGAAAATGCTCGTTCCTTTGATAGAGAGTTGCAGTGTTCTGACTGGAGGCTATAGCCAGCTGGCCCTTGGTGGGAGCATCCTGCCCTCTGCTGGATGTGGCCAGCAAAATGAGTCTGCTTTGCCCTATAAAGAATTAATTAAAGCAGGAAGCATTTAGGTTTATCTGAAAATAAATATTTGCTTGCATGCTGATGAGATTTTAATTAAGCAGGGAATGCATTCCTTCCACGATGCCTTCCTTCTCAGAGGATTGCCAGGTATCCGAGAAGAAACATCTCTGTGGATCAAATGCACCCCCTGCATGATAAACACTCTATGGCATCATTTCTAAAGAAATATACACAATCAAAACAGAATCTATAATAGGTTTTAAAGTGTGATAGGAAAACTCCTAGGAGAGCCTGGACTGATGAGCTAATTCTCCAAGGTGCTAAAGCTCTTTCAGACTCAGTCTGTTTGGAGTAAGAGGTGGAGCTGCTGTGGGGCCTCAGGAAGCACCTTAATATTTCCCTCTGCTCATTGCAAGTGTGGAGTTACGCATTCCCACAATGCACTGTTCACACAGCGTAGTAGGTGCTCCATGGTAGCAACGTTGTGGAATTAGTGATACCCTGAAATTCAGTTTGGGTAAAACAGAGACTCTGAGACTAATATAAGTCTAGAGAATAAAACAACTCTCCTAAACATGTATAAAGAAAGCAGGATGCCCTAAAATTAACTGTTTGGTAAGGATTGAGGAGACAGAAAGCCTTGCTATTCAGTGTTGATTGTGGCATATTCTGTTCAGTGTATGTGCATGTCTATACTTCTAGCTTTTATTAAAAATTGGTGAAATCCATTCCAAGAATAATATTTTTTCAGCAGCCAATCTCTTCCAAAGCTGTCCTTTCCCCTTTTCTCCTGGGTTCCTTTTGAGTCTTCTTTTTTACTTTAAAACCAGATAAAAATGGTTTCAGCGGACACTCTCAAAGCTTTGGGGCCCTTCGCTATTCCTCACCTTCCAATCCCAGCTCCACAGCTTCAGTGCTCCAGTGCAGTTGCTGTAAAGAGAGCAGACAGGATCACCCAGCTCCTGAGCTGTTGGCCACCTTAGGGGTGACGATCGGCTGACAGTGACCATGGTATGAATATAGTCATTCTTCATAACAGCAGCAGGTCTGCTTGTAACTTAATTTGTTTAATTGATTTGGTTGTCTTCATTAGCAGCTCTCTCTCATGAAAGCACTCTTAAACTCCCATCTGGCTGTCCAGCTGAGGAGTCAAGCCAAGTATAATCGATCACCTTCCCAGCCTCAACAAGTGCGATATTGATGTGTTCAGCAAAGTTTTAACAGTAGTTGCTGAAGACAAAAAAGAAACGATATGATCACAACACACAAAATATTGGGCACTCTGTCTAAATAAATAAAAAATACAATAGGCATATTCAAAGAGTTGGGGAGGAGATAAGCAAAATGTGTCTTCTGATTTTTTATTCTGAATTCTATGTTTCACTATTTATGCATGTATATTTATTTATGCAGAGTACACATTTATGAGATGCAGTGTAGGATTTTAATATATCTTTACAATGTTTAACCATCTGATTGGATTGAGTAACGTGTCCATCAACGTCTGTCTTATTTCTTTGGGTGGGTACCATTCAGACCCCTTCCCACCAGCTATTTTGCATGATGGAATTCGATGGCGTCAACTGATTACCCTGCTGTAGTATCAAACATTCGAAGTTATTCGTTGTGTCCAACTGAACTCCCGAATCCATTTAGCCTCTGACTCTGTCCTGGGCTTCCTCCGATTCCCAGGCTCTATATCCATTCTTGTTCTTGTATATTTTGTTCTTTCTTGGTTTTTTTTTGTTTTGTTTTTGTTTTGTTTTTTGTTTTTTTAATTTCTTCTTTCACATCACTTTGAGCTTTTAGGTATAAGAAAAATACAATTAGCTTTGATATCTGGCGTATTTCCCTAATATAATGTCGCCCGAGTTTCATCAATGTGATTGCAAATGTCAGAGCTTTGTTCTTGTTCTTATAGAATAGCATTCCATGGTGTGTACACACCACACTTTCTCTGTCCATTCATCTGTTGATGGCAATGGTGGCAGCTCCCATGTCTTGGCTCCTGGGCATGCTGATTTCATTTCCTTATTTTCTTTGGGGCTATACCCAGTAGTGCAGTTGCTGGGTCATGCGAGAGTGCTATTTCTGGTGATTCTGAGGAAGTGCCACAATATTTTCCACAATAGCTGTACAAATTTACATTCCCATCAACAGTGTGGGAGAGTTTCCTTCTCTCCTCTTCCAGACCAGAATTTGTTTTTTAAAAACTTTTTGGTATGTCAACTGAAATTGAATAATAATGGTTTCTATGTTAACAAAGTGTATTGTATGTGTGTGTGTGTGTGTGTGTGTGTGTGTGTGTGTATGTTTGTGTGTGTGTGTCAAATGACAGATTGACATTTTACTCCCTTGGTATGTTATGCAGTCGAACAAGTGTTTACCAAGGAGAAAAGATCAAAATCTTTTTGGTATGTCAATTGAACTTGAATAATGATGGTTTCTATGTCAACAACCTTTCTCTTTCTTTGTGTATGTGTGTGTGTGTGTGTTGTGTTGTGTGTGTCTTAAATGACAGATTGATATTTTACTTCCCTGCCATTTTATCCTGTCAAGCAAGTGTTCACCGGGGAGAAAGATCAGTTGTAAATGATATTATACTTTCTTTTGACTTTTGAAATATGTATATGTTTCTATCAGAGACCTGCGCCCATCTCTGTGGTTGCTATAAGTTGGGCTGTGCTGTTGTTTCCCTGAACACAAGAGAATTCTAGCCGTGTGTTGAGCAGCAGAAGACAGCAGGGTGAATCCCTTTCGATTCATTAGAAAGTCGAGTATCCTAAAAAGGAACCACCCACCCCCTCTGTTCTGCTCCTCTCATATCCCCATATATTCTATGTGCAGTTCGTTGTCTTAGGAAGATTCAGAAATGGTTTCAATCATTTTCTATATCTAGCTTGTCATTTTATAAGATAAAACAGCTGGGGAAGTCTCAAGGACAAAGGCCAGGCTTCACCAGGCATGCTGGCTCAACTAATTCAACATAAATATAGATTATTTATATAAACAGTTCAGCATAGCAACAGTGACCTTAATTGTCTCCTATAGCAATTCCACAAGCATTGAAAGAAACAAAGAATATCCATTCTAAACCTTTGTTTACGGCTTCTTGAAAGGAAGCACTTTGAATTTATATTTCTCAAATTCTGTAACTGTAATAAGATTTATAGGTAATTTAAAATTTTTTTCTCATGTGCTTGCTCAGCGCTCAGCACATTAGGAACATTCTAAAGAATGGAGCATATTGAATTGAACAACTTGGCCAAAATTAAATGGAAATAAGTGTAATAAGTAGCTATAGCTTGGTATTGAGTGACTCCCACAGAAAAGCAAAATAACCAGGAGCTATGTGAAAGCCCCACAGTACTCTAGCACTCTGCACACAGTAGGTGCTCAGTAAACACTAAGAAGTAAGGAAACAATAGTGTGGCCTTTCCAACGATTTGGCTTGCAGTCCCTATCTTAACAGTGTATTCAAGTAACAGTTACCTCATGACTACTTAGCCTCATGAGTTAATGTTTACAAAGTGCTTTGAACTTCTTAGAAAAAAAGAATGTTTTTGTTGGCACTGTGGTATACTTGCCAAGGTACATAAATTCTTCCAACTTCTATCCTTCAGCTGACAGGGCTGTGCCCTCCCTCCATGCAAGGCTCCGCTCTGCCATTAGTCCAGTCATTTCTGCCTCCTCTAGCCTGCTCCAGCACAGGTAGGGATGGGCTGGGAACGGAACAAGCTTTGAACAGATTTCTTTAAGGACTCCAAGGAAAGTCTGAGAAAGTAATAATAGGGTCTGTGTTAATGCTTCTTAGAGAATTCGTGTCAAGAAGGGTTCAGGAGCCTGATCAGTCGTGGGGGAAATTATGGGGCACACGTTCCTCAATGAGACAGAATCAAACTCAATCTAGTGGAAATACAGAGGTGTAGAGACAGTCTGGAGTATATGCCCAAGTTGTGTTTATGGATTTTAAAGTGGATTATACACATACTTTGACTAGTGTCGGGCTTATGGTTCTGTTGTAAAGTACTCATAAGACAGATTTTCCTTAGATGGGCAAGACTTATGTCTATTGTAATTTCTTTTCTTGTAGTTTTTTTTTTTCTTTTTCATGTTTCATGTTTGCAAATAGCCGTGTTCAAATCCGCATTGGTCAGCCAAGCCTGGGCTGGTTTCTAATCTGTTTGTCACTCTCCAAACACATTGCCTTTAGATTTACGAATGTGGTGAATAAACAGGCAAACAGTGGTCTGAAGAGCACACAGTGTGGCTTCACCAGAGAATGGATGTCCACCAGAGTGAATTCAAACAAGAGTTTTTAGTTTGCAGGTTACGACATATTAACTTTCAACTAGTCACACTCAATAGAGCTTTCAAAGTCATACAGTAGCAGGCTACAAATAAATAGAATGGCTCCTGCGGAAGAGCTTGCTTTAAAGGTAGCAACAACGCCTATTTTCTGCACTCAACTCACTTGTTTTCTAACGCACACCGTGAGGTTTTCTGTGTGGGTGGAAATTTTCCATAATACATATTTATACCATAGCTGCTGTCCCTGTGGCACAGTTGCTGTCTCAAAACTGTTTCTAGGGACTAGAAATGAATGTCATGTGGGCAAAACCCAACATGGTGTTCTGTTAAAGCGATAGACCACAAAAAAAAGTGCCTGTTCTGCTTCAAAGAAAACCCAAGCTCTACATCGCTATAACGGAATGCTAGGAAGTTAACTTGAAGTAGGTCTTTAGATTTTTCAAACAAAAATTATAGACAGAAACTTCCTTCTATCTGGGATGCATTCATTATATGCCCCCCCCCCCAAAAAAAAAGAAGCAGAGCAAAATTTGTAGTTAGAGGATAATACTCAGCTTTTGGCTCTCTAGAAACTCACAATTCACATGAAAGCAAGCCATAAGGAAAATACCTCTTTGGGAGGGGCTCCGGATACTAAATGCTTTCTTCCCCTTCCCCTTGGTTCACCAGGGAATGAATTTCCCTTTTGGATAGAGCTGTGGGTTCACATATGCAGCATTGAATTATTTATTTATTTATTTATTTATTTATTTATTTATTTATTTATTTATTTATTTATTTATTTATTTCTGCCCGTCTATGTGTAACTTTCAGTCTCTGTTTTGAAAGAAATAGATGGGAGATCTTTTAAGTAAAATGAGGTGTTTAGAATGATCTAGGGCCACACTGTGTTTCCTTTTCTGTCTGGTAGTGTCTTGTGGCCTTGCAGGGGGCTGTGAAGGCCCATGAGTGGAGCAGACAAGACCTCATTTGCTCTGGCTCGGAGAGCAGGAGATGTTCTCACTGCCGTTAGTCAGCTACAGTCGTATGGTAAGTTTGAGTGTGGAAAGCAGGGGTTGGTTCTCATCATATGTTACTCTAGCTGATTTGAGGGAGGGGAGAAGGGAAACACATTTTAACCAAGTGTTGTATATTAAAATAAATTATTGCTTGGATTTCTTTCATTCATGTGTTTAGTGAGTAATGTGATTAGATCTTTGGGGTTTATTTTCTAAATATGTTGGACTTCTACACTTTGTTTGAAGATCTGTATACACACACACACACACACACACACACACACACACACGTACACATACCTATATATGTAATAGCATATGGTGGTAGATTTGCTGGTGGATTTATTATCCATTGAGGGAATTCTGAGCTTATGACATATAGATAATTTTTTACCACTGTTAGAAAGGTTTAATGAACATGAGAGTATAGCATCACTGCAAGGAGAAGGGCAAAGACAAGAGACAGTTCTAGAAAGCAGATACGAAGTAATGTTTAAATTGACTGCACACTAGAACTCAAACATGGTATTCTGATTATTTAGACAGCACAAGGCAACTAGTGGGAATTCACTCTATGTGCATATGTGCACATGTGTGTGCGTGTAAATTGTACACCAACTCTTCTTGTCCTTTCAGCTCTGTATCATCTGCAAGGAACAGATAATTAAACATTTTAATTGACAGACTATCACTTTTGTGGTTGCTAAAAGAACAAGTCGGTGAATTTCTGACTGAGGTGGTCAGAGCTCAGGCAGGAAAAACTGACAATCAAGTCACCAGCAAAAAGGTGAGCTTTGATCCAGACACAAAGTATTCCCTTAAGCCCTGTTGTGTCTGCATTACACTTTAGGGTTAGACCACCAGGGGTCAGGCCATTGTGTCCAGAGGTCCTTTGTTAAGTACTCTTTGGTGTCTTAGAAGAAAGACACAGCACAGTGGATCTCAAACTTTGATGCATATAGGCTCCTGGAGAGCATTTAAATAAGCATAGGCCTGAGATCTCAGCCCTGGTAATTTTGAGTCTTCAAATCTGAGTTGGAGGATTTATGCCTCTGAGAATATTTTGTATTGGATGCAGGCATTAGAGAGAATGTGCCTCTTTTTCATTGTTCTCTCTCTCTCTCTCTCTCTCTCTCTCTCTCTCTCTCTCTCTCTCTCTCTCTCTCTCTCTCCCCCCCTTCTCTCTCCACATGCACATGTGTCTGGATGTGCTTACATATATAGAAACACAGAGAGGCAAAAGGTTTATGTGGCAATGTCTTTCTCAAGGACTTCTCCACTTTAGTATTTTTGAGACAGGGTCTTGAACCGAATCAGAGCTTTCCATTTTGGATAGACTGCCCTAGGGCCAGTGAGCTCCAGTGAGTCACCTGTGTCTGTGCTCCAGCACTAGGGTGACAATCATGCATTGTTTAGATTCTATACAACTATTGGGATCAGAACTCACGTCCTTATACTTGAGCAATGATTACTTTATTACACTGAGCTGTCTCCCCAGGCCTCTTTCTTTCCTTCCTTCCTTCCTTCCTTCCTTCCTTCCTTCCTTCCTTCCTTCCTTCCTTCCTTCCTTCCTTCCTTCCTTTCTTTCTTTCTTTCTTTCTTTCTTTCTTTCTTTCTTTCTTTCTTTCTTTCTTTCTTTTTGTTTCATTTGTCTGAGATAGACTCTCATTCTGTAGTACAGGCTGGCCTGCCCTTGCTGATCCTCCTGCTTCTGCTGCCAGAGAACTGGGAATGAACTATCACATACTCAGTTAGACAGCCTTGCTTTGAACGAACGCTCCACAGGTTCTCTAGCCGTCAAATGTTAGAGGAGGAATGTCAGGTGTACAGGAAAATGTCACAGATAGGGACAGTAACAATAACTAGGAGACTAGGTCTTAGGTCATGAGGATCAAAGGCCAATGTGTGCTGGTAGGTCTTACACTGGACAGTGAATAAGGATAGCCCTGAGGATGTAGCTCCCTGTTGGCATGCTTGCTTAGGATACTTGAGGTCCTGGGTTAGATCTGCTACAAACCAGGATTTAGATAGGAGGCATATTTCCTCACTGCTACATGCTTTTTTTCCCTCTAAGACTAATAGTGAGTAACCAAGACAGAACCAGTAATTACAATTATAATTGATCCCACAATGGCCTGTCAGTCAATAGTTCAATTGATTTTCCTTGGGACGATCATTATGAGAACCACTAACAGAGAAGAAGATGCAGTGTATACAATTCTGTGATTTTTTCACATCTACCACTCACCATGGATGGAGGCAATGCAAGAAGAGAAACGTGGTAAAATAAAGTCAGGTACAGGGTTCATGTTAAGTACTGTGGAAGTGCTGTGCACAGTAGGCTCTATGGAACCAGTTGGCCAGCTCCCGTGCACCTGGTCCCACATACTCTCTCCAAATCGCAGCTCTGGAAGGAAAATAAACAACACTGATGTATCTCATGTGCTCTTCTTAAAGACAAAAATGGAACTTGGGGAACTCAGAGGATCTGATCAGAACACCAACAAACTCATACATGCAGAACCCGGAGGATGGTGGGGTAAAGGGTCATACTGTCACAGCTTCCTAGTTCTTCTTAGGTAGCACATTTCCTTATGTCAGATCCTGCCTAGAAAATTAGAAGCCTACCTTAGGATTGATTAGACATCATTAGGGTTTGCCAGAGCCTTGCTATTCTATGAATCATATTATTGTACTAGTTTGAATCTATGTATTAATATAGAGTAATATGTATATATTTATATATATTAATATATACATATGTATACTATTTCTCTCTACCTCAGATTAGAGTCAAAATTTGAATCTATTGCTTTCCTATTCTATAACCTGTTTTCACTCATGTGGTACATTGCAAGTCTGCTTTTTGTAGCCCCATCATTGTTAAGTCTTCACAGTTCGATCTTTGATTTAGAATTTCTGCTTCATCTTGTTGTTTAAATGTGATGTTAATAGCTAAGGGACTGATTCTATTTTCCCTTGTGATTCTTCAGTTGAAGAGACAAATACCTTCTGTCCTTGCTTCTTTTATTAATGAGTTTATTATATAGTCAACTTGCCAGGAGCACAGGTATTGGAAGTAACATTTTCTCTTCCAATCACTTACATTTTGCCAAGTTTATCTTTTCCTTTGGCAGATACTTGATGTGTTGTCTTTCTACAATAAACAGAAACACAACATAGTTCGGTATTATTAAAGTTTCAATCTCAGTTCATTTAAAGGTATCCACTCCAAAATTGTGAGACAAACACAAGCTTCTGGGTGGAAGACAGTAGTGGGTATACTGTCTGGGATACAAGCATGTGGTTAGCTCAGAGCTCTCCTTTCCAAGTCTTTTTCTTCCTTCAGAGATGTGAAGGAGGATTGCCCAGGTTATTTTAGGTGCATATGTGGAAGCTAGTACTGGCTCTTTTTCTTACAGGTTTAAGAATGCTTTTTTTATTGGTTCAGTGGTGAGAGGTTTGCCCTTGGGAGCAGATGGAAAACCTGAGCAGTACTTCCTTCCTGTCTTCACCCAGTCTGCCTTATTCTTTCCCCTTCTCAGTCTTCTTTTAGACTTGACTAGTAAAGGGCACAATTTGGGGTGGTAGTTGAGAGCAGAAGAGCCATGGGCCTGTCCTTTGGAAAGCTTTGTAGAAGGTGCCTTGCTCCAGGTACTCTCATTTGTCCATTCTTTTAATCCTGTTATCAGGAGTCCATGTGCTCAAGTGCATTTATGAACTGGGGGTAAGGGGTATTGATTGATGTAAATTTGAACCTTTCTGATCTTTATAAGACATTGTCAAGAGAACAACCCTGCAGATAAATATGAGTATACACATCTCTACTCTTAGCATGTGGAGACAGAATCAGGATTTAAATGTTTAGCCATGCCTGGGCTACATAGTGAGAACCTGTCCCCCAAATAAAAAAGGAGGAAAAAGTCAGTTACAAGTTGAAATCTATTCTGAGAACCCATAGAACTCAATAATAAGAATACAACTTGGTATTCAAGAAGATGAAAAACACATCCCCCAACCAGAGATTAATGGAAAACACTCAACATCACACAATTGTCTTTACACACTCCACCCTCCCACACACAGTGGTATGATCCCCAAATACTGATCCAAAACAAACCGTCCTCAGGCAGTGAGCTAGAACAACAGAAACCTTCATTGATTACAGTGGCAATTCAGAATAGCACAGCCACATTGCAGGAGTCTGGCAGTTTCTTGCAAAACTAGATGTAGTCTTAGTATAAAATCCAGTAACTTGTGGCTTGGTGTTTTTCAGATCAGTTGAAAATCATGCCCTCCACACACTTACACATGTGTGCACACGTGCACGTGCTTGAGAGTTTGGTTCAGAACTGGAAAACACAGAAGAGAGTAGAGTATCCTTCAGCAAGTGAATGGATAGACAAATGAAGATAGACGCATTTTATTTAGAGATAAAATGGACAGCTATTTTTATTGGATAGGAAAATACAGAAAATACTTAACAGCATATTACTAGATGAAATGAGACATTATGAAAAGTCTTTGCATACACACACGCACACACACACACACACACACACACACACACACACACACACACACTCACAGCAATATAACATTGTGGTAAAGACAATACTAGGGCACAGTAAAGGTCAGGGGTTAGGCAGGAGGCAGAAATCACTGAGATGGAACTTAGGACTTTTAGCTTGGTAAAACCATTTTGTGCAATGCTACAATGCTGATTGTCCGTAATTATATATTTGTCAAATCCATAGAATGTGGAAAAGCAGGAGTGAATGTTATGTGAACTCTGGACTTGGAGTGATGATAGGGTATCAGGTGTAACGTCTACACCACTGTGATGCAGGATGCTGGTAATGGCGGAGGCCACCCACCAATGAGAACTCTGTTAACTTTTCACTCATTATCTTTTTGTAAGTCTAAGTCTGACTTAAAAAATAAAATATATTAAAACTTATTTGATATAAATAATATTATTATAGTTATAGTTAGCCAGACATAGCAGACTTCATCTGCTATGGACAGAATGATGTTGCATGATTCCATTCCTTGAACAGAGGAACTACTAAATCATAGGCATTATTTGATCCTCTACTTTCTGCCGATATTTTATTTACTTTTTTGTTTGTTGGAGACAGTGTCTCAGGATGTAGACTGCACTGGCTTCGCACTCACAGAAATCCATCTGCCTCTGCCCCGAGAGTGCTGGGATGAAAAGATGACCACCACTGCACCCAGCTCTGCCTTTATTTCATTCTGAGGTGACTGGGCAGGAGCACAGAAGGTGCAGAGAGCCCACCCCTTCCCGGAAACCTGATCCTGGACAGAAAACACACTGTACCTTCCGTATTACGAAGAACTGTACATCATATTTAACAATTATGATGCAATTCTACAATGACTGTTACTCAGAAAAAAAGGCAGTCCCTGGAATTCCATTTTCTTAGAAAACTTCTGTGTTCATAACTTGAGCTGGCTTTTTAAGTAGGTTAGGAGAACCAGAAGCAACCATAAATTGAAGCTGGCACGTTAGACAGAGTGAGGGTGGAATCTCTTGCATTTTGCCAATTGTTTATAGCAAACACAGAGATAACCACGGGAGGTAGGGCTTATTTAAGATAAGGGTGGGAGGAGAAATGGGGCAGTGAGTCAGATAGAGAAGAAAGGTCAGATCGGCAGGCATGGTGAGAAGTGCAGCAGGCGGTCACACATCTGAAGCCAAGACAGAGCTAGGCAGGTGCTTAGAGTAAATAAGCTCCTCAGAATGTTGGCTAGCTGCTCAAAGCTGGGCAGCACACAGCATGATTGCAGGAGTGACCAACACACAGTATGACTGCAGAAATGACCAGCACAGGGCTGCGCACAGCATCACTGCAGGAATGACCAGCACTTCTGTGTGTTGGGAGTATGTTGAGAAAAGACAGAGTGCTTCTAAAACAACTCATTTCTCAGATAAACATGCTTTTAACAGAGCAGATACATTTTCAACTTTGTCTCTGAAATACTCTAGATTAGATGTTTTCAAAGGAATGAGTCTTGGAATTCAGTCTAGCATTTTCTTCCTGTTTTTGCCATTGGCAAACTTTTTCATTTATGCTAAATTATAAATTAGGGGCTGGGGTAAACGCAAAAGCAAATATAATTTGTTCATTTGCTATTGCCTTACTTTCTATAGTCTAGTTGTTTGGAAGTTTTCAGCTTTACTTTCAGTTGGACTTTCTAAAACATCTTACAGGGCTGAGAGAGCCTAGCTATTTCATTCAAACATTTCCTTTCCCAGGAGAATGTATGCACTCACCTCTTCTTGCCTAGAGACATTGCTCCTTGCCTGGGAGAATTTATGGTCTTTATTTTTGCTTTCATCTGCTTATCTGGTTCTCAGCAAACCTTCCCAGAATCAGGTCCTTATATATATCTTTTCATTAGAACACATCCATGATCAGTACACTGAAGTTTCTACCTTTGGTTTCTACTTATCTTTTCAAATTACTCTGGGGCACAATCTCATTCCTTTATAAGAACCTGCTTGCCACCACTAAAAAGCACAAAGGCCAACCGTGAGTGAATACTTAAATAGGTCACATGAAGAAGAATAGTGTTTCCTTTCATTTTCCTTTTTTAGAAGACTTCGATACAGTTTTGAAAATTAAAACATAAACAGTTATTTATACCTAATAAACTTTTACAGGAACAAAATATTTAAATTCTATTTTCCATTGAAGTCATCCTGGGATTATTTTTATAGAAAGAACATTTTCTTTCCACTCAGTACAGGAGAGTGTGTTGGGTCCCCCCACTCAGGAGGAGAAGTTGGTCTATGCGTTGAGTCCTGGGGCATTAATCATCATGGCCACACATTGCTCTGCTTTGCTGTGCTGAGCCAAAGAGATGATGCCTGTGGCTCCACACTCCCCCATGCCCACCTTCTCTCATCTCCTTCTCTCTGAAGGCAGTTTTGGCTGCCACCATAAAATTACCACAAACGCCAAATTTTCAAATGCAGAATGATGTTGTTTTATTTCTGAGAACATCATAGCTCTCAGAGTGGTCATCAGGACATATTCCTACTAAAATTTTGGTTGTAGTTTTGTAAGTATCAAAGTTACTGTCAGAATTAAATAACGCTAATTAAAACTGAAATATGATTAGGTGGACTCAGATGTTATTGGAGCCATTAAGTGTTCACAGTCTGGAGCTGTATCAGCCTTGGGGACTCTTTTACCATGTCTTCTACCTGTCTTTTACCTTTTGGCAATTCATGCTGCTATTAATTTCTGATTTGTACACTGCCACCATTGCCTCTATCTCTAGCATTCATATATTCATTTAGCAGAGACGGTCAGCAGACTTGTGAACTGGGGAGTACAAGCCACCATTGCTGGGCATTATGTTTAGAGAGAGCTAAGAGTGAAAACCAAGAAAGAAATTTTTGATCTGCAAAGAATAGAGAAGGCTAGTGTAAATAGACAACCAGAGAGTAAGCCAATCATTATAGGGGAACGGTCTGTGCTATGACAACATAGCATATAAGAAAGTCACTTCAGGGTGGCTTTTCAAAAGAGTGGCCAGGGGACATTCCCTGGGGCAGTGATCTAGAACCAGAAGGAGAAGAGTTTAAAACTGAGAGGCATTCTACTTCGAGACCCTCCTCCAATGGGATGTGCTGGGATTCCAGAAACATGCAAGTCACAGAACAGATAGCCTCCAAAGCAACCAAGCCAAGTTTTGGCAAACAGTGGAGGAATGAATATCTCAGATTTCTATTATCTTGATGACAATGTGCAGTATTACGATTCCCCTGCTGTAGAAAGCTTGCAGATGAGTTTAAGTGAGGACAGGACTTTGGTTGTCCCTAGTCATAGAAAAGAAGAGGCAGTTGTAACACCCTGGTGATCTGAGAGGCTAAGAACACAAGAGGTATTTAACCACAATGTAGGCCATGGGGGCTTTATTTCTTGGTTTACTGAAGTAATGCCACACTTGGTGGCCTTCCTGTTGAAGTAGCCTTGAACTGATGACCTATGATTAAATGGTACTTCAAGAATATCACGGTAGTTGGCTCTTTGTTTCCTGGCATGGTTTCCTCTTCCAAATGAGAGGAAAATGACTGGGAAGACTGGGCTGAGGGTGTATCATACAAATTCTATGAACAGTTTATCTACTGATGAAATTAACTGCTTTCCAAGTATCACAGAATCCTTGTAGGTGATTTCCCCCTTCAATAACTTCATATAGGGCTAATTAAGGACTCTTCACCCCCCTATGCAATCATTCCCCTGTGTCATTGAGAATGTTGAGTGTGTAATTTGCATGGCCCTCTCCATAGTTGTTATAATTCCCATACACATTCATTTATATTCACTACACAGAGACAGGCCAGGGAGATTTTGTTATTAGCAAATCTCTTCGTTTATTTAATATCACCTCCATTTTATACTAAAGGGGATTTCAGTGGCTAAGCTAATGAAATTCAGAAAGCAATCCCTCTGTCCTTTAGAAAGTTTTCACATGAAAACATTCATTGTGATAATAATTATTTTATAGCTGAGGACAGTTGGACAATGAAGCACAGATATATTTGCATGAGATGAACCACTTGGGTCACAAGGCACAAAGTCAAGCCAAGCTACTCTGAGAGGACCATAATAAATTGCATGTGTTTCTAAGCTACAAGGATAGGTTACATCAAATAGGAAACAACAGGAGAAGCTGGAGTCACAAGGGAACTTCAGTCTTTGAATCTACAAGCAGTGTTGTGATGGTACTGACCTGAAATAATGAAACTCAACTGGCCTTCAGTGATGCAGTTACCATGGTTTCATTCTCATACTGGGGAATGTCCTGGGTAACTCCACTTTTTTCTCTCCTGTAAACTCCAACACGTCATATTTCTAGATAGAACATGGTTTTGTTTTTCTTTGTTTTTTTAAAACAAATTTATAAGAAACAGAAGATACTTTAGTTAAGAGGATAAATGACCCCACTCTGTCTTACAAGTGACATTTTCCATGCTATAGAATTTGACTGGAGAAAACTACATGTAGAAAGAAATGAGAGGATCTGTGCTCTTTTGACACACTTGAAACTACTTAGTTTTTAAAACTTGGGGAAAGGTAAGTGTTAGGCACACAGCTCTTGTAAACACAAGAGCTGGTCTGTGGTTGACCAGTCATCTGTAATACGCAGACAACTTTGTCACACCCAATGAAAACAGTGAAGAAAGAGAAGCAAGCTGGGGAAGTGGGAAGGGTGGCTAAGTGTACTGCTCGCAGTGGTCTTTTGGCATTTGGAAAATGCAGAAGTTAGCATATTGTTTTCAAAACCTTAACTTTCCTTCCTTTGCAAGGACACCTTTGAATGCTGTTGGTGTTTAGATCTTTGCTCTGAGGAGGCAAAAGGATGCCTTGCTTCCTAAAGCAAATCTGATTCTGTCCACATCATGCCAATAATCTACTTCTGGGTTACTTGAGTATTTCTACTAACATTTGTTGTGTGCTTATTATTGTCTCAGATATTTCTATGATAATATAAATTACAATACCTGGAAATGTTATTTTTTTATACAAATATGAACGTGGAGGCAGAGACAATATCTCCATTGCATGCTGCCCTAATAGGGAACTTGTAGCATTATTTAGTCTTTTCCTTTATCTCACCATATGCATTCTGTTTATCTCAGTATCCATGTATCAAATACATTTATTTTCTGCTTATGGTTTTCTCAAGGCACTTAAATTATTTCTTGCCATCTAATGGTCATTTGTGAATATGCTTATCTCCTTGAATTGACCTTAAGTTGTTTGAAGTCTTGGAGATTTTTTTTTATATACCCTTCTAGTCACTGTGTTTAGTAAGAAATGCGCTCAAGGCTTAATGACTTACGTAACCAATGATATTCATTTTGTACACAGATCTGTTTGGCCTGGGCTCAGTGAACATACTTTGTTTTCACTAAGGGATAACTGAGGTGACTCAGAGGCTAAAGCTGGCATTGTATAACAGCTCTATTGCTAACATGGTGTACTTGATCTTGTTCTCAGCTGGGACCTCAGGAAGGGCTATAACTGGAATCTATATGCAGTATTTCTGTTGAGTAGCTTGGCTTCCTCAGAACACAGTAATTGGGCATCCAAAGATCCTAAAAGAACTGGAGAACCCTTTTATAATTTGCCTGTGAACTTCACAATGCTTCATTATTGTGGGTTTAGCCAGATTTCACTGGAGAGAATGTCTCAAAATCTACCAAGTAATGATGGCAAGAGGGGTGGGACATCATGATGGCATTATCTTTGAAATGTCTCCTTTGATCAAGTAGACTTTCATCTCAGGTTCATCTCTCCATGCTTTAGACTTTAATTTCTCAGTTTTATCAACAGTGCATTTCAATTAATGTTTAGGAAATATAAGTGTTGAATACAATTTTAAAAGAGGCAGCTTTCTACACTGAGCTGACTTAAAACAGAAGATGTGTAGCTCTTACAAAAGCCATGTGCAGACTCTGAGATCTCATTAGGGACAAATGTGGGGCTTTCCAGGAAAGGCACATATAGTTATGTCTTCATCTCAAGACCTCTTGGGGCAATGAAAGGATGTGCTAGATTGACCTTCTAAAGAATAATCACCTTTGGAATCTCAGTCAGTGAGAAAATCCATAACCCTTTCTATGGAAGCATTCCTAAATTGCCCAGTGCCCTGATGTTTGAAAGTCATTATATCAGCAGGAACAGAAAAAGTAGAAACAATGAACACCAAATGTGAACATTAGTTTGTGTTGACATTAAAGTTGACCTTACTTATTGTAGGTGCTTCTCAGAGTAGAGCATGAAGAACTGCTATCATTGTTGGTTCTCTCACATCAAGACTAGGTCTGCAATACCAGGTGAGGCTTTCTGTTAGCATCTCCTGGACCAGCCTTGCAGCATCAGTTGAGAGTAGTGGAAATACACAAGTAAATGGAAGGGCAGAGTCACACACGCGTTCCAGAAGTCTTCTCTGTATGGCTCACCTTGTCTTTCTTATCCTTCTGTCTTCTCTGCAAAGTTCTTCATCCTCTGTCTCATTGGATCTACCAGTTTATGCCAATTTTCTCTGCTTTCAAGACATTGATACAGTTGCAGCCCATCACGTAAAATGATAATCTGTACATCATCCTGGCCCCTGCAAATCTCCCCGCCCACACTTCATGTGTGTGTGTGTGTGTGTGTGTGCGTGTGTGTAAAATACTCTCTGTCTTCCTTCTTAGGGGTCTTAATTTGAACATGCAAATTCCATGGCCTGTTCTCATGTTTCTCTTTTGGATTAAGTAAAGTTAAAGTTAGCAATCAGTAAGTTCCTGCAATAAGGACTTGAGTCAGATATAAAGCTGAAAAGGAATTTAATATTCCCATGGTTAACTATATTTGGAAAACATTTGTCAGATTAATAAAGACAATATCATTTCCTCCCTTTCTCTGGCTAGGTGTGCACACAACTACAACCAGGAGTCTGTTTCCTATTTACTTGTAGGAGTGCTCCGTCATGTAGCACGTTCTTCACTCAGATGGGTTGTCAGAGTGCATTTTTCTCCTGGAGTTTGTGGCTCTTTTACTGTTTTAAAGCATTACTTTGAATACACCTTAAAGGTAAAATTTACATACACATCCATCATTGTTTTCTTTCTTCCTCAATGGATCCTATTCAGTAGTAGAGTATGACTTCATGGTAGTCACTGGAAATTTCTTCAGACATAACGAAGAAGCAGTTCAAAAGTGAGCGTCATAACATCATAATGTCATGAGAACCTTTGACTATTTGGGTCAGATTCCCCAATGGGAAATTGATTCAAAGGGCTGTTTGGATTCTCAGTTCTCTAGAAGAGTTCAAGTTGTGACTTTAAGAGTGATTAATTTTGGAAAGCTACAAGATCTTGGTATTTATTGACTATTCATTGCCAATGGCTTCAGTAGGATAAGAGGAAAAGAAAATTAAATTTCCCAGTGTGGCAAGGTTTTGTGGTTTAATTTCCAGCTCTTGGAGCTGAATCCTGTTTGCTGGAGTTTTGCTTCAATGCTGGTAATGAAATTGAGGTCAGGCAGCAGAGCAAAATATTCAGACTCACTGCCATTGTCAGTGCTAATGACATCATCTTCCTGGTCCCTGACGATGAGTCACAATTCTCCAGTCCCTCTCTTTTTGCTCCTTAACTGCCAACATCACAAAGTCCTAAAGTCCCACTTCTTATGCTTTGGAGGCACTTCCCGCTGCTACTGTCAGCAGTCTGCCATTTTTGTAATTCAAGTACTTATCACCTATTTTTAATGTTATATAGCATAAGTTAAGCTGCCTTCAGCATCTCCTCCTTGCTACACTATAGATTTTTACTTTTATGGCAGAACCAAGTCCAAAGTATCTAGTATGGTAGATATGGGCCTCATCCACAATCCTCAGTAAGGTGCTTGATTGTCATCACGTACACACTACACTCAACAAATACCGAGTTGCATTTGTTTATGGTCCTCTCATTCGGTTTTCTCCTCTTGTCAGCCCCCCTGACAGCATGCACCCAGCCACTGTTCCTCACTGTTAAAACTGTCCTTCTCTCTCAAAGACAACTTCTGTCCCTGTCTGGAGGTGAAAAGTCACCTCTCTGCTAGAACCTTTGAAAGAAATTCTTTTGTCCTCCTCCTGTTCTGTCAGAGATGTTTTCCTAGATGGTCTCACGCAGGGCAGAACTGAAGCTTCTATATCCTTAGTGTCACTTTCCTCGAGTTAGAGGCAAGACACCAGCCTTAACTCAGTGGAGTTCTCTGGAATTGGAGTTTTCACAGATTCTTCTTGAGAAGAGGTTAAGTCTAAGACAGCAAATGCAGTACAAATGCATGGTTGGATTGCTATCCAATTTCAAATTATATTTTTAAAGAAAAAACTCCTCAAAATGTGATTTCATAAAGGCTGTTTAAAACAGTAGACTATGAACATAGCTCACTGAAATCACACAACAAACACCTTCACTTCCTGAGTCATGTTGCTGACCCATAACTAAAAACCTAAAGATCTAACCCCAATGTATATAAGTGATGTCAATAATCATTTATACAATGAATCGGCATAGAAAGTCTTTAAAACTTTTGGAATATACCATCTTACCTTTATTTTTTTTACTATTGTGTTTAAATTGAGCTCTGCTGTGGTTTATTTATGAGAAGAGGAACCTTCAGTGTTTGCTTCACTCTTCAGCTACTCTAAGAAGATCTGATAGATGAGTAAGCTAGCTTGAGATTTAGTGTTATTAAGAATTGTTCATTAAAATCATCAAGTTGTTTTTATTTTTAATTTTTTTTTCAAAAGAAAAGCTTTTTGTCGAATATGTTTTCAAATCTTTCCTCTACTAAAGGATATAGACTTCAGAGCTGGCTCTCCTTATGCATTGAAACTATCTTTCAGTTTCCTGCTTCAGTTTTGAATGGTGTACCATTTTCCCATCAGTACCTTTGAGTATTTCATAATGTTTTGGGTAAGGCTATTCATAACAGTCCTGCTATTTGGCCTCTACCACATGTGTAGCTAATGTATTGGGGCACAGCTCTTCCTTTGAAGCTGGTAGGAGCTTTGTGTGCACAGATAAAGCATGCAGCAGCGAGGTGGGGGCGTGTCTGCCTTCCCCTCTACTGGACTCTTTCATCACTGTGGAAAAAAGTGTTCCACCCTCTGTAGATAAGAATCTTTTTTTGTACATTTCCTATATTTAACACTGAGACTAAATGCAGTAAAGAAACAACACCCCTTCTCACCACATCCATGCAGATAAGCGAGTTGGGCAATTAGGACAGTGTGGTAGAAACTGTGACCTGCAAACTGATAGATTTTGGTAGTGTCTTCTAGCATGTTCTAGATGGTAAATGCCAGAAGACAGATTAAAGCAATTTCCTTTGCTCCTCCATGCCAACTTTCTTGGACCTTGGCTTGTTAGGACTTCATAGATGGAGGTAGTGGCTCAGCCACGCTGCTTAGTTCTTATGTTTGGTCATTGGATTATTTCCAGTGTTCTTCTTCGATCCTCTGATGTCTGTTTTAACTGTGTGGAATTTCTGATGCTCTATAAATTCCCTTGGGAGTCCTTCTCAATGTTGAATGACTTCTCTTCCAGCAAAGCGCCACCTCGCCTTACCTGGCTGCTCACCATTACTGCAAGTTTGTCCTTGCCTAGATTCTGAGGGCTCACCTCCTCTAAAAGGATGTGTAACAGAAGTCCCTGTGACAATCTGACCACTTTGGGCCCCTGTCGCTGAGGTAGCTTCTTCACAGTTCACAGACCTCTACAACATGGACAGGTTGAAGTGACTGAAGTTTCCATACTAAAGTTCTCCTATGTGCTCTAGGCTTACTGGGCAAAGTTGGTTATTCCCCATCCAGATCAGCTACAGATGATCTGTTTAAGAAATTCAATAATCTGGAGCTAAGCAGTGTGGTATATGCCTACATATAATCCTAGAATCTGGAGGTGGAACCAAGTGGATCTCTATGAGTGTGAGGCCAGGCTAGTCTACAGAGCGAGTTCTGGGGCAGGCAAGGCTACACAGAGAATCCAAAATAAATAAATTAAATACTCAATAATCTGGAAGGGACACTCTAATGAAAGTGTTTTTACTATAATAGGCTGCCAGCAGACATAGTGGCATACACCAGGAATCCCAGTACTCAGAGCAGAGGCAGGAGAATCATCAGTTCTAAGCCAGCCTGGGATACCTCAAAAAATTAAAAACAAACCAATAAAGCAAACAAACAAACAAACAAGCAAAATGAATTCTGAGAATGTTAGTCTTACAACATAATCTGCAGAGGACTGACCACTGGGAATAGACAGGAAATGGCTTCTAAATACTCAGATCTGTTTTAATAAGTATGGGATGAATCTAAAAGATGCTTCATAACCAAGAGATTTTTGTTGTGGAATATATTTATGTTTTCTAATTTATTTAGAATTATTTTCTATCTATTGTTGAATATTGTTTTTTCTTTAAAAAGACAGCTTTTTTAGGCAATGCAAACAGGAAGTTTTTGTAAAGATTGCCTTCAAATAAAATAGACCAATGCTGAGCAGAAAGACTGTGTCAATGCTATATGTGCTTTTAAAAACTTACCATTATATCAAAATAGCCTTACATTTTTCAACTTTCCACCCTAGAAACCAAGAATTCAGGATGGGGAAATATTCATTAGTGTAGAAGAGCTCTTTCCTAGTCACGTGTTTCCTAAGAAAGGATATGCTAATTCATGTGTGCACATTGACTATGATCAATTTTATTTCTTTGGTGAGTTTATTATTTTATTTTTAAATAAAAATTTGCTAACCATGAAATGTATTTCCAATCTTCTCTTAATCATTTCAAATAGTTGAGTTAAAAAAAATCAAAGCTCTAGATTTACTTAATTCCAAAGGACACGGAAGGGGGAAACCTGTATTTCATTTAGGGCTATTTTCAGTGGGCTTCTTCCATGTACCTGAAGAATGAAGCAATTTCCCCTTGCTCTTCTATAATTAGACTTTAGCATGGAAGACTTTTTTCTTTTTTTTTCTTTTTTGTCAGAATAGATGTCAAGTAATTTGGTAGATGTTGTAAAATCAATCAGAGTCTTTAAAAATTTTGTCCTGCCAAGACTGTGAAATACATTTGTACATATTCATTTTTGGATTGATGGATGGGTGACAGGCAGTAGGCAGCAAGATTGAGCACTAAACGCTCCTTGTGTCAGGCTCCAGCAGTCTCAGCAGTCTGATCTGCAGCACATGAAAAGGCATAGGGAAAAAGCGAAACCAGAAATATGTATGAGAATTTGGTCTTAAGTCAGGAAATAGCAGCAAAGAATTATTTTTACTGGGAGATACAGAAAAATTGTAAAGCTAGAAGGCTGAGACTTTTGATGAATAAATGAGCCGATTATTTTATGTTTTATTGAAAAGTTACATTATCTTATGCCATGTTGAACTTTTAGAGATGAGCTGCAAGAGAATAAAAATGAGTGAAGGGTTAGAAAGCTGATTTTATGAGGCAAAATGAAAAGTAGTCCAAGCTCGATTGATTATCTTCCAGTAGATGGTAGTGTGCTTTTGTGGGAAGAGTGGCATTCTGGGAGGTTGAGGGCTGGTCCTCCTCTGACAGCTCCTTCCAGTGGCCTATTGTGTCTTCATGCAAGCGGCTGTTCCTTTGTCAAACTGTCCATTTCAGCCAAGTGTGGCATTGCATAAGGCAGATGTAATGTCTTCTGACCTTCTAATGTAGTCAGAATATAAAGCAAGCAGAGGTGCAGAGTGCCGGGAGTCCGCCTTGCTAGGGAAATGCATCATCTGTACAGCTGGGGATGGATGCACATAGACTTTAGGGAGCGTCTTCAATCCATGCTGTCGGCATGTGTGCAGTGCTCATTTCTTTTTTTCTCACTGCAGAATCCCTTGTGTCTTTTGTATTCACAGTCATGTCCAAACATCAACTCTGAAACAGAAAAGAATGAAAATAGAAAAATTAATGCAAGTTCAGTTCCTTCTGTGGCATCTCAGCCTGCCCTACTTTTTCCTCAAACCTGGCTTGCATACCAATTTGGGGTGTTTCTTTGCAAATCTTGTTAAGAGTTTCTGCAAGAAATAACATGTTTGTTTGTTTGGTTGGTTTTTTTTTTTTTTTTAGGAAAAAGAATTATAGTTACAAACCTGTATAAAACTTACAGACTACAGTGCTTAGAGCAAACAACATAGAAATGTATTTCTCTCTGCACCAAGGCCTCCAGGAGCCCATGGAATAAGTAAATAATTAACCATCTACTGCTTGCTTGGAAAATGGTGCAGAGTGCTTCAGGGTGTGTTGGGCCAGCACTAGATGATCTTCAAGGTTCTCTGTAGTCCACAAATTCCATAGTCTCATTTCTTCCCTCAGGGAAATCACATTTCCAAACTGGAGGCAGGGGAAGCCTAGATTAAGCCAAGGTGTTTCATTTGAAAACAACAGAAGTCATGCCACCGCACACTGTCTGTATGTCCCTAAACACCCCCAACAAATCAGACAAATTGCATTTTATTTTTCTGCTTGAGGAAATCACCAGTTTAGATGGTTTGGTTTTCCAGTTTCCTGGAACAGGGAGCCACCTTCCAACAGTGAAACTAAGAAGCAAAGTGTGGCAAGTGGCCAGCAAGGGACACGCTGGGGGCTGGAAAATGTCCAGCATGCAACTCATGAACTATTTATAATTTAAAGGGAACGCTGACCTTTTTGAAAAAGTCAAATCAGATACAAAGGCAGTCAAACAGTGAAGGAGGAAATTCCAGATATAAAACAGGCCAGGCTACCTCAAAGGAAAGACTGGTGGTCCTAAATCCACCTGTGCCTCAGTCATCCAGGGGAGTGTGCTGAGAAAAGCCTAGTGCTTTATGCAAATTTGGGAAAGGTGAGGACTGTGTTAATGACCCATAAAAGTCACTGGAGGGAGGGAGACCTCACCTCAGTCTCTCTCTCTCTCTCTCTCTCTCTCTCTCTCTCTCTCTCTCTCTCTCTCTCTCTCTCTCCCCCTCTTGGAGCCAGGCCACAAGGGAGGCATGGCACACCTTTAGGCCTCTCTGTCTCTTCCCCTCATAAACTATGTGCCTTCTTATCTATGTGTCTCTATAGACTTCTAAAGGCACACAGGGACCCGGAACCTTCAGTGACTGCCCTCTGGACTCACATCTGTACCTGTGATAGGATCAGTAGTTGCAACATAAATCATAATTATAGTATATGTTGACTGATCAGGGCTATCCCTACATGGAAGAGAAGATTCCTAGCACAGCAATTCAAAGCACGAGTGAGCAGACTCTCCATGGGACGGGAGTCAATAGAGTAGCAAAGGCCCACTTCGCAGCCTCTGGATTTGCAGGTGAGAACTTGGACCTGTCATCCAGAATGAATACGGGACGAGGAGACACCCCTTTGTGGTTAAGCCTTAGCGTGCTGTATATAGAAAGATTTTTGTTGTATGTTATGAGCAAGAAAACATATGTGTCATGAACACAGAGGTCTCAAGACAGCTACCATTTAGAGAGACGTACAACAGCATAAGAGAGACTGGGGACTATTAGCAAGCCTCTTCCTCGTTAGTGAGTGTTGTCTTACACACTGACTATGGAGCTGAATGCCATATCCCAGAGAGGAGCAACAGATCGATACAATCTGGCTGTTTCTTTATTCAGTTTCTTAGCTCATGGCTAAGAGCCAGGGATATATTTTGCTGTCTTTGTTCCACACTGCACACGTGCTCTGGCAAGCAGCTGCTATGCCTTCCTTTCACTGCTCAGCCCTGATCAGAGTCCTTCAAGAGGTCCTAGCAAGAATTTACATCAGCCCTGGCCAGTAATTACTGTCTCTTTCCAGACACAACTCTTACACGTTCTGCATTTTAATGCTCCAGTGCTGTGGAGTAAGCAGGGTGAGGCTGAAATGCTTACTGTCATAATTGCCACTGTCAGTAGCAAACAGTGCACCCTTTCAGCCAGGTACAGGGTGCATGACTGTAATCCTAGCTATAGGATGCATGTGCAGGAGGATCTGGAGTTCAAGGTCAGCCTGGGCTATAGAACATCGTATCTCAAAACATCCAAAAGAAAGGGGTCAAAAAGGCATCTTTTCTCCCTGTAAAATGGTCAAGGACCTCTTTTTCAGCTGCTGTTAATATAAGATGCCAGTGTTTAGATGGCTATACCTGGCCTAGACTGTTATTTACTGATACCCCAAGTATTTAATAATCACATCCACTTTCCATTTGTTCAGCTCTGTTTAACCAACACAAATTCATCGGGAGAGATATTATATCCCCGTGTTTCCCTAATCATGCTGAGCGTTCCCCTAACAAGCTGCTGAGTGTCCTGCCAAAGGAACATGAGATACACTTTGAAATGTAATTCTTCAGTGAAGTCTCTCTTATCTGCTCCGTGTCCTTCCTCATCTCGCCAGAAACCTCCTTGTGAGGTTTAATTAAATCAACTATCCACTTAAAATAATTTTATTTTTCCATTTGTCATCTGGTCATCCAGATTTTATCACAACATTGCTCAAGGCAGTGGGGAGGTGTCACAAAAATATATAAAGTGAGGTTACTATCCCTGAATGGTGATGTGAGTAAGGAAGGGGGTGTGTATCGGAGGCTGTGTGTAAACTGAGGCAAATGGTCAATTGCTTAGGAGTCCAGGAGTGGTGAAGACACATAGTCTGCTGCTGGTATAGAAAGGTACTTCAGAGGAGGCAGCATCTGAGGTGATCCGTGTAGTGTGTATGCAATTCAATGATGAATGATAAAAAAAAGTAGGTTACAGGCAGGGAAAGCAGCTTAAAGATACTGAGGTCTGCTTCTCCCAGGTGAGCCATCAGAAGGAAGGCTATTACATCTTGCTGCAACAAGCCCATGCGTTTACATTAAAATTAATAACTGAAAAATTAGGTAAAAACTATATTATAGATGAGTTTGAATGTAAAGATTGGGAATTAAAACTTAATTTGGCAGGTATGTCACAATATGTTCAGATGACAACATTCGAAGGTGGATAGCTGGGGACACTAAATATAAGGAGACCGTTTTGTGGTATTTTTGTGTGTGTTTTGTTCAGGGCCGGGCCTTGAGTTCAAGACAAGAAGGAGTTAGATGAGATGGTAGGACATTCAGAGGAAGAGGTGATAAAATACGAGGTCCTAACATATAAAAAGAGACTCTGAGAAAGATGGGCTGGCAGATTGTATCTGTCACCCAGCACTGCCCCAGATAGTCTGGTTCTATCTATAGCTTAGTGTATGAACATCTTGTGGCAAGGCGAAGGCTGCAAACTCTACTTCCTCAATTGTGTGCATATCTTCTGAACTTTATATTTGGGAAATTAAGATACTTCTTATTACCATTGGACACACTCAGTATGATTTTTTTCCTTCTTGAAAAGCAGTTAGTAAATCAATGATGCATATTCTAATCGATGGCACCTTATTATCAAGGTATAACATAAAATGTACATTATTACTATATTTCAGTTTTGCCTTAAAATAGCCATATTTATTGCAATTAAGACACAGTCCAGAGTATAAATTACATTTAAGTATTAAAAACACCATGAATATTATTCAGCAAGCACATACATTGCCCTAAGTAAATAAACACAGAAAATAAATCAACCTCCAGAGCTTTAAGCAAATTATGAATGCGTTCATCAGTACTTCCTAAGATCTCTGATAAATGTGTTTCTCTTTTAAGTGCTGGAAGGATACAAATAAATGAGAAAAGAGCAAGTTTTGGACTGAGGATACATGCCTGGAGTTCAGAAGAAGACAAACGGACACACTCTATTTGAATAAGGCAGAATATGAGGAATCACAGGAGGCGTTTTGGAGTGTCTGAGGGAAGAGGCTCATTGCTTCATGGGCATCATGTGGAACTTGGTGAAAGATAAGAAGTTTAAGATGAGCCTGGGAGGACAGGTACAATGTCGATCAAATGGATGAGTTCCAGTGAACTGTGTGTTGTGAACAAAAGTGAGAAACTGGAAAGATCCCTGTGTGTTCATGAACAGAGGCAGGGAAGTGTCATTGGAATGAAGGCTACCGGTAACCATCCTGGGAAGCTTGGAGCCATTACTGTGTCCTGGACACTGTGTGCCCCACACAATGATATGTAACATCGCTGGTCCTGATGTAGAAGCTGAGCTGGGCACAATGAAGCTCTGATCAGTGAAGGAGCTTGGTCAGCAGTGTAGGGACCTGTGCTTCACCTGCGGGCCTTCCTATCCCTTTCCTAAGAAGGCGTGTGAAAGGGTACACGTGCAGGGACATGTGGCTGTGAAAGGATGCTGGCCAAGAGTCAGAGGAGTTACAAAAGATGTGAAGAAATCTGAACTTAATTCTGCAGCTGAAATGATGCAATTTTCTGGACTTGAAAATCATGTGACACTCCCCATTGGTGGTGTCGTAGTAGTGTAGTGGTCTTAGTAATGTGGTGACAGGGAAACTTAAGTTGTGTAGTCTATGGAACCTCCAAACTCTTGATTTTATTGTAGTATTTTGCATCGTCAATGACTCTTCTACCCATTATTATTCGATATTCATAATAATGTGATATTTCTCTCTCCATTGAGTATATGCCGAAACATTCCAGATGACACTGGTTTTTCAAAAGTCCTTCAGATGGTGGGTGGTCCAGATAGGGAAGTAGTAACTGTTCAGAACCTTTGGGTTTCTAAATCTGAGTCACTTGGCACCAATGTTGTGTTTTATAAACAGATAGGCAGAAGAAGGAATATGTTTGGTGGAGGTGCAGTAAGGTGTGGTGGAAGGGAGTGCTTCTGAGGGCCCATGATGAGGCATCCCTTCTCCCCCTGAGGTAGGAATGACGGTATAGTATAGCATAGAGTCTATTCAGGACTTGGGGAGGAGAGTTGAGAGGGTAGTAGAGACAGAGAAAAGCAAAGGGGAGGAGGAG
>CM052701.1:109370175-109422999 GCA_028551405.1 Uromys caudimaculatus
AGAAGAAGAAGAAGAAGAAGAAGAAGAAGAAGAAGAAGAAGAAGAAGAAGAAGAAGAAGAAGAAGAAGAAGAAGAAGGAAGAAGAGGAGGAGGAGGAAGAGGAGGAGGAAGAGAAGAAGGAGGAGAGGATGGAGGAGGAGAGGAGGAGAGGAGGGAGGAGGGAGGAGGAGAGGAGGAGAGGCTGGCCATGAGCATCTGAAGAAGAGAGGGAAAGGGGAATGGGAGGAGAGAGGATAAGGAACAGGAACAAGAGGAAAAAGCAAGAGCAAGAGGGCAAGAGAGAGAGGAGGGGGTGAGCATCCCCTTTTGTAGTGAGTCAGGCACACCTGGCTGTTGCTAGGTAACTCTAGGGCAGAGCCTAGACTTAATGCCAACATTGTCCTTATTAAGTGAAGAAATGGGCCACTCTGGTAGGCCCCTAGATCTCTAGTGTCTGAAGTACATGGACATTCCCTATACTTCATTATTCATTACACAACCACTTTGCTTCTCCCACCCACCCTCATTCTTATTTTAAAGTCAAATGTTTAGCATTGCTTGACTAAAGAGGAAGTGTCATTCACATTTCTTCATTGACCACAACTCACCATGTAATGTTTGTAACATTTCAATACCTTCCATTGTATTTTGAATCAATGTCCTGTTATACCAGGCTATATACCATGTATGAAGGGCATATTCTGCTTTTAATATCATCTTGTCTCTGAAGAGTAGTAATGGATCATATACTATGCTACAAATTAATCAAATATAGTGGCTGAAACTGACAAAAAGTCAGCCTCTCAGAGTCTTGAATCTGGAAGTCTGAAATCCAAGGACTACTTCCCTGAGATTAGACAGAATCCTTCCATGGCTCTTCCTAGTTTGTGATAGTGAGCATCCAACCTCAGTGTTCCTTGGTGTGCAAGTACAAAGCTTCAATTTCAAAATATGCTTCTGTGGTCGCATCTTCTCTACTGATAAAATCATTAGACCCATTGGACTAAAGCCTGTTCTAATTATGTCAGCTTATCATGATTCCATCTGCAAAGGCTTATTTTAAACACATCCAGTCTTACAGGTACTAAGGGTTAGGACTTCAGCCTTTAAAAGTAAACCTCTATATTTTCACTAGCGTCTTAAACTCATGAGGACAAGGGCCATATTTCCCATCTTCTCAAGGTTAGCACAGTTGTGGGGTAACAGAATTGTTGCATAGTTTACTTGACCACCATTGGATGTTAACCTTGGGTGTTCTAGGTCCTGGTTGTGTACCCTTCAGCAAGTGTGTTAGATCCAGTATCTTTTTCTGGAAAAGGAGCAATATAGTACTATCCTTGCAGTCAGTATGAGATTAAGAACATCTGGCTGATGCCTACCTGTTGCTATGGCTATTCAAGTAGGAAATGCTTATAGCGTTCTGTTGAAGGAGACTGTGTGGTACACTGAGAGCTCTATCACTAAACCACTGTCTTTGGTTTTTCACCTGCAAGTAAAAGATGTTATGTGAGGTGGCTCTGAAGTTTCCTCTACTCTGCATCTTGTAAATTTATTTTCCTGTTCCTTTAAGTGACAGAGGGCAAGAGAATGAGAGGGAGCAGGTGAGCGATTACTGATTATATATATTTTTTGGAGATTCTAATATGGATTCCTGGGAAGATGCATTGTTAGTTTGTATCTCATGCATAATACTTGGTACTATGTCTATTTAACTTACTACTTTTAGTTATTAAAATTTAAGAACTATTTCTTGTTTCCTTAAGTTGGGCTTTGTGTGAGCTCAGGAATGACTAGAAATGAAGAATATACCGTTTTTAATTGTATTGCATTTAAATCTCAAAGCAACTGAGATTTTATATCTATTTAAAATTGTAAATAGGCTGGGGTAGAAATAAAATAAGAGATTCTAGTTTTCTTAGAAGTTACCTTATTGCCCATCTGTAGCTCCTTCTGCTACACACACACACTTCTAGATTATGAGAACAAAAATGGAGAAGACGATGCATGTTCCATCAGTTTCTATGTCCTGACCCTCTTTGCTGATTCACTTACCATGTTCAAAGACATCCTCTACAGGTGGTAGGGTGACTCCCAGCAGCAGATGGAGAGCAGATTGGAGGGAGGACTATTTGGAGAACTCTAAGGGAAAGCTTCCTGGGAGCTGTTCCTTTTGGATGTGGTTTCCCATCTCCCTCCATCCAATTGGGTTGAACTGGTGCCTCTTCAGTTCCTTTTGAGCTGGCATTTGAATGGAGAGAAAAGACAAGTGAACTAGGTTTGGGGGAACAATCTTGAGGAATAAAGAAGGAGTACTAAGCTCCCAAAAGTAACTGCCTTCTGTGGAAGGGACAGAAGGAAGATCCCTATGACTGGGTGGGATGTGGTATGACATCAGGCATCTACCAAAACAGGCAGGAGCGGGAAGAGTGGCCTAAGGGAGAAGAGTTGGCTCCTTAAAATTACCTGTGGATTATTGAAAGTTTGAAAGCTGACTTAATAATGTGTGGATGAATACATCCACGGAAGGTTAAAACCCTCTACAACAGAGGCTTTGAGAATCATCTTTCTTTTTCTTCTTCAAACCTATCACCAGTTGTTAGTCCTACCAGTCTAGAATAAGATCACTATCAAAATTTAAAGCCAACTTTGAAGCAAGTTTTACTTAAATACCGGCCAAGTTGATGGACTTTCTGGCCAGGTCCATCTCTGGGTTTCCAGAAAATGGCCCCAGTCACAGTTTGCAGGGGCTTAAAATGGCAAAACCCACAATTCACCACGTTTTCCATCGGGTCCAATCAGGAGAGAGCATACATCCTAATGTATTTTCTGCCTAGGTACCTCCCACCTACATCCAATCAGGGCAAGCATACATCCTGATCCTGACTCTATTTCCTGCCCACGGACCTCCTGGCCACATGTGACCAAGCACAAACGATGCAGATGGATCAGAAAAACTTGCTTAGGAGAGTGAAAACATGTGACTTGTTATCTCCCTTAAACAATAGCCTCCAGCTCTCCAGGAAGTATTCAACCTTACACAAGGAGCTTACAGGTTAGGGGTAGTTTTACTTCTTGAATCTTTTAGGCACAGTAATTAAACAAAGTAACCTTGACTCTCACTTTTGGTAACCCGGGATTAGCGGGTCACTTTGTATTTTTTTTTTTTTATCTTGTCTTTATGTCTGCCTACGTTAGTACTCACACATGTATTGATTTTATAGCAAAAGCAGCTCACACCACACATGTTGCTCTTCTGTCTTTGACTTAGAAGTCTTGATCAACGCATACTTGTTTTACACTTTCCAACTAATGCAATGTAGTCCGTAGAATTAAAACACCGCAAGCCATCTAACAACATGCAGTATGATGCACAATTAAGCCTCTGTTTTGTAGTTAGAACCAGTCCCCAGGAATCATTCTTAGACTGTCTTTGCAGACAGAGGGGTTTTCCAGTGCTCTTAACGTTAGAAATACTAGTTGTGCACTTAATTTGATACTGTGAAATGACATCACTAGCAAGGCTGGATAGGTCTATCTTCCTACCAAGAGCGTCTAGCTGTCCATTTATTTGTAACTTGGCCAGTACTACACGTCATTAAACTCTTTTCTCTCTGGTAGACAATAGTTAGTTTTTCCTACTTCCTGTTTAACTAAGAAGTTTGAACACTGAAAGGTGTAGTGGTGATTCATATTTCTTTTCTAAATATTGGTTCATGGCTTTGTATTTTGAAATATGGTTTTCTAAAAAATTACAATTTGGAGCACTCTATTGTTTCTTCTTCTTCTCCTTTTCCTCCTCCTCCTCCTCCTCCTCCTCCTCCTCCTCCTCCTCCTCCTCCTCTTCTTCTTCTTCCTCTTCTTCTTCTTCTTCTCCTTCCAATTGTATGAACTGAACCCATGGCCTAGCACTTGTCAGCAAGTGAGCTGAAGCCCAGGCTAAGCATTCTATTTATTACAACCATGAAGTAATTGCTTCCCTCAAGTAATATCTGGCTGGCTCTTCACTTTCATCTTGTCCATTGGTGGTTTCCCTAAACAGATTTTCTCATCTTCGTGCTGTTGATATTCTCTGAGTTTTTATGAATTATATAAGAAAACCATTCCTGATCTTATCTTATTGAAATGTTCTATATTTTCTGTTTATTATATATTCAAAATGTGTGCATGGGACTACTTAAGTATCAGGAGTTTACTCAATTCTGGTAAAAGGACATGACTTAATTTCTGCCCCCAAATAGTTCCTGGTTTTATTTATTAGAAGGTCTATTCATTTCCTAATGGATTGAAATTACTTGATTATATAAATCTGTGCAAAGGCTTGGATACTTTGGGGATTTCTGTATTCATTCGACAGCACTCAAAACTATTTTTTCCTTTTAAATTTTTTAAAAAATTATTTTATTTTTTATTCTTCTCATATATTACTTCTGACTGCAGGTTCCCATCCCTTCTCTGCTCCCTGTCCCTCCCCCACCACCTCTCCGCTCCCCCTGTCCCACTCCCTCCTCCATTTCCCTTCAGAAAAAGAGAAGTTCTCCCAGGGATAGTCACCAAACATGCAGCTCTGAGTTACACTGCATTATACAATACTTGTGAGAACAGTTTCCCAATGCCGCACCACACCCCCCCACACACACCACCATCATTGTTTTGCAATTGTATTTGACTAGTCTTACCCCTTTTTTCTTTCAGATAGCTGTAAGAATGTTCATTAAACATTATAAACAAAACCATGGATTTTGATTTGTAGCACACTGAATATTTTGGAGCATTTGAGGATAATAAGCTTGGTTATAAGATGGTCTTCAGTTGTAGCAAGGGATCTATGCTTATGTCAGTCTAGATTTTAGAGACACCCTCATGTGGTTGTCAAAATGCTTTCTAGAGTCATAATTGTTTATGATGTTGTAGCTGTTTTAGGTAATGGTTCTTTTGCCCAGGATTTTAAGTCTCCTTGTAATAATTGCAATAAAACAATGAAATAATAATTGTAATGATTAAGTATATCTATAGCAAGAGCTATAAAGTATCATATATAGTTGTATAAGAAACTTATTTATTTTGTATTTAGTTTTGCATTTTATACTTTGTAAAACTATTGCTAAGTTTATCCTTTCCTCTTTTGAAAGAAGTCATAGTATGCTGACCAGGCTGGCTTTAACTCCTGGATCAAGCAATCTACCTGCATTAGTTGTCCTGAGAAGCTGGAATCCCAGGACTGTACCACTCTGCCCTGCTAACTGTCTACTTTATATTGAGCTTTCTCTCTTGGGGAAGCCTAGAATCATTAAATTATTTGTGGGTATGGATCAGCCTTTCAATATTTAGCATGCATCTGGGGTTATTTCTTTTTAGATTTGATTCAAGTATTTGTTTCTGACCAAACGTAGCTTGCTTGAGAATTTAAAAGTAAAATGAATATTTACAGTGCCCCAGTCTCTCCTGCAAGGCAGCTGGACACCACAAGGCTGCTTTGCAAACCAAATGTGGTTCCAGTCCTGCTCGGGTCAACTTGGTAAATGCATGAAAAAAATGGTTCTAGAAAAGTTTCAGAGAAACTGCACTAGGTTTCCTTTAACTGATAGCGACACTATTTACTTTGTGTTTTTTATTGAAAGAGACTTTTTTCTGACCCCACTTCTATCCCTCTGAAAGAGAACCATGTCTGTGGAAACTGGGGGAGCTGTTCCTGGCTGGACACTTTGCTACAGAGTAGTCAATAGGCTATTGTTCCCCGGACACTGTGCAGGCTACTTTCTGTCTTCTAGAGGCCTGCTGTTTTCACTTGGCTTTTATTTTATCACCTAAGTAAATTGGGCAGAATGGGAGGAAGACAGCACAAGGAATGAATAGCACAGCTACTGCAGGTCACAGCCAGGCTGCAAGTCAGAACTCCTGTTACCCCCTCTCCCTCTTCGCTGGAATGGGTAATTTAAGGATTTTCCTTTCATCTGGAAGGGTACAACTTCAAAACTACTGCATTGGTGGCTTCTAAAATTCCAGAGAATACTTGCGCATTGCCAGATAATTTTGGGTAACACCTGGAGCTGTACACAGGCCATGGTGGCTTTCAAAACGTACACATATCCCTGCCTCCAAGTGACCCACATGCCAGTTTACAGTGACAGCATAATATTTTATAGACCTGTTTCTGTCACACTCCTTTCCAGGGCTGAAGCAGGGTGGAATGAGAATGCAGCTACTATGAAATGGTCAGTGATGTTTCTCTGTGGTAGCGAGTGAATGGATGTGGAAGAATACCTACTTTTACTCTTGAAGTAGGGAGTTAGCCTACTAGAAGAGTTGATCTTGATAAGGCTACATGTCTCGGATGAATTTAGGGCCCTCTCTGGGTGATTTTTATGGTTCACCCATAGCTTCATGAGCAAGTGAGTTGGAATGAACAGGTTAGAAAATTTTTCCTTATCTGTATATTAAAAATATTGTTCATTATTATTTATGTTAGGGTTAAAGTTTTTCTTGTTGTTGTTTTAATAGGTGTTAGTAACTCCAGTATTACGCTTGGTGCTTATCCATACTGCAGTTGCAAAGAGCTTTAATGAGCTGCCTCTGTTATTTCTCTTTGTTGAATTGTCTACTCTCTATAATTTTAGGTTGTCTTTTTCTGAAGATGAATACTCTCTTTAGGAGAATGGTATCTAATTCCCATTGATTCCGTGAAAATGGAAATGCTCAAGCCAGTCATTAGAACTAGCTGATAATGGCGGCAAAGATTTGGCTCAGTGAGTAAGAGCCGTGGCTACCTTTCCAGACTATTGGAGTTCAGATCTCAGCACCCATGATTGGCCATTCACAACCTCCAGTTCCAGGAGATTTGACATCTTCTTCTGGAACCTGCATAAAAGCATGTGTACACATGCACTCCTGTGTACACCCCACACCCCCATATACCACATATTAATACAAATTATAAAAAGAAATATTGAAAGCACTTGAATGATCTTTATATTTAAAGAATAAATTAAGTAACTTTCCGAAATTAAATTTACCTTCTACAGATTGAAATACACAACAGTCCACTTTCACCTATGTAGCTTAGACTCATTATTTATGTCCACGGAGTCAAATAAAAGATTTTGGTACAAATAAAGGCCGAGGGCAAAAAAATAAAAATAAAAAAACAATGTATAAGTGAACCTACAAAATGAAACAAAAATGCTATGGTAGTCTAGAAAGCCAAGCAAAACCTTGAACAAATAATGTCACCAAGTCGGAATGAAAACCTAACTAGATTGTTGCAGAAATCTCTTTCAGTGACCACACTCTCCTATTCCACGTCCGTGTGAATAACTAGGGTTTTTTGTTTGTTTGTTTGTTTGTTTGTTTTTACCTAAGAGACGTGGCTCCCTGGAGGAGCAAGCCTGGATCAAAAGTGGGGTCAAGGCACGTCCAAACCTCAGAAATCTCATTATCAGATTGTCAGGGGTAGGATCTTGTCCTCCCCCAGTCCACGCCCCCCACCCCCCACCCTCTCCATACCTGCATATCCTGGTGCATGTAGCCCTGTGCCCCCCTCCCTGCCCCTTTGCCTCACCAGAGGAGGTCACATAGCTGGTTAAACTTCCTTTACCTTTATAAGGTCATATCCAGCCACACCAGGAATTCCTCCTCATGCAAATGAGGCATTCCCAGCACCCAGCCCCAGCCAATGGATGATGCTCACTCATCCTGATAGCCCCTACTCACCCCCAAAGGTTTAAGTAGCCCCCCTTCCAATAAACGGAGCAGTGGTTGGTTCCCTGCGCACTCACTGCTGAAGACCAAGATCCTGCCTGCATCCACCTGCCAGGTTAGGCTTCCTTCCCTCCAATCCAGCCCCGTGTGCAGTGGCCTTGGTATCCACAGGGAGAAACAGACTTAGGACGGCAAAGAGGAGCGCAGAAATTTTACAGGAACTGGCTCTCACATCGCTTTGTGAACACATCTTGTTGAGTTACTACAGGGACTGCGCGTTTTCTAGCTTTACACTCTGTGAGGGTGATGGAGGCCTCTGCTACACTGTGATAGTTGACAGGCAAGGTCATAGGAATCTTAGGTTGTTTCCTTTGAAGAAGTCTCTTTTGAATTCTTACTACTTAAAACAAAATTCACTAGTAATAGCTTATTTTGTACAGTGTGTTAAACATGGACTCTTACATCTGTTCCTTCTAAATGCTGTGTTGATATACATGGAAACTGAGAGTATATGAATCCTATGTAGAGAGTACATGAATCAGTTCAGGTTTCTGGACAACAGACATAGCATAACAAGTCCCATAGTATAATACACACCATTCACTGCTTGGCTCTACACACTAGACATTTTTGTTTTTAGGATCCTGGAGGCTTCCAAGTCCAAGATCAAGGTGCTGAATGATTCATCTGGGATATCCTCCTACCTTTAGATGGCTGCTTCCTTGTGTCCTCATATGGAAAGAGACCTCTCTGATGTCTGTTTTTATAAGGACACAGTCCCTTAGATCAGGGCTCCACCCCTTTGGCCACAGCTAACCTTGATTGCCTCTTTACCCAGGGGCAGTCTACACTGGAAGTTAGGGCATTAACATATGCGCAGGGTGGAACACATGTTAATCTGAATTCTTAAAGCAGAGCCAGGATCAGAATCTTGAGGCCTCCTTCAGACCCACGGAGTCAATATTCTTGTTATTTTCATGGATGGTTAACAGGTTGGCCAGAGTTTCTTGAAGAACTTCTTACCATTCCCCCTGGTTTTTGGACTCAGCACATCTTTTTACCTGCCTCTACTAAATCTTCTATGCCCCTTAGGGCTCACTTCATTCCTACTAAAGATGGATTTCTCTATATAAACAAAATGCTTTGTGTAAGGGGAATACTTGCCCCCAAACAATGGAAAGTAAGTTTTTAGAGCACATGGCACACAGTCTTGTAAAGAATTCTGTTCTCACACTCAGACCACCCTTGAGGAGCTCAATAGCTCCTCTCTCTCTCTCTCTCTCTCTCTCTCTTTCTCTCTCTCTCTCTTTCTCTCCTCCTCCTCCCTCCCTCCCTTCCATCCATCCTTCCTTTTTCTCTTTCCTTCCTTCCTTCCTTCCTTCCTTCCTTCCTTCCTTCCTTTCTTTCTTTCTTTCTTTCATTCTTTCCATTAGGTTGGATTTACTTCCACGATGATTCAGGAAATTACTGTTTAATTAATTTTTAAAATATAGCTCCTTTCTTTTTAACTAACTTTTTATTCTTATGGATAGACACTTCTTTTACGGTTCGTATGTTTAAGACAAAATCTAAACTTAAAGTTAAAAGTTGTCTCTTGGTCTCTCAAAAAGGGGAGGATGTGGTACATTAGTGTAGAAACTGTCGTAAGTGTATCTAACTATGACCCACATGTGGTATTTAGATCTTAACGAGATGATCTGAAGAAATACGACAGGTCCCTTCAGAGTGTAGAGTAGAGAAAAACTTTGAATCTGTTCCTTCTGTCTTCTGGACAGTGAAGTACATCTCAGACCTGCATGGCAGACAGCATGAGCAAACCATCTTCTGCATTCCTTTCTCACAGTAGAGGCTGATAGGGAGTGGCAAGCACGCACTTCCCATTCTCTGACGGCAAATCTTAGAGGGAAAAAAAGCACACAGCTTCTAAAAATCCACACAGTCACACACATCTGTAAGCCAACACTTTGTGTGTCTGAAAGCTACATTGTCATTGAAGACGAGTCAGTCATTTTTATCACAAATGTCACTTCTGATCAAGACATTTGACAATACTACAAATACTACAAATACTACAAGACATTAGACAAATACTACATATTTGAAGCATGTAGTAAGTGGCATGATGCAGGCCTCAAGAATTAGAACAGAGAGCTGACCCATAGAGATTGGCCAGTTCATAAATACATTCGTGGGTGTGACCTGACTGATGTGTGTGGGCAGGGGGCAGCCCCGCTATTAATTTTATACTAATGGAAGATAAAAACAAATGTACTTATTGAAAGATTCAGCTTGTTATGTGCGTTTGACAATGTATAGTGAAACATGCTTCCTCCTTCCTCCAGCTAATCATTAATGTCTGCAATCTATAGACTAACGCCTTATAACACTGAATTGTACAATTACCGGTTTCATCTATAGAGCTTGGCTTGATTTGATGTTAGGAAGTATTAACACATTTACCTGACTGTAAAATTCCTAGAGGAAAAAAAATTGATGTTATCCATTAATTGTGTTGCATGTTTCACGTTTCTCTACTGTCCCTCACACACACACACACACACACACACACACACACTCCACTCACACATTTATATTATGCACATGCATAGATACACAAGCACTACACGAGGACCTTTATGATCCGTGTATTGTTAAGCTACCATACTCACCGACATTTTCTTTTGAATTACACATACCTGTGCCCTAAAAGGATGGGTGTTGTAATCTCCGACTTAGATTTTGCGTGTTTTAGGGGACACCATTTTGTTTCTATCTTAATCCAGTTCCAATAGTAAGGAGTCTGGTAGAGCTTTACCATTCTCTCATCTGGCTTCCTCTTTTCATTAATTCTGAAGACTTTATGACTCACACTTGGCCGGTTCTGCTTGAGCTGAACTCACCTCGACTTCTAGTGCACACACTCCATTGCAGCTTGAAGCTTTTCTAATTCTTATAAAGTCAAGCAGTGACCTTCCAAACGACTTTTACGTGCATGTTTGACTCCTGTGCTGTATAAAACTTCTCCTTTTTACTTTTGCTTTGATTCCGCCTTCTACCTTCTTGCTCCTCTGTGAAACCGGTTATTGTCAACTACATGAAAACTACAAAATGAAAAAAATAAAAAGGCAACTGTTTTCAAGCACCCCGTGATAGGACACTGCCACAAGGGAACCACCCTGTGCTATCTTAGCTCGAATCTCCCCTCCTTTCCCACCGATTTCTAGCCCCCTAATGCTGCAGCTATGTTTAGTTCTGATATAAACCACGTTCTGCACTAAATAAGCTGCCTTTCCTTTCACCACCTATTATGTTCTTATAAAGCAGATGGATAACTTCAGTAAGAATAAAGTGCCATAAAGGCAATTAGGTGAATGTCAAATGGCTACCGCTCTAGGGACAGAATGCATTTTTGATGAACTTGAATGAGCTAGGGTGTACTTCAAGGAAGAACACTACAAGGACTTTACTCAAGAACAACCTGGCCAGCACCTGTGACATTTACAGCCAAAAGAGTGAGCGAGGGCACAGTCTGTGGAGTGCACGGAGGTGCTAACATTCAATGAGCACACGGTAGGAAGCAAATGAGTGAAGTTGGGCAAAGTTGTTTTCTTTCTTTTAGGAACTGGAAAATTCTGGTTTGAGTACCTGTAGCCACAGAGTATCAAACTTTAAGTTTCAACTGTTTGAGGGAGGAAAAGTACACTGATTTTTCTTTCTTTCTTTTTTTTTTTTTAATTGTAAGAAAGGAGCACGAAGTTCTCTCAGGAGCACTTGGGAGTAGGAGTGAACTCCTAGATAGGTTTTGTGTAACAGCATCTCAAACCACAGCAGTCACATGGGTTCTTTCTGCTTTGCTACTTTTTTGACTGCGAGTCAGAGTGCTGTGCATTTCGCTTCCCCCCTCCTGCAAGGCCACAGAACCATGGGCTGGCGGGATTAATCTTTGTCCACAATGTCTCTGCAAAGGCTTCTGCAGCAGCAGAGCAGCAATGGCAATTTGGAGTACTGTGCTGACCCTGCCTATGGCTCCTACTCCACACTCACAGGCCCACTCACTATGGAGGACAACAGGAGGATTCAAATGCTGGCAGACACTGTGGCTACTTTGCCCCGAGGGCGAAAGCAGGTAAGGTTGCAGCGCTGTCTAGACTGTTCCAGTTTGCCTGACTTCTGCTGAAAGTGGTACTAGCTCCCGTGTGTCTCTGTTAAGTCTTTGACTCTCAGCCTCACTCCCCATCCTCAAGAGTCATTTTGGACCGGGCAGTGGTGGCGCACGCACGCCTTTAATCCCAGCACTTGGGAGGTAGAGGCACTAGAGGCAGGTGGATTTCTGAGTTCGTAGGACAGCCAGGGCTACACAGAGAAACCCTGTCTCGAAAAACCAAAAAAAAAAAAAAGAGTCATTTTGGTTCTTATTCAAAGGAGAGTTCTTTTCCCTGAGGAGAACCTCTGTCTACTAAGCCAATTAACTTAGGAGTTAATAACTGAGAGTATGTGTGAGGGAGGTGGCATGTCTATGAGAAATAGAGTCACTGTTGAAAGATGGAAAAACAGTCACTTTTTTGTTGTTGTTGAAAAAAAAAAGTAAGACTCGAAATTTTCTCTTCATTAAAAATAGACTCAGATAAGATAAAAGGGGTTGAGTGCAACAAACGTGAAGGTTGTTTACAGGTACGCAACCCACAGGACCAGCTCTTCTCCGTTTATGTACCTGTTGATTCTCTCCCTCTAGGCTCACCTCCCTATCAGTTCACAATCAAGAGAAGACTTCCTAAACAACAACATTTGTCAGCCAAGTCAATTCTTCAGCCCCAGAGCACTGACACAGCCTTGGGCTCTTCTTGGGAAGTAGGACTTTTGCGGGGAGGTGAATTTGACTAGAAACCCAGCTGGGCTGCTTAGTAGCTATGGCATCTGGCGCGAGTTGGTAGCTGCCCTCACATTATGTCCTCCTTAAAAGGAAGCTATCAGACTAAATTCCATTCATTTGATTAGGAAACAGCAGAAACAACTTCCTTGAACCCTGTGTCCTTTAAGTAAGGAAATGTACAGGGTGCTCAGCACTGGATAAAGGCTCTTTGGAAATTTTTATTTCAAAAAATTGCTTTAGAGATGAAAACTCACTTGGAAAAATCTGTCTAGTGAATTTGTTCTGAATTTTTGGTTTTTAATTTTAATACACAAAAATTAACTATAGACCTCTTTATGTATTTTGATCATGTAACTTGGTATAAGGTCTAGAGTGTGCATTCGAATTTACATAAGCCATCATAGACAAGATGTTTGAACTGATTGAGAGCATGGCTTTGTGACCTACTACATTGTGTATATTGTGTTCTCCCCTGAGCGCATCTAACTTCAGCATCACAAAGTTCAACTTAAAGGAGTCAGGACCTGATGTGGTGAACTGATTCCTTGGCATTTCCCACAGTGCTGAAGATCATGGCCTCATTTACCAATATTTGCTTATAATTCTCCATCCAAAGTGCTTTCATGATGCAAAGTCTGATGAACATCTGTATCAGTTTATAGATGGGCAACACAGGAAACACCAACAGGTTTGCTCAGATTCTAAATAGAGAGCAGTCTGTTTCGCTTTCTATTTGCTACAAAGCCATTAACCCAAATTCTGATCATTTGTTATTCTACGATGTTTTCTCTGCATACATTACTTACCAGGAAAAAATACTTGTTAATATTTGCACCAAGGAGGGATCTTTCCAGATGTTCTTTTCCGTTCAGGCTTTACACTGTGCCAGACCCCTGCAAGGCAAATCAAACTAGCTCTATCAGCCATGAGGGAGGGCATGTTTCTTTCCTGAAGAAGGGCTACCATTAGGAGACAGTTTGAACAAGTGTTGTTCAGCATATAAGTTACACATCTCTGAAAACCATCTTCCTAAGCGTGGGAATCCCTTATATGGGGACACAAACTCTGGTGTGTCAGGAAAATCCAGCGTTCCTGTGAGAGGTGAGAGGAGGGACAGACATGTGGCCGAATTTCCCTGAGAAAACAGTGCAGTTAGCTATCCACAGAGCTCTGGTTGCAAAACCACCATCTTTGAAAAATCAAAGACCAGAGATGCTGGAGTTCCTGATATAAAATGACAGCATATTTGCCTATAACCTACCAAGATCATGTCTAATACCTAAGACAATATCATTGGCTATGTGAATAGCTGTCACATTAGAGCATTTAGAGACTCAGGACAGATGCCATATGTTTTGTTTCTATGGAGTACTTTCAGCAGCAGCTGGATGAATGGATGAATGTAGTGCTGACTGTGATTTGACCAGCGCCTAGAGCCACTCAATAATAGGTGTGAGATCTTGTGGATTTTAGGAACTTCGTTCTGGAAATGCGGCCGGTGATAGAGCGACTTTCACTGTAGTTGGCGAAAGAGTAGACGAGCCAATGGAGAGAAATGGTAAAGACTTGGTGATCAATGGCATTGAGGACTAAGGAGGCACAGCTGGCTTTTAAGACTGAGTTAAGATAGTATAAATTAGAAAAGGACAGTAAGTAGGACTGGGTGGGTATTAAAGGGGGCAAATAAAATGTGTGAGCACATACTTATGCCATCCACTTATGTGCGTGCCCTTCTGTCTTCTCTTTCTCCTCTCATACTCTTTAGCACACTGTTTGATGTACTTCCCTATTCTTAAAACCTTTTCGTACTTTTATATTTCCTTGTAGAAAAAACAGCAAGAAGCAAAACTAAACCAAACCTTTGGGACATAGACTTGTAGTTCTCTGTAATCTGCAGTGAAACTTCACGTAGGTGTATGTCAAGATTTTATAATTTTCCACGAGGGCATTTGCCTCCTGCTAATTTTTTTCTTAGAAAAACAAACAAACAAACAATAACAAAATGCCACCCCTCAGGCCCTGTGTGAACGGTATGCAACAGGGCCCTTTGAGGCAGTTGCGGAAACAGGTGCTCCTTGTCTGCTGTTATTCTCACCACGCTGAGGGTGACGTCAGTGTTCATACTTCTTGTTGTTGTGGCTTTGGTTTCTGCAAAGCTATATCTGGCTAGCTTTGGACCTCAGCTTAAACTCCAGAATCGACTGGTTGTTTGCACTCAGAGTTGTTTAAAAATAGATTTCTGTGTGTGCTTATTATTTCAGTACCTGCATTTGTAGGAAGTGCCAGACACACCAGGAAGGCTTCTAATTTTGAACCTTGTTTTTTGGGGGGAAAAGTCCCTGCAATATAAACTCCTGAGGGAGAGTGATGGAAGGGAAGGGAAGTTTTATAACCATGCCATGCCCAGGGGTAGATATTGTGCCTGACTGCCTCTCGAGACTGTAATGAAGGTGGCTCTTACCTAGTGCGTCAGTAACAACTAGGAATCTGGCACACAGGTACGACATTTGACTATGAATTAGACCCAAACATATCATTATTGTCTAATTTTCTTTTAGTGATGAAATTATTGCTAAATAGGAAGCTTCTAGATGACTGGTTTCACATACAATTTTGGTTAGGGATGGTGCTAAATGCTTGTACTGGGTATAGTTCTGGGTTTGGTTCTGCCCACAGGAACTTTCTTTGTACTAGTACTAGGCAACATCAATACTGCGGTGATATGTTTGGGTTAATACCCAACCATTCTTTAAAAGAGGTGTGGGGCTGTAATCAGGCCGTCCTGGAAGCTGGAGCATCCTAGTCACCTCTCAAATGGGTGCAAAAAGTTAGGGCATTGATTTTACTTTCATAATTTTGTTGTGTCTTTGGATGGTTTGATAATCCTTTCTGTCTTAATGGGCTGACTTTCAAAATTGGGGGATAGCTGCATTCATGAAACAGTTGAGAGCAAAAGTGAGATAAGCAGGCAATTGGAAAGAGCCAAGGGCATAACTTGAAACAAAGTACTTTTAAAAAAGAAAAAGAAGGAGGAAAAAAAGCCCACTTCTGAATCTGTACCCTCCCCTTACCACACCCATATTTGTGTGTGTGTAGGGAAAGTGAGTCCTCAGAGGCAGGGCAAGAACATAAGTCTAACCTAGCAGCAAAAGTGACTTCAGTGTTAGTCTCTGAGCTGCTCTGAGGCAGGTTATCTATCAAGCTGTGCTTCCGGTTTCCTTTCCACTCCTCATGCTGACAGTTGCTGTATTTGGTCTTGATTTTGCACTAAGGAGAGACCCGTGAATCACACTGCATAGCAGGAGACATTGTGTATGGAATATTAAATGCCTTGTCTCTTAAGTCGTCTCACTGAAAGCAGTGGAGCCTCCCTAAAATCAGCCTCAGACAACCCTAGGCTTCTGGCTAGTGAGGAACCTCCTCTACTGCAGTCAGAGCCAAATGTGTAGCTTTCAAGCCTGCCAAATCACTAAACCTAGACTTCTCATATTAGATAATGTGTAATAAAAGACAGCTGTTGTCAGCATATGCTGTAAATTGCACACCAGCGCAATCCATTTGTGAATTTTTTGGGGGGAGATCATCATTACACCTCAGAAAAACTCTGGCTGGGAGGCAGTCTGGGGAACACCTACTCCATCCAACTCTGCATCTTTAAATAGGGCTGGAGCACACTAGAGAGAGGGAGACGGGGAACACTTGATTCAGAAGACTCTTGGTAAAGCCTTGGGCACACTCTGAGTAACATAGGCAGTTTAGAAGGTGAGCAAGGCAGAAACTTGAGAGTTTCTCTTTATGTGATCCTTTAGGACAGCCCAGATCAGAATTAAGAGGACGCTGTGTCAAGGTGTGGCTGCTTCCTCTTGCTCCAGTCAGAAAGCATGAGGGTAGCTAGTGCATTATAATTGCTTTTTAATTTATATGTTCACTGCTTAAAATAGCCTCTTTACTAATCCAGAATGAATGATAATTTATAATCTGATTTAGTTGAACTTTTTGTGTCACTGATAACCCAAACAAATCAACCGCAGGAGTACTCCTCCGCAGAATTAGTAATTACTTTTAGCCAGAGAGCTATCAGAACGGTTAAAGGGAGGAGGAGAGGGACACCCTCTCTGTACAGAGAACACTGATTGGTTTGGCGAACCTAGAAGAGTATAGATTTGAATCTACGAAAAATAACCAGTCACTTAAGAGGCACACTGAGGAAATCTTGATGCTCCCAACAATTCTATAAATACTGGGCAAGGAAAAGGACATTTAACAGTATGGTAGCCAGACATTTTATTAATTCTTGCCAACTGTTTGATTTGTGAGGACTGATTAAATCTCTCCAACATTCATTCATTTAGCACTAGTGTTAAGGTATCCCCATTTTACTTTGTTTTTCTTAGCTTTTTTTCTATACTATTTGATTTTTAAGTAGTTTCGTACCATCCTGTTTGTTTCTTTCGACTTTTTCAATCCTATATTTGAGATTTTAATTTTTTCCTTTAAAAATTATCTTTAGATTTTTCCTATGAACATTTAATTGAATGAAGGACAAAGTGAGAAAGGGTTCTTAGCTCATCACTTTGAACTGAATATCTCACCATCGTTCACTTGCAGATGGCATCTGAGGCTTAGTCTGTCTGTCTGTCTGTTTTACTATTTTTAAAGTCATAATCTACCCTTGGCCTTGAGTGCAGCACTGGGGTGGAAAGCGAAACCAGTGTATTTCCCCGGAGTCTTAAAGCATACAGATGGTTATCTGCAGAAGTGAAGCCCTCCATCAAATGTGCTCTGTGCTCTTCATATACGTGCTCTTGTGTAGACATGTATAAGCCTCTAGGTGAATGATAAGGGAATGATGTGACAAACCATAAAGGCAAAAGCAATGTTTTAAAAGTATAAAGCACTTAGTTCTGATTATAATTAACAGAATTAAAGATAGCTGAAACAAGTACCTGACAATATGAATCAAGTGTGAAATACAAGGAAATGTCAATAATGAAAACAGATCAAGAAAATCTTAGCACACTGTAAGGGTGAAATGGATAATGCTTGCAAATATTCACTGTTGGAAAATACCTTTCACAAGGATGGAGCTTTCAGACTTAACTGAAAAGTCCCCATTCTTGTTCATCTCTCCCTCTCTCACTTTGTCTTTCTCGCACTGTGCCTCTCTGTCTCTCTGTCTCTGTCAGTTTCTCTGCCTCTCTCTGTTTGTCTCATTCTATCTATGTCTCTCTCTGTCTGTCTGTCTTTGTCTCTGTCTGTCTCTGACTCTGTCTCTGTCTCTGTCTCTGTATCTCTCTCTCTCTCTCTCTCTCTGTTTGTGTGTGTGTACATTCGTACATTTAATATTTTAGGCACAAAACCAGATTGTTACAAACCATTTAAATTGCTGTAGGTATCCCATAACAGTCCTTATAAATCAAAAGTCGAAACTTATTACAAGCCTAGAGAATAATTTTAGGTCTGAGCCTTTCTGCTTGAGACTCCAGGTATAACTGACAAAAGAACACAGAGCAATTGTTACACATGAAATCTGTGGATGAGGACACCTCTGCATTATGTACAGTGACTGGTCGTTGAATTCTTAACAGACATTCCAGAAAATGGTGAAATTCTTGGCATTTGGTGCCTGGCAATTGAGTAACGCAGGCTTCTGTGGAGCTTGTCCTGTATGCATTAATTTCTCCTATGGGTTTCTCATGTGTGTTTTTATCCTTACATCATTTTTATTTATCTGTACCAACTGCTCAGATCTACTATTTTATTTATTTGCTTATGAATGACAATTACAGGAAGTTGGCATTTAAACGCCATGGCTTATTGGCAGAAAAGATGGCTCCTCATTAAGATCACTTGTGCTCTTGTAGCGAATCTAGGTTCAATTTCCAATGCTCTTATGGAAGCTTACAACAGGTAGCCCTTAATTCCAGTTCCAAGGACCCAGTGACCCCTTCTGACCTTGAAGACACCAGTCACCGCACAGACAGTACATATATGTGTGTGTGTGTGTGTGTGTGTGTGTGTGTGTGTGTGTGTGTGTGTGAGAGAGAGAGAGAGAGAGAGAGAGAGAGAGAGAGAGAGAGAGAGAGACTTTTTAAATATAATTAGGGGCAAAAGTTATGTTTTGTCCTTGGAACAATATTTAAGAAAGGACTAATTAATAAGTAACATCTATTAAATATTTCTTAAAGAAAACTACAACAATGTTAGAAATTGACCGCAGTCCTTACAACTGAGGTCTTCCCTTTTGCTGACCCCCTCTTTTTATAAGAGTTTGGGTCTGTCCCAGAAGCTTATGCCAATATGAGTTTTACTAAAATGTGTAGAGAAGTGAATGTTATGTTATTTATAGCATTATGGAGTTTCTTCACTTTCTTGGCAGGAAATCTTACTATATTCTTCCAAAACTATTGTGAAATAAATCATAATTGGAATTGGGGTTTGGAGTCCCTCCCTCGATTTTCTGAACCTATTTTTTATTTTCTAACCTATTCGTGCGTGGGTGGTGGTGTTGGGGACTAAGTGAGTGTCAATGTGTGTGTATGCATGCAATGCTGTGCATGCAGAAGTTAGAGGACAAACTGCAGCTGGTTCTCTCCTCTCACCAATCAAACCTGGGTGGTGAGCATCTTTACCCACTGAACCATCTTGCCAGCCATCTTCAATCATACAAAAGTATGTAAGCTCATTCTTTACAGATTTTCTTAGCCTACAAAGAGTAACACACTGAGCTGTTATAAACATAAGCATTTCATTGGCGTCTAAGAAAATGTGGACTTGGTGTTTTTAGGCTATTCTGTGTAGGTGTTTCAGTGTGGTTGTAAATTGTTAATTTTGAGAAGATGACATAAATGCAACTTAGACGTAAAGCCATCGCTGGAAGTTTGAGGTCTGCTACATGGTATGAGCCCCTACCCCCAGTATCTTACTATTTGAGCTTCTCCTTCTGTTCTCAGCAGAATGTCTGGGAGTCCCTGTTCTCTCAGACACTCCTTTGCAGTTAAGAGAGAATGGACATTACTAATCTTATCTAATAAGGTTTCCAGGATGATGAGAAAGAACACAGTCCTTTGTAATCCAGAGAAGTTGCAGACCCGTCTTAAAGACCTTGCTTTTTATCTTTTTCAGCTTGCATTGGCCAGATCAAGCTCTCTAGGTGACTTTTCCTGGTCTCAAAGGTAAACTGACTCATTGTTTTCCTTCCTTCCTTCCTTCCTTCCTTCCTTCCTTCCTTCCTTCCTTCCTTCCTTCCTTCCTTCCTTCCTTCCTTCCTCCCTCCCTCCCTCCCTCCCTCCCTCCCTCTCTCTCTCTCTTTCTTTCTTTCCTCTTTCTAAGTCTCTGCCTGAGATAAGTGCTACACACACACACACACATTCACGCATTGCTAACACATACTACAATTATAGAAATGAAAGCTAATTTTCATTATAACAGTTATTGTTAATGTTAAATATATGCTAACTATGATATTTTGATGTTTATGCCGTTAATTTATTTATTCTTACTTGCAGGAAGGTTGTTACTGTGGAAAAGCAGGACAATGGAACATTTGGATTTGAAATTCAGGTGGGCCGTTTTAAAACATTTTAGATTTCCAAAGGAAAACCAGGCACTAATTCTATCATGATATTTGTAAAGAACAGTGAAGTCCGGATAGGGTGAGAATGACCATGGAGACTAGATTTTGCTTAGTGTGTGGGTGGTTTTTTCAGTGTATTGAGTATTATGGGGAGAGAAAGCGTTGAAGTTTTTACTTCTCTAGAGATGCAGCTTGCTTCTTAGGCATCACGGCGGTCCTTCCTTAAGGAGAATCCAGACAAAGGTGCTTGAAATTTCAGGACCTTAAATAAGAAAGCAAAAGACATTTACAGAAGTTTGTTTTCATATAATCATATTCTTGTATTGTACGTAAATCAGATTCTAAATACTTGAGTTGGGCATGGTGATTCACGACTTTAATCCCAGCACTTGGGAGGCAGAGGCAGGGAGTTCCAGCCTACCCGAGACTACACTGTGAGACCCTGTTTCAAAAAATAAAAATGAAAATAAAAAGAAATGTTTGCCAGATGGGATATCTGTGTATATAGAATCCATACATGTTACAATTGAGACCAATTTTGGGGCGGGGTATAGTGAGAAATTTATAACACACACACACACACACACACACACACACACACACACACACCATAATAACACTTTATTACTTGAAAACCACCGGTGAAAATTAGTACTGGTCTTCATAGGTTTCAATGTGGCTGTCCAAGAATATTCGTTGCCTGTCTTTCATAATTATATTGAGAAGATGGACACTGGAGTCACGTGGTGGACTGTAGTCTGAGTGGAGCAGCTTACGCCTCATTTCCCCCACACCATTTCTGCATTTCTTTCCCATGTGCTTTACATAACCATATTCTTATGCTATATGTCAGAGTTTAGATCTTCACTTCAGTGAATGGTGCTTTCAGAAAACGCTGCTACGATTATCAACCCCATAAAAGGGAACTCGGTTGTATTTTAAGATCAGGAGCAGGAAGCTGCTACCTTAAACATATTTTATGAGTAAAGAAACAACATGGAATGAAGTCGTGGGAGCAGAGGTTTCTGCTTTTTGAGCTCTGTTCCTTTAAAATTTGGTGGAATCTATAATTTACCAGAAAATCATTGAGACATAATTTTCTCCAAAAAAAAAAAAAAAAAATGCGCTAAATCCATCAGATTTTAGAAATATAGGCCACTCACACGAGTCATTCGACTTTCTCTGAAGATATACTGCATGTCCATCACAGACTCCTCAAGGTTGCCTAGTGGTAGTACCTGGATGCCATCACTACTTCCTTCTGTTTCTCTCTCACCACAAGTGTGTGTAGTGTGTGTGTGTGTGTGTGTGTGTGTGTGTAAAATCATGTCAAAATCATCTTGACTAGAGGACAGGCCACAGAAACATGAAACCTTAGGCGCTCCATGAAACCTGATGACTACAGCACACATACGTCATCTCAGAAGTCAACACTTGGCAGGAACGCAAGGATGGGAGATGTGGGTGGGCGATTTGTCATCATTTGACCAAGTATTTTTTTTCCTGTGCCTTCATGGCTTCCGGTTTTCTCTTTCTATCTATAATCCCCAAATTCACAGCTGCCATGGAATGTGCATTTGCACATAAATCGAAGTGCTTATCCTGCTCTGTGCTCACCCTGGTACCTAGTGATGGTGGAAGGTGGGTCTGTGGATTGCTATAACAGTGACTTCTAAAAGGTTTATCAGTCAGTCTTTGGCTCCTGCAGCACATGAGTTAGGTTGGCTTCCATTTCTACAAGGAGCTGAGCGCTGGTGTGGTCTGAGGCAGGAAACTCTCACAAAAGGTTTCTGATACAGGTGGAACACACATTATAGGCCACTTAAAGCTCACCTTTCTTTCAAATAGAGGACGCTAAATGCACTACGTCTGAGTGGAAATCAGCATTTAACAGAACCAAGTGGCTAGCTCTAGGAGTGATCTGCACGTGACTGATCAGGGTGCCTCAGGCATGGATTCCTCTAGAAGAAAGCAACACTCTGGTGTGGCTTCGTTTTTAGTAATCAGATTTTATAGGACAACTCAAAACAGTGATTTTTTTTTCTCAGAGTTACAAAATTGCTATACAGAACAAATGTTTCCCTAGTGCTTTTATACAGTTTGAAGTAAAAACTAAAAACACCAACAATAAAACCCACTGAATTATTTGTGTGAAACTGAGACATCTGGGGAAGCATCTCTCTCTCTCTCTCTCTCTCTCTCTCTCTCTCTCTCTCATTTGGTTGGATGACTGAGGAACTGGTGAGAATTCAGGGCAGGATGAGTCTGTGTGCTCAGAAATGAAATTGATTGAGTCAATTAGAACAAACCCAGGGCAGATTGTCATTATTGGCAGAACTCTGATTTAATATAATTACTGTTGGCCAGTCTTCCTGCTGGATATTTTGTATCTCGTACTCTCTCCCCCAATGCCTGCTTTAGCCTGAAACACCCACAAGGATCTTTTTCTTTCACTTGGCTATGGTTGTTTTGTCCCATTGAGAACTCTTAATTTTTTCTTAATAAATACACAAGGATAGCCTCAGGTAGTCTCTTAGGCTTGAAAACAGAAAATTTTGAGACACTCACATCATACTTTCTTTCTCATGCCAGATGTTTTATGAATGGAATTGGCTGCCAATGATCTGGTGGAATTGCAAAGTTGGTACCTTCCATTCAGTATGCAGTGAGAAAAGCTCTCCCAGAGTTGTCTTTTGCACTTACCTACTATGCCACTTAATGCTCTTGGCATGGTTTTATGTTTTGGCAAATATTTGTTAACCTTTTGGAAAAGTTACTACGTATCCACTTATATTTTGCAGACCTACAGACTCCAGAACCAGAACATCTGTTCCTCTGAAGTATGCACTATGATCTGCAAAGTGCAGGAAGACAGCCCTGCTCACTGCGCTGGCCTGCAAATTGGTAATGTAGCTCTGCTCATGCTAAAAACCATTTAAATAGCAAGACATTCTTTGATAGCAAAGGTTAGGATGCAGTTGCTGCTTTGAGCTTTCTTGAGTGACACTGAGGTTTGGGAGCTTGCTTGTTTTGCTTCATTTCCATGTGGGGGGGTGTGTTTAAGTAACTAATAAAACACTCATTTTTCTCTGCATCTCACAGGTGACATCTTTGCAAATGTCAATGGTGTGAGCACAGAAGGCTTTACTCACAAACAAGTGGTTGACCTGATCCGATCATCAGGAAATCTGCTAACGTAAATATCCACTTAGTTGCTGTGGGGTTTCAAAGATGTTTTGTCTATTTGTCTGTGGTGCACCAGAAGGAATATAGCATACACAGCTTTGGGGTGGGTATGGATATTTTTATGGGCTGCTTTTGTTTCCCAAGGTTTCAAGAGTGAACATATAGTCAGCATCTGAAGTCAGGGGATGACACTAGACAAAAGTCTGTGGAAGGAACATCATATATTTTTAATGTCAATTCAATAAAACTGGCACACATTTCTTTGTACCAAGAGAAATGGTCCCGTTCCCACAGTTCATGAAATCTTTCAGCTACAACATTTGTTTTCTCTCTCATATGCCTCAAACCTCTTGTGTTTTTTTCCCTCCTCCATCACTGTTTCATAAGATAATGAAATGTTCCCACTTTGCAGCATACATAGTCATACGTACTAATATTCAGTTTATCAGAAGGACGTTGGTCTTCCCAGCTACTCAATGGGCTTAATCTTTGAGACTGATCTTAACAATCTCATGAACACACCCATTGTTATCCACAAAGTCATAATTATCTAAGAAAATAGACAGCATTGGGCTTGCTTTCACTATGTCCCAAGAACCTAATAGGACCTTAATAATCAGTTGTAGGGGATTCATTATTGCATAAAAATCATATGTACTGAGCAACTATAAGGTTTTTAATCTCTATGTGCATTCTAAGGAGGCAAAAATAAACACTGTAGAACTCTAAAAATTATAGACGATTTCTAATAAAAGCCTGGAATTTTAAAAATTACAGTTATTGATAACCTCTAAGGGAACGGTAGAATAGTGTAAGAGGACTCCACTGAGGAAGATGGTGGCCAGTTGAGCTTAGATGTCCAAAGTGCTCCATCTACTCTGAAGAAGTACGGTTGGAGCTGAGACCAAACAGAGGAAAGGGATGCCGTTGGAACTCCTGGGACATGTAGGTAAAGAAAGGCATCTTTGGGCCCTGGAAATGGATTTGGCATATCCTAAGGATGAACTGAAATTGGTGGCTGAAGGATTAGGGAGACTGTATGAGTGGTGAGGTCACCGTTGGCCAAACATCAGATCATGAGATGCATTGCTGTGCCAGGGTGTTTTGATTTTGTTCTGAGTTGGGTAGTTTCAACATTACCTCATTCGTTTTTCTTCACAGCCTCTTTGTCAATCCAGGTTTATTCCTTTACATAGACGAAGTGCCTGGGGCTAAAGAGAGGTTAGTTGAGTTCAATTGAGTTGTGAGTGACACTGGGATCCAGTCTGCTGAGGATGTCAGGACTGGCTCAGTCCAGTTACAGCTGTGCACTGTGAGATGGCAGTAGAATCTACTAGATTCTTCCCTGCTATTTCAGAGGAAGTGTTGGGTGGGTGTGTCCAGGCAGATTTTAAAGATGACTGATAATGGTAGAGCCGAGGCTAGCTCTTTGAGTTTTAAGGGGTAAAAGTTAGGAAAGCTTTGTCTCAAAGAAATCATGTAGAATCCAAGAGAAAACACTATTGGGTAGAGTCAGGAAAATATGTCCCATGTAGATGAAGCAAGAAGACCATAGATAAATAAGGATAGAGATGGTCCTTAGAAACCCACAGAGGAATAAAGTATGAGACAAGGTAACCAAATACTGAAGGAAGGGCTCGTCTCTACAGTTGTGCACACCATTGCTTCGACAGTTTAGAACAACATTCAGAATTTTATGCAGCTTCTTACTGAGTCTACTGTCCAAAAACCAGACATTGTCTCAATCAGAAATCACACAGCATTTGCTAAACTATCTTCTTATTCTGTTGGGTCTGAGACTGGAAGAAAAGAGAAAATGTGATTTCACATTTAGAATTCCTACCATATCTTTCAATTTTTCTCTCACTTTCATAAATATAACTATAATTTAGTTGTCAAAAAGACTTAGAACAAATACTTTGAAGTGTTTAAGAGCGTGATTCCAAGGTGAATTAACTATCATCCTCAGATGGAGGATTTGTTGTCAAAACAATGCTCAAAACAAACCAACCCCAGAGAGAATAAGCTTTCTAATTGTAGAAAATCTTCGATGTAGGAAGAGAAGAACATTGGCAAACCAGTTATTCTAAATGGCCATTTGTAAACTAGAGGCTTTGAGATGAAATAGCCACACACTGTTGCAGAAAATCTTCCCTGTTTCAAGAAATAATACATTGAGTCCACTGCTGTGGAAGTCCTGTGCACTGCTTTTTATTGATGTACCACCTGGCTCATAGAGATGCCCAGTGACTGTTCAAGTAACTGAGATTATTGAGCCTATCCAGGCAAGAATAGATTCTGGTGGAGAGCAACATTGTGCCTTAGTGCCATTAGCACATAGTGCCTTCTAGAAAATGAGCTATGTATAATCAGCCCGGATCTTCCCCTCTACTCTTTGCCAGGCATTTTACCCCCTTTGTCCCCTTCTCTTTCTCTAACTGTTGTTCAGAAATTTGGCTTAGATCCAGATACTCAAGTATCCACACTCCATAGTGAAGAGGCTCAGAAAGGATGACATTTATGCTGCATTTCTAGTATAGTCTGCTCTCCACTTGCAGCGCTTCTTAACCATGGTACCTCTTTGAAGGGATAGCTCTGTTATTTACCCCACCTTTCCCGTCTCTTCAAACAGGATAGAGACTCTTAATGGAACAATGATTCACAGAAGAGCAGAACTTGAAGCAAAGCTGCAGACTTTAAAGGTAATTTGACTTAACATAGCACGTCATTTTTCATCCATGAATGTGTGAGGAGTAGAATAATGATCTATCTTGGGAACTGAGGTAGCCCTTGAAGGAGAAATGTCAGGATGCATCTAAGCTACTGACGGGTCAAGGACCATACACTTACCTTGGCAGGAATACCTAAGACTGTGAATATGTGTAAATCGCCCTCTTCCTTCCCCATTCAGAGTCTATGAGGCTCAGCAAGCCAGCGGGAAGGCATATTACCTGAAGAACTAGTCATTGATGCACCTGTGATCACTCTTGATTTACATTTTGTTGAAGGAGGAAACTAGAGGAAGAGTTAGCACTGAGTGCTGCAGAGTGCTGGGGGGCCCACACTTCTGCTTCCCCAGTCTCCTTCTTTGCCTCTGTTCCTTCTGGGCTGTTCTGAAAATGGACTATCTACCACTAACACTGTGGCTGCCCGTGAATCCGCCTTCACTGGCAAACACACTATTACCTTGAAAGGAAAGCAAAAGGTCACAAGCGGCAGTGTCTAATGCTCAGTGCAAATTCTCTGGTATGGCGCTTTGAAGGTTTTAAAATTTTTAGTTCTCTAGGTTGGTGAGCCTTCCAGGTTATGAACTCCAGACACTCCTGGAGTGAGTTTAAAGGTGCTCTGACTCCTCCCAGGCCTCAGTACTGCCCCCTGCAGGACAATGGAGCTTCCAGCCTTCTCAGGGATAGCTTGGCTGCAGGCAAGCTGCTTTCCTGTATTTTGTAACAATCTGAATTCATTACTTTTTCTCATGAAGTACACTTGTAAATTGCTGATTTCAAGAGGACAGTTCACTGCATTACATTTTATCTAGAACCTTTCCCTTCCACCGTAGTTATTCACTAGCAAGCCTCACTAATATTAGCTTTGATACTTTTGCCATAATGCCCATTCCCTGTGATTTTTAAGATCTATTAAATATAAAAACCATTAAAAATTTCTTCTATTTTGATAGGAATTAAAGTTGGTGAGAACAATTAAAATAAGTGAGAACAATTGAAATCTTTGTGGCTCTCATTTGTCTCATTTTGAATGTTTTTTCGTTTTTACTTAGCTCTTCATATACTCCAGAATAATTTCTTTCATGTGTTTTCAGATACATTCTCTAGTTAAAAGGGATAGCCCTTTTTGTTTTAAGTTTTGTCTTTTAGCTCCATTATTCAACTAATTTGCTTTTCTTCTCTTATAGCATTGGCTAGGATCTTCAGTCTATTGTAAACTGTTGTATTATTCTTGACTTAAAGGACTGCTTCTGAAATTTATATAAAATTTCAATATCTCTATTCTCTTCTAGAAAACAAGAAAGTCCTTAACATACTTAAACGTCTACTTAAGGACTCATTTTCTGACTCTTATTTACTTTACAGCATTTCATCAATTCAAACATACATAACGAGAGATTTTTATTATAAATAGCATGAAATGAAAACATATACTAATATGTTCCACTGATGTGCGTGCATTGCTCCTTCATTTTACTCTCTTCTGTGGGTCTTTGCCATCCCTGCATATTATTTCATTAAATGATCTTTCTGGAAAGATCTAGTTCCCTTCTCTGCTGGGCTCTCTTAGAGAGGATTTTTGCTTAAGGTGAGGGGAACAATTTTGGCATCCTTACTTTGTCCTTTAAAGGTGGATCTTCTGGCTCTTTCACTTTCTGAGGAACTGCCAGAATGAGTTCCAGAGTGGTTGTACCAGTTTGCAATCCCACCAGCAATGGAAGAGTGTTCCTCTTTCTCCACATCCTCGCCACCATGTGCTATCACTTGGGTTTTTGATCTTAACCATTCTGATCAGCGTGAGGTGGAATCTCGGGGTCATTTTGATTTGCATTTCTCTGATAACTAAGGACTTTGAACATTTCTTTAATGACCATTTGAGATTCTTCTTTTCTGAATTCTCTGTTTAGCTTTGTACCGTATTTTTTAAATTGGTTTTTTGGAGTTTAACTTCTTGAGTTCTTTCTATATTTTGGATATCAGCCCTCTGTCATAAGTAGGGTTAGTGAAGATTTTTTTCCCCAATCTATAGGTTGCCTATTTGTCCCGTTGATGGTGTCTTTTGCCTTACAGAAGCTTTTAAATTTCATGAGGTTCCATTTACCAGTTGTTGATCTTAGAGTTTGGCTATTGGTGTTCTGTTCAGGAACTATTGAGTTTGAGGCTCTTTTCTGATTTCTCTTCTATTAGATTCAGTATATCTGGTTTTAGTTGAGGTCCTTGACCCACTTAGACTTGAGATATGCGCAAAGTAATAAATATGGATCTATTTTCATTCTTCTACATACAGATCAGCAGTTACACCAGTACCATTTATTGAAGATGCTTTCTTTTTTCCACTGTATGTTTTTGGCTTCTTTGTCAAAGATCAAGTGTCCATAGGTGTGTGAAAATAGCCTTGAATGACCTACATTTTTGTTTCTAAGGCTCCCCTTTGGGTTTAGTGTTAAAATTACTAAGTTTATGACATGAGCTGGGTTGTTCCTCTTTTTTTTCCTCTGGTAGAATTTTTATAATGCCATCTGAATCATCAGGACGTGGGGTTCTTTCTGGAGGGAATACTTTTAAACCATGCCTTTGGTTTCCTTATTATTATTAAAAGTACTCAGATGTCTTTCTGAAACAGTTTTAGTAAGTTCTGTATTTGTCAATAAAGTATTCTAATTTTCAAATATATAGTGGGGCCGGCCTGATTGCCTGATAAAATTTCCATTCTTAACCTTTAACCCCTGTGATTTTTTATCTTCATTTTTACTTATTCTGTTCATGCTTTCTTTTTACATTCTTGGTAATCTTCTCTAGGGAAATTTCTAACTACATTATCCTCCCTCCATGGTGTGCGCGCATGTGTGTGTGTTTATGTATGTACATGTGTGTGTGTTTATGTATGTACATGTGTATGTGTGTTTATGTATGTACATGTGTGTGTGTATATATGTACATGTGTGTGTGTTTATGTATGTACGTGTGTGTGTGTGTTTATGTATGTGTCTGTGTATCTTTCCCTCTGTTTCCTGACTACTTTTCACTACAACTTAATTAGGTCCAGACTTATACCACAATTCATACTGTTTTAAATTGGCTCTGATCTTTATATATATATATAGACATGTGACTCTAGCCCTGTGCACTGTCTTTATTACTTCCCACATTATCTTGTAGATTTCCATTAGAAATGTCTTAGGGACTTTTGATTTGCCTTCCTTAATAATGACTTCAGCAGCATCCTTGTTATCTGTATTCCACATAAAATGTGTTCTTTGTAGCGAGCTTTTAAATGTGATTTATACTTTATCGACAAGAGGCTCTTTTTTGTATCTGTTCTTATTTTTCTCAACATTTTTGTGCTTATGAATATTGATTTTCTTTTCCATCAGAATTTGTAGCATTCTTATTTTGGTGTCTGTTTTGGATTCTTCCTGTTTCTGTGTTGCTGGGAGAGAGCCATGCCCTGATTGGCAGCTCACTGCCTTTCCTGTCACTGAGCCCCTGAGGATGCAGTGGGCTTGAGAGTTAGCTTCATCTCCATGGGATGGCCAGCTCCCTCCACATAGGGCTTCAATGCTCCCCTTCCAGATCCAGGTCCAGCAGCTGGACTGCCTCTCTCAAAGAGTAAATGTCCAGTGTTCCCAGTGCGGCTCAGGTCATGAAGCGTTGCTGTGTTTCTGTCTCCCAAGGTGCCTCCAGCTGTGAGCAGCTTTAATCGGTCTACTTTTCTTAGTACCTAGTATTCAGTCAGGGTTTATTTCTCTAGGACATTTAGCTGGGTTCTTAGTGTTAAATGGATACTTTGAAGCCACCTATTACCTCAGGACCTAAATTCCTAACTAATGCTTGATGTTTCAACTTGACAGCTCTTGAAGTTCCATTCTGTTTACCACCTCACATTTATGTCTAACACCAGTCTTGAAATTATGAGATATGTACTTAATCCCTCAGGGTAGAAATGACTAGGTCTGACCTATAACTAAAGGCAGGCTGGCTTCCCTTTTGCATGATGACATTTATTTTGCATCCTATATGTGAGCATTCTATTTACAAAGATGCAAAGATGGTGCAGGCCCTAATCTCTTCATTGGAAGAATTTTGTCCCTTCTGACTCACATTTTCAGGGATTTCCTTTATCTTAGCCTATGCTTCAGATGCTTAGCACAGATAGTGAACTAGTTAAAAGAGCTACTTTTAAACATATCTCTATTACTTGCTAGGCCTATTATATATCTTGAGAAATATTTTGTTTCAATGAAATTTTATTTTCCAGCCTATAACGAAATTATAAAATTAGGTGACATATTATCTGTAAGAGCAAAATAAAAAATTAGGTTCTGGGGGAATTGCTATTTATCTTATGCAGAATGAAACTACTGGGGCCATACCTGGAACCAATTTGCCATGTAATAGTTTAGGGTTATTTAGGGAAGCTGCTTTTTGCATATTCATTCAACAGTAATCAGTCATTCCTTCAGCTACCATATATGGGTCCAGTGTCAACGTGGTATCATGAGGCCAGGTCCACATACGCTTTTAATACTCATCTGATCTAGAACATTTAGATGTGACTAAATGTTTAACAACCTTGAGGAAAATAGAAAAAGTCTCAGATTTAAAACAGTCACTTTGTTACCTCTGCTCTTTACACTGAAGTTTTTCTTAGTGTAAGTCATAGCACACTTAGATGACTAGGCTAGACCAGAAAATCAGGGCTCATAAAACCTACGGCCACAAATGTGAACTATTTAGAAAGCTCTGTCCATGAATTTTTGAAAACCAAATTCAGAAAGATAATATTTTTTACCTTTGTGTCTTTAGTTTTGACCAACAACCTACCTTTTTCCTTTAGTCTGTTCTCCTGTAGGAGATAAATATCTTCAGCAAAGAAGAAATGTGTAGGTCCATATGCTAGCTCTGGCTAGTCCTGTGCTCCACAGTCCTCTGGTCTTGGCTTTGACATAACTATAAACTTGTAAGAGGATAAGAGTAGTCACTGACGCAGCCACCCATCCTGGGCCTACTATAGAGTATTTTTGGAAAACAAAAACAAACAAACAAAAACACCCAGAAAAACAAAAAACAACCAACAGCAAAAAATGAGCTGAGCTGAGCTTTTTAGTGTTTTCATTGTTTGACTGAATATTGGCAGCCACAGAAAGGCTTCAGATGCTGCTGTGAGCCTAAGTGTTCTGTAGACTGAGGAATGATCTCTCTTTCCCCACACTCATTCAATGAGGTTCTTGATATTTTATTTTCTTCCCCTTCTTCCATTTCCTTCTAAACACACATTAAAAAATAATCTTTCTATTTTAATCATCATTCACTCCCTCCAGGTGGTGTGTACAGAGGATTGCTCTTTTCCAACTAGGGCGTCTTTCTTATGGACAAATGCCCTTGGCAAGACTGAACTGTGCCCACATGATGGCCTTGCTATCAGGACCTAAAATAGCAAAGGCAAGGTGAAGCATGCGGCAGGAAGCCGGAAGGAGAGTGAATATATACCACCTGCCTTCCCAGATGGCTTCTTCTCACTTGGCTTTGACTTTCATTGACTTGGCTAGCCTGTGGGCCGGACCAGGCCAGGCCTTCTGTGCTAGGTGACTGTTCTTATAATCAGTTCTTTCTCGTGCTGGTCATTCTTTTCACTTGCTACAATAGCTGAGGGAAGAAGCAGTGTTGAAGTCAAGGGGTGGGCTGGAGATACAGCTCAGTTGGTAGAGTGCCTGCTTACCATGCATCATGTCTTGGAATTGCTCCCTAGAACCTCAAAAACGACATGGTAGAGCATGTACTTGGGAATTGGAAGTGGGTGAATCCAAAGTTCAATAACGTCTTCAACTGCATAGTGAGATCAAGAGTCCAGGTTAGCCTGAGCTACATGAGATGACATCTCAAAGCAAACAAACAAATAAACACAAGCAAAGTTAGGGTGCTTAAGTGTGGTCTAGATAGATGTCAAATAAGAAGATTGTTTCAGCACCTAGGACTCATTGATTGGTGATGGTATTTACTAAGCACTTACTAACCTCCATTTGCTGGTCCATAATTTTCCATCTGTTAACTTATCTGGCCCTAAAACTCTAGGGTTTCTATCCAACGTTATCTGTACCACTCATGTAGAAATGGCTAGTAAGCACTTTCAAATGTAAAAGCACATGAACTTCATCGGTTTTCTTCTTTTTTAAGAGAAGACATGTGGGTCAGTGAGAAATCAGTATCTCTAATATCCTCCATAATTCATCCACAGTCTCTAAAGAATGGGAGTGAGGCAGGAGGGACTGGCAGTCTCCCTCGTCTTAGCCTCTTGGATTTCCTAAGACTCAGAATCTTTCTCCCTTATCTTTCTCACAGCAAACCTTGAAGAAAAAATGGGTGGAGCTCAGGGCTCTGCACTTACAGGAACAGCGCCTGCTGCATGGTAAGCTCAATTTCCTGCCAGGAAACCACATGCTCGTCCCACCCTCTCAGCATCTCTGCCTCCAGATCTTTTCAGAGCATCACTATTACAGTAAACGTTTGCTCAGTACCACTGAAGGCTACTGCTCTGTGTTTTGCTGGGATGAACCCTGGAGTGGCTGTCCTGGAGGAGGCTGAATCATGCTACACTCTTCTCCACACACACTACATACACATATGAAAACCTGCATGGCCATGGGAATGTGCGCATTTGGAAGAGGTGACCGAAGGTTGCAGAAGAGCCAGAGGAAACATTTCTTGACATTTGTACCACATCAGCCAATGCATTAGGTTCCTGAAAATGATTCTGGCTGGGGCTATTCAAACTGAAGTGGCTGTGTACTTTATGGGCAGAGCAACAACTGCTTTCCAAACTTCATTAGTTATGTATGCAGAGACTCTGAGGACCAAGGCAGACATGAAAGATTATTATGTTAAGATGCTTTGGCTAGCTATGGGTTTTGGAGCAAGGAGTTGAATCTAGTCAGATGGTTTGCTCTTTTGCTATGTCACTTGAGGTGTGAGCTTCATTTTTAGGTCAGTTGAGACAGTGTCCTGCTATATGGCCCTGCCTGTTCTGATGCTCACTAAGTAGTCCAAGGGAAACGCCTTATGCCTCAGCCTCCCAAGCACTGAAATGTCAGGCACGCAGCACCATAGCTGGCAGGAGGGAACGCTATGCCCAAATAATTTTCTGGAGTCACTAGCTGTGTGGGCTGGAATGTAGGTCATCTCTTCTTTAGGTAACACTCAGCTAACCTCTATTTAGCAACTGGAATATTTGTTCAAATGGTAACTACTTGACAGAAAAAGATTCAACTTAAAAATCATTTAAAATTGAGTCATAAAACCATAAAAACTGGACAAATTCATGAATATCATATATATATATATGAATATCACTATGATGTTTAAGTAAAGATAAACTAGCTCCTCAGACATTTATTGATTGATTGATTGATTGATTGATTGATTGACTTTGGTGGTAAGGGCTTTACAATATCTTCCTTCTAGCTTTTGGAAGTTCCAGTACATTCTTGTGAGCTGTAGTCACCCTGTCATGTACCACACCAAAGTTCTTACTCAGATCTAATTGTAACCAATGTCCAGGAAACCTCTCTCCCTGCTGCCCAGCCTCTGCTAACTGCCATTCTACTCTCAATAACCATCAGAACATTTCTAGATTGCATTCATAATGAGATGATTTCATATTTGTGTTCTTGTACTTTCTTCATTTAACATATCCATGTTCATACATGTTATCAAGAATATGAATTTTTTTCTTTTTATTGTGGGTGAATGGTATCCCACTATGCATCTACAGTATTTCCTTCCTCCATTTATCAGTGGACAGATATCTTTGCAGATCCCATGTTTTGGCTACTGTGAATAAGATGATCATGTGCGCACAGGTTTTGTTGAAATGCAGACTCTGTTTCCTGTGGATATAGGTACACTAGTGACATTACTGGGTCACAGGGCGGTTTGCTGTTTGGTTTTTTGTGGAGCCTCCACACTGTTTTTCATGGGAGCTGAACTCTGTAAGGTTGCTTCTTCTCCACGGCTTCACCACTGATTTTTATCTTGTGTGCTTGTGGTGTAAGCATCTTACAGGGGTGAGATGACTCTCATTGTGTTTTTATTTGTGCTTGTCAGTTGATTAATGATGCCAGACATTTTTTGTATACCTGTTGTCCAATTTCATGTCTTCTTCTGACAAATATCTACCAAAGTGTATTCCACTTTGTATCTTTTTTTTGTTGTTTTTTTTTTTGTTTATTTGTTTTTTTTTGTTTTTGAGACAGGATTTCTCTGTGTAGCCCTAGCTGTCCTGGAACTCACTCTGTAGACCAGGCTGGCCTCGAACTCAGAAGTCCGCCTGCCTCTGCCTCCCAAGTGCTGGGATTAAAGGTGTGTGCCACCACTGCCCGGCTTAACTTTGTATCTTATAGTCTTTTATTTTTTTCTGTCTTCTGATGATCTTTTATTTTCTTAATTATCATTTAGACATTGATTAACAATTTAGAGCCTTGATTTTTCACTTTTTACTAGACAAGTTTAAAACTTGGACAAGTTACCTCTCTTTTTAAAATTATTTCTTTATTCTGTCTGTACACATACACACACACCACACACACACACACACACACTTTGTTCCACAGTGTGTCTGTATGAAGGTCAGGCACAAGTTGTGAGAATCAGTTCTCTCCTCCTACCCTATGGCTTGCAGGTGTTGACCTCAGGTTGTCAGGCTGACCTTTACTCACTGAGTCATCTCACTGGCCTGCTTTTCCTTTTTAAGAATTTCAGTTGATTTTGGTTGTTGTTTTGAGAGAGGTTTGTTATGTTGAAGGCCTCTTTGCCTCAGCTTTCTGGTGCTAACACTACAGGAACCGTCATGCCCAGCTCTATTATACTACATTTTGGAAAAATCAGAAGATATTTTTGGCTACAGCAGGGGTAGGGGCATTGTTCATTTTTGGGGGGGGGGCAGAGAGAGAGAGAGAGAGAGAGAGAGACAGAGACAGAGACAGAGAGAACAGAGACAAAGTGAAACAAAAAGAAAGACACAGAGAGACAGACAGACAAATACACATACAACACACACACATACACACACACACACAGAGACAGGGACAAACACACAAACACACACACACACTGCACCAGGGAGAGAGAGAGAGAGAGAGAGAGAGAGAGAGGGAGGGAGGGGGAAAGGGAGGGAGGGAGGGAGGGGGAAAGGGAGGGAGGGAGGGAGGGAGAGAGAGAGAGTGTGTTCCTTGAAGCCTTGAAGTCTTATTCAACTTCCTGTTTTTTGTAGCTATGAATGGAGTGTTTCAGAAACCTTTGCTGAACTACTGAAGGTTCCTGAACAGCCCAGCATCCATTTTCCACATGCACAGGAGCAGTCTTGAGTAGATCTAATAGCAGGAGTTATATTGTTGCACATTCTTTAAGGAATGAGCGGTGGTCTTTCGTCTGCTTTTTCTAGAACTAGAGGAAGTCCCCGGAACACAAGCATCTATGAGGCAATTGCTCTTCCATCCAGATTTATCAGCTCATTGTAAGGTGAAACAACCCAGTTGTAGTAACAGGAAGCACTATGTAGACTGGCTGTGCTTGGCTTCAGAGATCAAATGGAGGCAGAGCAGAGTCTCTTTCTACATTGTCAACCAAAGCCACAGGAGAGCAGAGTAAAGAGGACCAACACAGGATGCCTATTGGAGGGCTTGGCACCCTGTGCCTTTTTTGGAAACAGACTCACATTCTCAGTTATGGTTTTCTGAGCACACTAGCTGGCCAAGCAATGAGTAGCAGGTGGGCAGGACAGAATGTGACTCATAATTTAGTTTGGGGAACCCATTTGTGGCTTATGAAGCACTGACAGAACAACTTGGTCAAGCAGCTAGAAGTCTGAGGACAGAGATGCTTTCTAAGCACAACACCACCCTAGAACATCCAGCCATTCTAAGAAGCAATTTGGAATATTGAGACTAGAAGACAACATTGATTTCATAAGCCTTTTATAAGCACATGTTCTGATTTGTAACTGTTTTTCCCCATATACTTTAGATAGCTTTATAATAAACTTTCAATTTTTTACAGAGACAGATAATAAGAACCAGAGAAGAATTTTCTGAGCATTTTATTTTGACCTCACTTCTGTGAGCATTTTCATAAAAGTTTCCGGGGTTACACAATTTAAGAAATTAGCACTTGAAGGTTCACAAAGTCACATTGTCTCCATGTCAGTTGCATTGAACTGATTTTGAGTCAGGTACACGGTTATCTGCCACTAATATAAGTCAGCTTACAAAAATAAAAGTTTTATTTGACTCAGTGTTCAAAGGTTTCAGTCCATAATAAACTGGCTTGGGCCAGTGACAGTAGCATATCATGGCAGAAACACTCAGCAGGATAAAATTGCTCTGTTAGTGGCTAGAGAAAAAAATGGAGCAGGACACAGAAGTTTTAATGAAAGACTGTGTCCCCAGTGACCTAATTTTCCCAGGAGGTAGCATCTTTTAAAGTTTTCTCCATCTCCCAATAGCATCTCCGTGTAAGCCTCCTGCAGCACATTCTAGATCCAAGCAATGAGCATGAATTATCTTATCTAAATGTATTCTAAGTTAAAAATTTCATGACCTTTTCCTTAATACCTAGCTCATGAATGCTAGTTTGAATAACCCACTTAACCATATTTGTGCAAGTGAAAACTTGGACCAAAGTATTTTTCCTTCTTCTCTTGTGTTCTTTAAAGTTGGGTGTGCTTTCTTGTAGGGACCGATGGTTGAATCCATCTCACAGTAGATTTTTCTCTGTATTGTAGGAGATGCAGCTAACTCCCCAAATTTGGAAAACATGGATTTGGATGAGTCGTCCTTGTTTGGAAATCTGCTGGGCCCGAGTCCAGCCCTCCTGGACCGGCATCGACTGTCCAGTGAGAGTAGCTGTAAGAGCTGGCTCAGCTCCCTCACAGTGGACAGTGAGGACAGCTACCGGACAAGTGTGTCTGAGGACTCCATCCGGGGCGCCTTCAGCCGGCAGACCAGCACCGACGATGAGTGCTTTCACTCTAAGGATGGAGATGAGATTCTGAGGAATGCTTCTTCCAGGAGAAACCGGAGCATCAGTGTCAATAGTAGTGGGTCCTTTTCTCCCTTGTGGGAGAGCAATTACTCAAGCGTGTTTGGGACTCTTCCCCGGAAAAGCAGACGGGGAAGTGTCCGGAAACAAATCTTGAAATTCATTCCTGGCCTCCATCGTGCAGTGGAAGAGGAAGAGAGTCGCTTTTGATGGGCTGCAGAGACCTTTTGAATCATCTTGTTTCACAATTCTCTCTCCACCCACCAAGATGAACTCCTGGCTTAGTGGGAAAGTACAGATAGATAGTCTGCGAAGCTCACATCCCATTTCACGGCAGCATTGACCTTTAAGTTCTTGTATTTTTATATTGTTATTTTTGAGTCTTAAATCAGTTTTTTTTTTTCAATCAGTAGAGCTCAGGTTCTAAGCAGACATCAGGAGAGGAAAGTAATAGGTTAAATAATGTAATAATATGTCTGTTCATTCTAATGCTGGCCACGAAAGTACAAAAATATTTATTATACTGACTATGCATGTAAAAAGTGGAGAATTCTTGGAGTCAAATGTAAATATGGACTGACAGAATATAATTATTGGGTTGCTTTTCATATGTTAATTTGAGAGATTACAAAACCTTATATTTGCTTAATTTACTCTGTAGCCTCTGGGGGAGCTTCCACAAGAGAGAATTAAAGTTGTTTCCAAACTATTAAAGGAACATAAAAAGATATGACCATCAGCATCTTCTCACTTCAACAGTGACAGTAAGGCAGGAGAGGAGCATGGTATCGGGTGCAAAGGGAGCACTTGGGACTGGTACCCTAAGCCACTCCCCCCATGTCTAAACAAAAAGAGTGAGACTCTCATTATTTTTCGCCCATTTCGATTTTTATTTTCCATCTGAACATGGATGCCAAATCCAGAAATCTCAGGATCCTATAGATCTGTGATTATGTTTTGCTGCAAATGTCTAAAATTCTAAAAATGAAAGTGGGAAAAGAACTTTCCATCTGTATGTCTTTCTCCTGCTACGCCTCATTAAACATTCCACATAGGTATCGCCTCGGCTCTCTGTTCCTTGTTAGCCGAGCTTGTATTGTATTCTCACCTGTCATTCAAGCTCTATGTTATTTCAACATCCATTAAACCCTTTGTTCTAGTGATACAGCTGTTCATTACCACTATGCTCAAGTAAATAATTTGTACCATGTGATAAGACTTAAGTTGATTCTAAGCGCTCTCTCTCTCTCTCTCTCTCTCTGTGTGTGTTTTCAACCGAGCTGATACATTTAAGTGAATTTCTAGTTGGCCTATAGAAAGCAACTTTGATTAAAAAATAAGTGAGGTAAGGTTTGTAGGATAATAAGTAGTAAAAGATATCTAGGTGGGACCTGCTGTCTATAAACTTTTTGAACTAAGACGCATGTTTATTTGTGTGTGTTATGTGGCATATTCTCAGGTATATCAGCAGTGCTGCCTCCCAAATATGGAGTGTCAGGCAGTCTAAAAGCATCTCAGAACAACAACTGGAACAACTGGAGACAGGATACAAAAAAGAAAGAAAGGAAGAAAGAAAGAAAGAAATCAGAGGGATGCAGAGCCTGTGGTCACATGGCTTATCAGTGTCCTGGCTAGAAATGGAAACCATTTCTTCTTGGATATGGCCAATACTCTTGGCCTCTTTAGAAATCTTTACTCTTTTTGCTGGTTCTGGTGGAGATATATTAGAACAACTGGAGCTTTCTCATCATGGTTGTGTATGATACAGGGACTTAGCGTGTCTGAAACTCAACTCTCACCAAAAAATCAACAGTGGCTTTTGAGTTGTCTCAGATGAATAGTAATGACACAGACACATGTGGGAGTAAGACAAACAAAAAAGTTTTATTTTGGGATGGGGAAAAGTGACAAATTAGAGGGGACACTCCTGAAAACAGGAGGGGTTCCCAAGAATAAAAAAATACCCTGGAAATGCCTTGTCTAGAATTGTTTTTATTTATTTTTGTTTATAGAATATACAGTGGAAATTGACAAAGGCTGAGATCATTTCTGTTGAGACTGGTCAGTTCTCTAGGGTGTCACGGCCCATGCTAATAGAGGAACAAAGCATTCCGAGTATATCCTTCTGCTCCAACCAGGGGGATGATCACGCCCTGTTTGCATGCTGCCCACTCCATCCAGAGTACTTGTAGAGATACAGCTTTGTTCATCTCTGAGTTCTGTTAGTTAGCTACTGGCCTTGACCTTTCCGTTAGCAGATAGCTCTCTTATAGTTGATGTGGTAGGTATATTGCCAGTTGTTAATTAAATTACAGTCTCTCTATGACCAGCTTGCACTTTTATCATTTCTGAGGGATAACTCAGTCAAAGCTATCAAGGTTTAGCTGCGGTTGTCCTTATTACTTTATTTTTAGGTCTTTGCTTATGGAAGAGTCTCCTTTCTGAACTAGATGGAAGCTTCTTATTAGAAGATGTCCTTACCCATAATTTAGTCTGTCACAGCTGAATCACAAGCAAGACTATAGGGAAGGACAATTGCCTTGTGTATGTTACCCCAGTGCTGCAACCAGCAAGAGATTGACCTGACTTGGACACTGGAATGAAGTAACAACAGACATAGGTACAGAAAAGCTGGATGGAGTAGGTCATCTGCTCTGATGAAGATGCACCAGCATCCAGGAAACAGCATGCTTGTGACACAGTATAGCAAGGATATGGGTTAGCTAATCTTGCTAAAAGGTCTCTCTGCAGGGGAGCAGTCTGAGGCTTCAGGCATCCCAGAGGAGAAAACTGTGCCTGATACTTTCACAAACTGTCACTATCTGTATTCCGACCAGGGGAAGTCCTTGCCATTCCTGTGGGTCTGAGACACTGGGGTCTTTTGACATGTCAGTACTAATGTCAACAATACACATCAGTTCTAGACTTTATCCATTCCTCAGGACATTGGCCGTCTGGCCTGCCAGTACTGACCTTGCTACCTAAAATCTGTGTTTCTTTGTGTGTCTAGTCAACATGGTTATGTCATGATCAGTTTCCAGCTCTCTCCATCTTCTTTATCTCTTTTGACTAAATTGTTTTAACCCCAACCTTTATTTTAACCCCAGTAGCTGTTTTGACCTTCCCCTTTGTGATCAACAAGGAATCTTCACCATGAGCCCCTTTCCCTTACTACCTGCAGAGTGATTGCTCCAGCCTCAGCTCTAGCACGTCTCACTGTAATACTTTTAATTCACCTGTCAGAAAATATTAAAATATAAATTGTAGAGGCAATACAGAAATATCTTGTCTCTGGAGAGTAGAAAGCCAAACATTTAGGGTGATCCTTTTCTTAGCAAGCTTTCAAATACAGTACATAAGTACTTAAATGCTACAATACATAAATTTCCTTACAATTCATTAATTAATTGCAATGTATTAATGTTTCCTTAAGAACTTTTAAAACAGTTGCCACTGAGCTAGTACGGCATTTTCCCCTATCTTTTAGGACTCTCATGTTAAAGATCCACTTACATGAACACAGAGGCTTAATCTTCCCTCATGAAGTACTGGGAAGAGACATGCATTTATACCGGTCAAAGCTTCTCGAAAGCGAGAACCCGGTTTCAGAGCCACTTCAGATCATCTGGGAAAGCAGAGCATAGGTCACAGGCTTCTCTTGTGGCTTCAATGCAGAAATGCAAACTTCTTTTAGTAAATGTCAAATGCAAAGTGGGGACAAGGAAGGGACAGAGCAAGTATCGAGCTCATCTGTGTTGAGAAGAATTAGTATCAAAAGGTAGATCTGTGCTCTTGGGGTAGGGGGAGAGGAAGCAAAGCTGGTTAACCAGTGGACAGGAAGGAAGGCTGAGCCATCTACTTAGTGTTCACAAGCAGTTTAATGGAAATGTGGGGGAATTTCACACCATGTTTTAGTCTGCACCTGACCTGATTGGGACATTAGAAGCTTCTGTGGCTCTGTGGCCCATTTGGGTGTAATTTATGGGGAAAATAACTTAAAGGCTGTTTTAAATATCTTTTGAATTCTGAACTTGTCAGGTATGTAATATTGATGCATTGCATTAATTGACAAACTGTCATGAAAATACTGTTTTCTAAAATGGTGTCTGATAAACCAATTCTGAGTCACGCCTATTCTGACCTGCACAATCATTGAGCTAAAAGTACAGGGCATGAAACAAGTAGGAAAGAAAAGATATTCTCTCTTAGATTTTGTCACTTTACGTGTCTGAGTGCTGTACCTGCATCCATGTGTGTACCGGGTGCTGGTGGAGATCAGAATGCATCAGAGTCCTATAGAACTAGATGGTTGTTGGCCTCTGTGTAGATGGTGGGAACTGAGCCTGGTCCTCGGCAAGAGCAGCCAGTGCTCTTAACCATGGAACCATCCCTCCAGCCCCAGGAAACACATTTAAAAAAAATAACAAACTTTAACTCAAAGCATTCTACTTTTAATACTTTTATATCTTAGGTGTATGACCCAAATATCAATTTGAGTCAACGAGACTCAGTTTGGAACTAGTTTATGTGCACTCTTCATGAAATGTTTTTCTGCATGTAAACAAAGTAGAGTAACTAATATGTAACTAGACTGAGCCCTTCAGGTCACAAATACTGTTGCTCATTGTCTACTTGCATAAAGAATTATGGACTTCAAAATGAAAGTATTTATATTTTGAAATAAAAAATGCTTTTCTTGGGTATCAGCGTGTTCCCTTCCCTTTCTCCCTGTCATTCCCTATTGGAAGTGAAAAGCTTCTTTTCAAGGCAGATTAAAAACCATCTGCATGACTGCCTTGAGACTATTGTGATGCCATTTGTGGTACTCTGAATGAGAGTGGCCCCCATAGGCTCCTCAGTTTGTGGAACTGTTCAGGAAAGATGAGAAAATGTGTCCTTGTTAGAGGAGGAATGTCACTGGGAGTGAGATTTGAAATTTCAAAACATTCAGTCCTACCCTAATGTTTCTCTGTCTTGTGGTTGTTTTTCAAGATGCGAGCCCTTAGCTACTGCTTCAGAGCCAGACCTGTCTGCATGCTGCCATACTTCCTACCATGTTGGTCATAGATTCTAACCCTCTGAAACCATAAGTACCTTAAACGCTTTCTTTTATAAGTTACCGTGTTCATGGTGTTTTATCACAGCAATAGAAAAGTAAGCAAGAGAATATTAAAAGGCATCACAGTGCTAGGGGTATAGATCAGGAGAGGTCTGTTGCCTGGTGTGTACAAGGCCTATGATCAATTTTATTTCTGCAAATAACCAAATCAAACCAAATGTTACCTACTTTTTGAGAGCGTACAGTCATTAATTTTTAACCATGACTCAAAAAATTATGACAACATAGAGACTGAGCTGGGTCACATGACCAGGCACAAGTGTGGATCTGCTTAGTGTCTGAGAAACTTACAGTTAAGATGCTGCCCAGGTTCAAGTTCTCCTCTGTACTCTAAAGTGAGAATTCACTTGTAAACTCCTGGTTATTGTCAGAGTATTGTCCTTGTGGCCATATGGTTCCAGTCATCTTATTTCTTCAAAGCCATCAATGGAAAGGGAGGGAGAAGCCACAAGCCAGGCTGAATCTTAAGTAACTCAGTTTAGTCATGGGTGATAGACCATAATCTTTATTGTGTAACACAACCACTGAAATCTCTTGCCATGCTCTTTGCTAGATAGTGTAAGGTGGGGGTGACATCTTAACCCTGGTGCTGTGTATCAGAATATAATCATGGGACCCCATCCTATCAAAGTGTGTGCATTAGAAGCAAGACATGGGATTCACCTTCTAGAAGCAGAATACTTTATTTACACATTTTTAGAGATTATGGTTACTATGCATTTGTACATATGAATGAATATCACCTGTTTAGGCACCTACATAAACCAGAATGATTTATCATATACCCTGGAGCTAGACTTATAAGCATTTTGAATAACTTGATGTGGGTTCTGGGAATTGAACTTGGATCCTTCTAGAACAGCAGCAAGTGCTTCTAACTGCTGAGCAACCTCTCCAGGCACTACAAGAGGGAGTTTGAAAGAGGCATAGACATTACAAGGTGGGGACAGAGAACACTGAGAGCATCTATTTGCAGCACTTTTCAAAGACTCTACAAGTTGAATAGTGTAAAAGTTTAAGGATTTCCTCAAACCACTTTAAGTAAAAATTAGCCGTGAGTGATATAATCTTATTTTTAATGCCAAGAAATTGTCAAATTAAAGAATTGTAGAGGCTCCCAGGACCCAACGGGGATGGCATTAGCTGAAGTACCCAAAAAAGGGGAGAGAGAATCTCTAGAGACCATGTGGAGAGGCTAGGCAGGGCCTCTAATTGAGGTTTGGGGCCACCCACCCTTCTCAAAAAATCTAACCCAGAATTGCTCCTGTCTAAAGGAAATACAGGGACAAAGAACGGAGCAGAGACTGAAGGAAAGGTCATCCAGCGACTGTCCCACCTGGGGATCCACCCCATATGCACCCACCAATGCCAGACACTATTGCTGATGCCAGGAAGTGCTTGCTGACAGGAGTCTTGTATAGCTGTCACCTGAGAGGCTCTGCCAGAGCCTGACCAATACTGGTGTGAATGCTTGCAGCCCATTATCAGACTGAACATGGGGACTCCAATGGAGGAGTTAGGGGAAGGACTGAAGGAGCTGAAGGGGATTGCAACCCCATAGGAAGAAAGACAGTATCAACCAACCAGACTCCCCAGAGCTCCCAGGGACTAAACCACCAACCAAAGAATGCACATGGAGGGACCCATGGCTTCAGTTGCATATGATGGCCTTATCTGGCACCAATGAGTGGGAAGGCCCTTGGTCCTGTGAAGTTTTGCTGCCCCACCATAGGGCAATGCTAGGGTGGTGAGGCAGGAGTGGCTAGGTGGGGGAGCACCCTCATAGAGACACAGGGGAGGGGCAGGGGATGGGGGTTTGCAGAGGGGAAACCGGGAATGGGGGATAAGATTTGAAATGTAAATAAATAAACTAACCAATAAAAAATTTTAAAAAAGAATTTTAGAATTAGAGAACTAGTCACAAAGCTGTAGGAATCTGCAGCCAACTCTGTTGTTGACCTCTTAGTTTTGTCTTTAATGTGTATGGAATGACAGGAGAATGTAAGAGAGGCTATAGAGAGAAGCAAGTGCTTCGCTTCAGATCAGACTTAGACAATGTATCTGAGTTCAGTGTGTCTTTAAGATCATAGGACAGTAGGGAGCCATAGAAATATAAACAAAGCATGTGTTATCAAAATTATAAGGCAGAAAACAAAATGATCCAGCATGAACAAAAGTCAGGAGACAAGATGGGGACATGCCTGTCTGCCCAACACTTGGGAGGCTGAGGTAGAAGCATTGTCTGTAGCTCTATGTTGAGAACCAGGCCAACCAGGTCTTTGCAATAGACCCTATTTAAAAAGGGGAATATGAGTGAGACTGGATCAGGAGACACCACAAATGAATTTAGAAGAAAATGAGGAAAATAAGCAGTTTGAAAAAACCTTACATTGTAGGAATAACTGATAAGTAATTTCCACAATTTAATAAAAAGCATCTCTAAAAGCCTGCAATTTATATAATAATTCTCAAGTATCATAATGATGTGAAACTAGGTATGTCCTTTCCATGATCAGGTACAAATCAACAATATTATTTCTTGCTCAATAGAAAATGCTGGAACCAGTACTAAGTATAGCAAGGTCTCAGAAGGCAAGGTCAGTACAGAGCAAATGTTTTCTTATGCAGCAGTCATCAACAGTTGGAACTGAAAAATGTCAAAAATACCACATTGTGCAAAAAGTGACATGCACAGGTGGAAATCCAGCAAAATGTGCATGAGATTTCTGTGTGAGTAGCTACAGAGGACCAGTGAAAGAGATCAAGAAAAATCCGTTTCAATAGACGTTCAGTAGGTAAGAAGGAAGACTCAGTAGTTTTAAGATGTCACCTGCTTTTAAATTAATCTATAGTTTTGTATCACCTCAATTAAATGCCAACAAACTTCATGAGGACATGCATAAAGTTATTCTTAAATTTACATGGAAACTAAAGCACTTAAAACAATCAATAAAATATTTCAGAAAAGGACTAAAGTAGAGAAAACTAGTGTGTTCTGTTTTCAGTTGTTATAAAGCTCTAGTGTTCAAGACAACATGCTGTTTGCATAGATCTTCCCCAATCCCATCAGTTCCCATTCCCCAGTGTAGACTTAGTCCAGAGACCTCTTTGCAAATACTATGGCATAGAAAGGGAAGAAAATAATAATTCTGAATGATAGTTACCTGATGAACTTTATTTCAACTGGGTAGTCAAGATAAAAATCAATATAGGTCACATTGGTAATGTGCACCCTTAATATCATATAGTGAGGAGCACACTTGACTTTGATGGCATGCCTCCCCCAAGCCGACAGCCCCAGGACACTCACAAGAAATACTTAAATCCCAAATCAGACACTGTAAACTGAGAAACCAGACCCTCTAAGAACAGAGACTCAAGGAAAGGCCATCCAGAGACTGCTCCACCTGGGGATACATCCCATATACAGACACCAAATCTGGACATTCTTGTCGATGCTGGGAAGTGCTTGCTGGTGGAAGCATGATAAGCTGTCTTCAGAGAGGCTCAGGCAGAGCCTGACAAATACAGAGGTAGATGCTCACAGCCCACTATTGGATTGAGTGTGGGGTCCTGGATGGAGCAGTTGAAGGGACTGAAGGAGCTGAGGGGGGTTTGCAGCCCCATGGAGGAAGCAACAGTGTCAACTGGCCAGACCTCCAGAGCTCCCGGAGACTGGACTACCAACCAAAGAATACACATGAAGGGACCCATGGTGCTGGCCACATATGTGGCAAAGGAGGGCCTTGTTGACCATCAGTGGGAGGAGAGGCCCTTGGGCCTGAGGGTGTTAGATGCCTCACTGTAGGGCAATGCTAGGGAGGGAAGAGGGAGGTGGGTGGGGTGGTGGGGGGAGCACCTTCATAGAGGCAGGGGAGGGGGAATGGAATAGGGCATTTCCAAAGGGGAAAACATTTGAAATGTATATAAAATAAATATCCAAAAATAAAAAGAAATATGAAAAAAAGCTATCATAAAAAATAACTCAAGTCTGAAACTCTATCATTTTAAGAGGAGCCTGAGACACATTGAGCAGATGTAATGTAGTCATCTGGAAGAGAGGGAGGTACTAGGTAAGAAGTTCTGGATAAAGTGCAAACCTCATTTAATGTAGATTGGTTGATTGCTAATTTTGACAAACAGTAGCCAGCACGTGTGTGTGGCTATTCCTCCAAACTCACACACCCATTTCTAGAGGGAAGAGGCTCACTGAGCTTCAACAACCACAAACTGGAGAGAGGCTCAGTGGTTAACAGCACTTGCTGCTCTTCCAGATGATTTTCAGTTTCCAGAATCCACATCAAGTGGTGCTGACCTCCAACTCCAGGGAATCTTCTGTGTGCTCATGTGCACACATACACATATAGAAATAATGAATAAAATCTCACAAACAAAATGGTCAGGAAGTAAATAAAATGAGGCTCAGTGATGCACACAACTGAAATATCCCAGGAATCTCCTGAAACAAGAGTCACAAGGCTTCTCGCTAAGCTTATAGAAGCAATAACCATCACTATGGATTGACACGCAGCAGCCATCAGAGCTCTGGTAGATTGCACAAATAGCAGTCAGGATGCAGCTTTCATGAGCTGTTACTCATGCTAGAGTGGGTTCTTTTCTCTTTTGTTGTTCATGCAGCTCCTTTTGAGTCCCCGTGCTCCTTTAAGTCACCCTTACCATATGCTGCAGTAAGTAGCTCCAATAAATTCACGGATTCACTAAGGTAGACTTGGGGGTAATGATTTCTTTGATCAGTTCTTAGTGGCCTATCAAGTGCATATTCACATTATTAACATCGACCCAGGAAAAATCACACACGACTGCTATCACAAGATAAGATGGAAACATCTGGGGAAACTGTGCACAAAGTATATGAGGTAATGGCGTACTGTCATCAATTATTTGTCGTCAATATAATACTTTAAGAGTGTAGTAAAAATAAGTACATTTAAACTGGTGACTAATAACTGAAAGAATGAAGGGGAGCCGTGGTAGAGGAGTATAATGGGAAAATTGATGAGGAAGGTTCAAATGAATTATCTATTGTGAAAACATCGGCAGATTGATAATTTCTAGGCCATATTTTAAGGAACTTGGAAGGCACCACCATCACCCCAACAAATAAAAAGTTGAAAAAATAAGCTAAACATCAATTGTCTTTAGATATATCATAAACTAAAGTCACAGGGCAAAACATGACCTCTAAGTTTGAGAGAGAAATTAATAAACAAAGAGTCATGGCTCAACAGGGCTTGTGTCTACAGAGAAGCAATGAACAGACAAGATGCTGAACTGTAACTGACAAGTTCCTGAGGCTCATATGGACATATCTGAGAGTTAAAAACTTCAGGGTCATACTTTTTGTTGGAAGGAAAGCCTCCTATTTCATGAGTCGTAATTCTCACAGTCTTTACAGCAGAAAATACCTGGGTATCCTGTCTAAGGAAGTTTTATAGACATAGTTTTACATAATACTTTTTCTTTAATTTGGAGATTAAGTGTCTGTTACTTAATCTTTTTTTTTTTTACACCCCTAGTTTTCTTTTGGAGCATAACTGACCTGGAGGAAGGGAAACACCCAAACAGTCATCCATTTAGTCATTCAGTCCCACCTAAGGAGAGGAGAGGTAAGATGCACCCATGAAACCCACAATACAGAGACAAAGCTCGATGAAACAAGGAGACCCAACAAGCTGGAACATGCTTCCTAGCCGTGAACCACATCTCTACCTTAAGGAATGCCTATTTATAGTAATTCTTTTTATGCAGTATGTCATTTTGAGTGATGAAGACATCATTATAAGACACATGAAGATACAAAAGTATATAGAGAACGAAGAAGCCTTAGAATGAGATCCAGATATGGCAAAAATGCTGTGATTGCAAGATTGGAGATACAACAACCAAGGTTGATAGTATAGGGGCTATCAGTATAAAGTAGACAATATGTGAAAATATATGGGCAGTGTAACCAGAAAAGTGGAAATTTTAAGAAAATATAAAAAACAAATGCTATTTTTTTAAAAATAAAAGATAGTAACAGACAAAGGAATTTAAGTGCACATCACAAAAGATCATTCACCACAAACAATTAAGACCTTACTGCTTCTATTTAAGGATGAGTCTAAGTATGAAGATTGACTAAGACAATATTCCACATTAATAGAATACAGAACTAAAGTTGTATGATCACTTCAACAATGTAGAAAAATAGTTGAATCCAATAATTGTTGTAACAGAAAACTCAATAAAGAATAAGATGAAATTACCTCAATACAATTAAGGCCATATGTGAACAATTCATAGCTGATAACATACTCAGTGGTTGTGATGGTTTGAATATGCTTGGCCCATGGAAAGTGCTACTATTAGGAGGTGTGGCCTTGTTGGAAGAAATGTGTCTCTGTGTACGTGGGCTTTGAGGGCTAGTGTTCAAGCTCCACCCAGTGTGGAAGTGCCAGTCCTCTCCTGGCTGCCTTCAGGTCAATATTGTAGAACTCTCAGGTCCTTCTCCAGCGCCAGGTCTGCTTGGTCTCTGCCATGCATCTGCCATGAAGATAATGGACTGAACCTCTGAACCTGTAAGCCAGTCCCAATTAAATGTTATCCTTTAGAAGAGCTGCTTTAGGTCATATTGTCTCTTCACAGCAATGAAACCCTAATTAAGACAGGAGTGAAAGTAATCAAAGCCAAGTTAGCAGATAGAGAAGGTCAACAACTAACAAAGTTCAGCCCAAGACCAACCAAGTGGAGGCTTCAATCATCCCCAACTAGGTTGACAACACATGAATCACACATGATCATCTCCTTGGTTGGGTTAGTAAGACATGCATGGAGAGCAAGGACCCTTCATTGGCTTAGTCCAGGATAATTAGTGAATTAGCCAATCTCAATAGAGATTACTTCAGCATCTGTCATGTTTTTGCCATGGCACCGTAATAATTCCAAGATAAAGGCATTCTGTGGATCTTTACTCACCTGAAAGAAGATACTCTCAGGAGTTGCTTTCACTTTATTATTACTATCCTGTAAATCTTCTTAATAATGCTTGTTTCTGCTTTGTATGCTGCCTTGCGAGTTCTTGTCTTTAATCTTTATTAATTTGAGACAATGAATTGTCTCAGATTGACCTTTGGTGACAAGATTACGAGTATCTAGCACCTTAGGACCATGGATCAAACACAGGTGAGCAGAGCAAGTTCTTGCCATACAAAAACAAAACAAAACAACAAACAAATAAACAGAAACAAACAAACAAAAAAACCCTGTCCCAGCACATTATTCTAAATAGGGAAGCATATTACCTCTACAATAAGACATTAGATAAGGGTGTCTAACCTCCAAACTATTATTCAATTCAGTACTTAAAGTCTTAGGTGCACAGATAAGGCAAGAAAAAGAATAAAATAAATACAAGGGCTGGAGAGATCTCAGTAAGTAAAGGCAGTTGATACAAAGCCTTTGACCTAAGTTTGATCCCTGAAACTCTCATAATTAAGAGAAAGAACCACACTCTGTCTCTGAATTTGCTCTTGTGAATATTTGGTTCCCACTTCTAAGAAGGACAGAAGCACCAACACTTTGGTCTTTCTTCTTCTTGAGCTTCATTTGGTCTGCTAATTGTATCTTGGGTATTCGGGGAGGTGGGAGTGGATGAGTGGGTGGGGGAGCACCCTCATGGAGGCAGGGGGAGGGGGAATGGGATAGGAGGTTTCCAGGGGAGGGGAACCTGGAAAGGGGATGGCATTTGAAATGTAAATAAAGAAAATATCCAATAAAAAAGAAAGAAAGAACCAACTCCAGCAACTTACATTTTGACTTCTGTATTTGCACTGTGGCATATATGACACTGTCTCTCAAATCAAGAAATATATGTAAATAATATTCAAAAGGAATATAAGTTGGAATGAAAAATATAAGTACTCCTATCTGTATATAAAGCTTATACTGAAAAGATTCTAATGGTCCAGCCAGAAAGCTCTTCAGTCTGATACATAGTTCATCAGAATAAGGGATATAAAATCTACATACAAAAGTCAGTGGTTTTCCTACATACTAATTATGAACTTGCCACAAAAGAAATCTTGAAAAATAAAAAACCTCAAAACATCCTTCTATAATCTCATTCACAAAAGCTTTGAAAACAACCCATCTCTCAGTCAAGTAATTAACCTCACCGAGTAGAAAGCAAAGCAAAACCAAAGAGAAGCAAAATAAGAACCAACCAAAACCAAAATCCCTAGATGCTAGAAAGACCTTTAAAAATCATGGATTGGCTGATTCAATATTGTGAAAATGGCTATGCCACAGACAATAATCTGCAGAATTCACACAATTTTTATAAATAGTCCAACAACATTCTGTAGAACTAGGAAAAATAGTCCTAAATTCTGTATGGAGGCAAAAAGTGTTATGCAGCCAAATAGTCCTAAACAGAAGGAACGATGCTGTAGGGATCTCAATCCTGGATCCCAAATTATCCTACAAAGCCATAATAAATGCAACAGCATGGCATATGCATAAAAATAAGACATATAGTACAATAGAAAAGGAGAGAATCTGGATATAAACTCATATGTACAGGCACTTAGGTTTTGGTGAAGACATCAAAAACACATAGAAGAAAGATAGGCTTCTTCAACAAATATTGCCAGGGAAAGCAAATATCTACATGTAGAAGAATGAGACTAGATGCACGACTCTCACCCTGCATAGACAAAATACTCACAAGAAGAAAGACTTTAATGTAGGACCCAAAGCTGTGGCACTGCTAAGGGAAGGCACTCTGAGATACAGGTGTAGGCGAGATGTATGTGAAAAATGTTCCAACAGCTTAATATATCTTCCCAAGAATTTACAGGACTTATAGCGTTTCTGAAACTGAAAAGTGGCAAAATTAAAGAAGCAATCAGCAGAGTGAAGAGACAGCCGGTAGAATGGGGGAAGACCTTTGCCATCTATACATAGTCTGACAGGGAGTTACTCTTTAGAATCTATAAAGACTCCAGAAATTACCCTTCCCCGGAAAGCCACATCAACAAACCAATAAAGAAGCAAATAAGTAGTCTTCAAAAGAAGAAATATTAGTCAAATTTTGACTAAAATACTCGACGTTTATCCATGAGGGCAGAATAAATCAGAATGGCCAACGTCAAGTAAACAATCACAACAAAAGGCTGATGAGAAGGTGGACCTAAGAGGCTCATACTCCACTGGTGGGGCTGCAGTCTGGCAGCGCTGCTATAGAAATTAGAAAGCAAGTTTCTTAGAAAAACTAAAAAGGCAAATATACTTTACAGCTATTCCACACCTGGGTACGCACCCCTAAGGACGCGAGTCCCACACCACAGCTACGTGCACATCCTACTTACCACTGCACTATTCGTGTCATTCTGGATGCGGGACCAGCCTGTATGTCCAGATGAGTCGATAGAAAATGTGGTACTTCTATTCAGTGGATGTCAAGTGAAGTAAGCCAGGCTCAGAAGGACAAATGTGACATGGTTTCTTTCATATATGGCAGCTTTATATGGCATGATGATAGACAAAGAAATATGAGCCAGGGGAAAGAAGTCCAAATGGAGAGGCAAGACAGGAGAACACAGAGCAATGGGGCAAAATGTAAACATCACTTTTTCTCTCCTATGCAGAATCTGGATTTAAATGTGTATATTTATGCATATGAATTTGCATGGAACAGGTAAGCCAAGGGTTACTTTTCAGGGAAGGAAAAATAGGAGATAGGAAAGTAAAGATGTATAGGAGAAAGGAAAGTAGAGACAGGGGAGGGCAACAGGAGGGATCCGTAAAAGGAGGAAGTGTGTGTGTGTGTGTGTGTGTGTGTGTGTGTGTGTGTGTGCATATACTGTAACCAAATTCCTTATTTTAGATAATAACTAAAACATTAGTTTAATAAAGGTCCTAGATGGACCAAAACTTTCCTCACTCCCCAAAGATTTAACTCAGATTTTGTGAAGTTCATTCGAAAAACACAGGTAATAAAGAAGTAGGTCCCAAATAGGTTAGATCAAAGTATAAAGCTTCTTCTTTTTTTTTTTTTTTTTAGTTTTAAAATTATTTATTTTTTTTTATTATTTTTTGATACTTTATTTACATTTCCAATGTTTCCCTCTTTCTAGGTCTCCTCTTTGGAAACCACATGTCCCCTCCTCCTCCCCTACCTCTATGAGGGAATTCCATGTCCCACCCACCCGCCCACCCACTCCAGTATTCCCACCTTGACATTCCCCTTTACTGGGGTCTCTCCTACCCCTGATGGCCAACACAGCCCTCCTCAGCCACATATGTGGTCCGAATCATGGGTCCCTCCATGTGTATTCTTTGGTTGGTGGTCCAGCCTCCAGGAGGACGGGAGGGGGGTCAGGCCAGTTAACAATGTTGCTCCCTCCATGGGGCTGCAGACTCCCTCAGCTCCTTCAGTCCCTTCTCCAACTCCTCCATCTGGGACCTTACTCTCAGTCCAGCAGTTACTGTAAAGTGAAACTTGGGTATTCCGAACTTTTGGGCTAATATCCACTTATCAGTGAGTACATACCATGTTCATTATTTTGTGACTGAGTTATCTCACTCAGGATGATATTTTCAAGTTCCATCCATTTGCCTGCAAATTTCATTAAGTCAT
>CM052701.1:109423499-109458858 GCA_028551405.1 Uromys caudimaculatus
CTTCATAGACTTAGAAAGAGCAATTCTCAAATTCATTTGGAACAACAAAAAACCCAGGATAGCAAAAGCTATTCTCAACAACAAAAGAACTTCTGGCGTAATCAGCATTCCTGACCTCAAGATGTACTACAGAGCAGTAGTGATAAAAACTGCATGGTATTGGTACAACGACAGGCAGGTAGATCAATGGAATAGAATTGAAGATCCAGAAATGAACCCACACACCTATGGTCACTTGATCTTTGACAAAGGAGCTAAAACCACCCAGTGGAAAAAAGACAGCATCTTCAACAAATGGTGCTTTTTCAACTGGCGGTCTACATGTAGAAGAATGCAAATTGATTCATTCTTATCTCCCTGTACAAAGCTCAAGTATAAAGCTTCTAAACAGCAGGGGAAAAGGAAAGAAAAGAGAAAGCATGCTTGGGGGGATTTATTTTGTATAAATTATACATAAGTGGGGCGGCTAAAACCCAGAATAGACAAAAAAGAAAACTGCTTAATAATAATCCTGTTTCTAAAATAGGGAAAGGAATCAAATAGGTCTTTCCCAAAAGAATAGCCACAGAAACAAGAAAATATGTTCAACTTTTCTAATCATGAGAGAAATGCAGATTGAAAGCACCACGAGAAATAACCTTATACCCATTAGCCTGACTATTCGAAGAGTGATAAATGATAACAAAGGTTGGCAGGATGTAGAAAAAAGGAAGTCATCCTTCCTCACACACTTCCTGTGATGTGGGAAATAGCATGGAGGGTCCTCAGCAAACTGAAAATGGAGTTAGTTATCTTACAGTTCAATCTGATAGCTGAGTCACTCCCTAGAACAACTGATATCCGTGTATCAGCGTGATGCCAGCATGCCCAAATTCATCAGTACACTATCTGTAGCATGGAGACATCTTTAGTGTCTATCAACAGATGAACTGATTCTTTAAAATCTGGTACCTATACAGGACAGAGTATGATTCAACGCTGAAATGCCCTTCTTTAGCCTGGAGTTCTATGTGATCACTGCTTAAGGTAAACTTTTCAGGTAAGCAGTGAAAAGAACTCTCCTTGCACTGCTGTGACAGTAATGTGACATGAATCAACACATGCAAACCAACTCTCAGGTCATCCATGCGCAGAGGACAATGAAGAGATGATTGCTTTTCTTCACGTGGAGGATGACATTTTGTAATTATTTTCTCTTAAAATGTCTAGAAGTTAATTAACCGGGTTTATGTCCCCCAACTTTATTCCTATTTTAGAGAGAGAAAATGAGGAAGAAAAGGGATGGCCAGAAAACACAGTCTCTTTTAATAAAGAGACTGCTTTACCATAGCAACTGTCATTTGTGTCACGAAGAAAATGAGATTAACGAAAATATTGATGTTCCTTTGAAGTAAAAAGTATGAAGAACAGGGACGATGACAGTGGCTGAGTCTTGTCTCGGTGAGCTCAATTTGAAGAGCCGATTGTCATTTCCTTACCACAGTGTGCTGCCCTCTTAATCTGCTTACAAACTAGACAGAACCACTGCTTAAAACAGGATGTGGGTAAAAAGTCATACATGACACTGGCTGAGATGTGCTCAACAGCCACAGGCCGGCGGAGTGTCAAATACAGATTTCCTGGCACCAAGCCCCAGGGATGCTGCCTAATAGGCCTCAGTGGCAGAAGACCAACAACACCCCCCCCCAAAAAAAAAAAGATTTTCTAAAGACTTAAGATGAATGGTCAATGTAGCAGAACCCCAGACCTTAGTAGGCCTCCAGACCTTAATAGGCCTCCAGACAACTTACTCATGATACAAGTACCATTCAGGCTACAAAACAGCCTGTAGGCAGCATCACCTGCCAAAACTAAAACAAAGGCTTAATCCATCAAAGTCCAAATAGTTCGGTGAAAGTCTCAACATATTCTAACTTTGCTTTTTTGGTTTCCAAAGTTCTACCCAGAACATGGGTTTTGTGCTTAAAAGCTCACCCTGAGAAAGGCTTAGGGCTACTCTCGGATACCAAACACCCAGTGTTGTGATCCCCTGGATACTAGACTAGACTCTATTGGTGTAAGCCCATATCCAAGCAGTCTTCTCTGGTGAATGCCCCACAACAGTCAAGGAACTATAGTCTGTGATTAGCTGCACCCCCAAAAATGTTAATTTCTCTATGTGCTCTGACATGGATTAAGGGTAAGAGCTAATAATACTGAGGGAATAGAAAAAATGTCAACAACACTAAACATTCCTGTAGAAAAAACCTGACTCCTGTAGCTTTCTGATGATGGTTTTGTCATGTCATTTCCAATCTCAGTGTGTGACAGAAACCCTCTGACAGTGGCTGAGCAAGACCCTGGTCTATGGATATAGCTAAATGTCAGTCATTGTACATTTCTTAAGCACGATAGGCTTTCTCCTAGTTTCACTGCCTATTTGGTCCCAGATGCTTGGCTACCCAAGCAGTGTCAGGCCGAAGTTCCATTGCATGAAGCGGGCCTTAAATTCAATCAGGTAGTGGTTGATTTTATCCACAACTTTTGTGCTATGATTGCACCTGTGTGTCATGTAGTCAGGTCTTCATTGTAAATTGAAGTGTTTATAGCTGGGCTGGTATTCACTTTTCTCCTTTGGTAATGTGCAGAGTACCTTTTAGTAGTGTCAACGCTATTCAGTGGGAGTGAAGGCTCTAGTTAAGCACTAGCTTGACTTCTCCATTTCCAATGATATATGTAGGTGATGCCTTCAGCAATAGAGGTTGAAGTTTACCAGTTTGTGGAGAGAAACAAGTAGACTTGGCAAAAGCTTGAGTTGTGTGGGGATTTCCCTGGGGGTCCTTTGGCTAACAACTCAATATGATATAATCAATGTTAAAGAACTTAAAGCTGGCTGTGACAGTGCACACCTTTAATCCTGGCACTCAGGAGGTAGAGTCAGGCAAATCCCTGAGTTTGAGACCAGTCTGATCCACAGAGGAAGTTCCAGAACAGCAAAGGCTACAGAGAAACCCTGTCTCAAAAACAAAACAAAATAAGCAAACAAAACAATAACAAACAAACAACAGAAAAAGAAGCTTCCACTGTACTAAGTTTCTATATGACCCCTCAGTTGGTCCACAGTTGCTCTTATTCCATATTTCCTACTTCACCTTTCTCTTCCCTCCCCTTCTCCTTTTAATTCTCCTGTTTCCATCTCCCCTCCTCCATCTCTCCATAACTATATATTTCCTCTTACTTAGGAAATACTTTTCTCCCCCTGAGTCCCTTCCTCTATAGCTTCTGTGTTTTAGGGATTGTAGTAGATACATGCCATATTTGTCTCATTTTGGGTCTGGGTTACTTCACTCTAGATGTCTTTTTCTAACTCCATCCATTTACCTGAAAATTTTATGATTTCATTTTTTAAAACACCTGAATAATATTGCATTGTGTAAATGGACCACATTTTCATTATCCGTTCATTTGAGATTGGGCATCTAGGCTGTTTCCAGTTTCTTGGTATTGTGAATTGAGCAGCAATGATCATGGTTGAGAAGTGTCCTTTGGATATATGTCAAAGAGTGGTGTAGCTGGGTCTAAAGGTACATTGATTCCCATAGATCTGAGAAAATGCTACACGGATTTCCATAGTGGCTGTTCAAGTTTGCACTCCCACCAGCAATGGATACGTGTTGTCCACAACCTACATTCTCACCAGTGTGATGTGTCATCTGTTTTATTGATTTTGGCCACTCTGACTTGTGCAACATGAAACCTCAAAGTGGTTTTGATTTGCATTTTTCCGAAAACTAAGGGTGTTGAACAATTCTTAGTGTTTCTCAGCTAATTCTTTATGTTTCATCTTTTGAGAACTGCCTGTTTAGATCTGTACTTAATTTTAATTGGATTATTTGTTTTCTTGATGTCCATGGTTTTTCAGTTCTTTATATATTTTAGATATTAGCCCTATATTGTATATATAATTGATAAAAATCTTTTCCCATTTCTCAGCCCACTGCTTTATCTAAATGAAGGGGTCCTTTGCCATACAGAAGCTTTTCAGTTTCACAGAGTTCCATTTATTAATTATTGATCTTAGTGTCTGTGCCAAGTGTCCTGTTCCTGTGCCAGTCACTTAAAGGCCATTCCTCCACTTTCTCTTCCATCAGAGTCAATGTACCTGTCCTTATATTGGGGTTCTTAATCCAGCTGTAGTTGAGTTTTCTGCAAGGTGATAAGTACGGATCTATTTGGATTCTTTTACATTTAGACACCCTGTTTGTCCAGCACCATTACTTGACAGTGTTGTCCTTTTTAAAGTGTATATTTCTGGGTTCTTTATCTATGATCAGGTATCCAGAAGTGTGTGGACACATGTCTAGGTCTTCAATTTTGTTCAATGTGATAAATGTATATATTTTCATGTTGTTTTTCTTACTATTGCTCTGTAGTACAATTTTAGATCAAGGATGGTGACACCTCTAGCAGTTCTTTGACTATTCAGGAATTCTGTAGCTATCATGGACTTTTTTGTACTTCCAAATGAAGTTGAAAATTGGCCTTTCAATTTCCGTGAAGAATTACGATGTGATTTTAATGAGAATTGCATTGAATTTGTAGATTGGTTTTGGTAGGATGGCCATTTTCTCTATATTAGTCTAGGTAATCCAGGAGCATGGAAGGCCTTTCCTTTGCATCGCCTCCCAATACCTAAAGCCACTTTTTACCTGGGATGCCCATTGGCTCACACCTGACAGGGACTCAAGTAGGTGAATCACACTACCATTCCTATTCTACATTATGATCTTTCTATTTTCACCCTCAGCCTGACAGCAACCTGCTTACAGATGCCCTCACCCACCCCCCCATTAACTTCACTCACTAGAGATTTCAATTCTTGGTTCAGACTCATGTTGCCTCTAACCCTTTCATCCCTGTCTCTTCAGATAATTCTTTGCCTTACTGCAACCTACTTGCTGGATTCCCCTTTTCCAATGCACTTCCAACTCCCTATAAATCCTACCTCTAGGTGCAAACAGGATCTCCTTAGTTCTTTTGTAAAGTCCTTTTCAATTTTTTTCTTCTAGGCCACCTCTATTTCTCCCTGCCAACCACTGGCACACAGAATTACTTTCTGTAAGACAACCCAAAGCTTGCACACTGCCCTAAGATTCAGAGAGGGCAGCACACTAACCCGCACAACAAAGGTAAGACTAGATATCAACACCTAGAATTACAATCACTCCAATACCAGATGCCTAGAACCAGTGTCAAAAATCAATAACAGCCAGGATAATATGTCTCCACCAGAACCCAATAACTCTATCACAGTCTACCCTGAGAAATGCAATATAGCTAAGATATAAGACAAGGATTGGAAAATAGCTATTATCAATATGTTTAAGGATTTTAGAGATGATATTAATAAACCCTTAATGAAGTGTGAAACACAGTAAAAGAAAATAATAAAGACAATTCAGGACATGAAAAGAGAAATATATTCACTTAAAACCAAACCTGGGAGATAAAACTGGAAATTAAAAATTCAGGAAGTCAAACAAAACTTTCAGAGGCATGCCTCTCCAATACAGTAGACTACATGGAAGAGAGAATATAAGGAATTAAAGATAATTAAACAAGGTAAAAGATTTGGATACCTAGGTTGAAGAAAATGCTAAATCTAAAAACAATCCATTCACAGAGCAACTAGGAAATCTGGGCCACTACTTAAAGAACAAATATATAAATAATAAGATTAGGACAAGGAAATAAAACTAGATATCAAAGTCTCAGAAAATATTTTCAACAAAGTCATAGAAGAAAACCTTACCAACCTAAAGAAAGAGGTGACTATAAAGGTACAAGAAGCATAAAGAACACCAAATAGACTATTCCTGAAAGAACACTCTTCCTGACACATAATAATGAGAACACTGAATATGCAAAACGATGAATGTTTATTAAAAGTCGCAAATGAAATATGCATAGAACAAAGAAAGAATTTAAAAGTGGGAAGGGGAAATACAGAGCAAAGAAAAATTTAAAAGCTGCAAAGGAAAAATATACTGTACAAAGAAAGAATTTAGAAGTTTCAAGAGAAAAAGAGCAAGTAACACGTGTAGGCAGACATATTAAAATAATATCTTCCTTCTCAATAGAGGCTCTAAAAGCCAGAAGGACCTGCACACTAAGAGATCACAATGCCATCCCAGACTACTAATCACAGCAAAATCACAAAATATGGAGAAAAATTCCATAATAAAATAATGTGTAAACAGCATGCATCTGCAGATACAGCTAGAAGGTGCTAGAAGAAAACTTTCAGTCCAAAGAGGTTAATTATGAACAAGAAGACATAAAAAATAAATAGTCTCGAAGAACAAATTACAATAGGAATAAAATTCCCATATGGTACAATAACACAGATGAACAGGAATCAATAAATACTGATCATTGACAACTTTAGCTTTCAATAATAATGCTCTTAATTCCTTAATAAAAAGACACAAACTAATAGATTTGGATTAGAAAATAGGATCCAGGTTTCTGCTGAATCACACCTCACCATAAAAAACAGATATCTCTTCAGGGCAAAGGGTGGAAGAAGATATTCTAAGCAACAGGACCTAAGATTCGAGCTGGTGTATCCATTTTTATATCTGACAAAATAGACTTCATACCAAAACTAATCAAAAGTAAGGAAGGAGAGTATATAGCCATCAGTATATAGCACCAAATACAAGGGCACCCAAATTCATTAAAAAAAAAAAAAAAAAAAAAAAAAAACACCACTACAACTAATACCACATATTGCCCCCTTCTGTCTTGCAAGACGGAAATCTAGCTAAGACTTCAAGCACTGCAACTACTAAGAGTCAGAAAGCAGACTCCCTTGTCTAGTAGTTGTTTTAGAGAACATACTTTCAGGATTTCTTCTATTTATTATGGATTGTTATCTACTATGTTCAGGTATGTTCATGCTATACTTTGTCAAGAAGGGATGTTGAACTTTGTGGAAGACCTTTTCTGCATCTTTTTAAATGATTGTATAATTTCTGTCCTTACATCTGTTTATGTAATAAGTTATAGTAATTGATTTGCATATTTTAAACTATACTTGTATCCCTTGAATGAAACAAAATAGGCCTTGACATAGAATATTTTATGTGTATTCTTGAGTTTGAATTTGGTTTGCATGTATTTTGTTAGGCATTTTTTTTTTGTATTTCTGTTTATCAGGATTATTTGCTTACATATATTTTTGTTGTGTGCCTTATGTAGTTTTGGTGTTGGGTAATACCGGGATTATAGAATGAGTTAGGCAGTGTCATTTCTCTTCTGGTTTTATTGATCAGCTTTAAAAGCCCTTTCCCCTCTTCTTTAAAAGTCTAGTGGAATTCAGCATGGATTTTCTTTCTTCAGTCATGTTTCTTGTTACAGATCTATTTAAGTGGTTTGTATCACCTTCATTTTTATTTTGGTGGCTCTGATTTTCTAGCCACTTGTCCATTTCTGCTAGGTTCTCTAGGGTTTTGAATATATTAATGAATGATCCTTTGTATTTTACTGTAATCTATTCTGATACGTCTTCTAATTTCCAAATTTATTAACTCGGGTGTCTTCTCTCTCTCTCTCTCTCTCTCTCTCTCTCTCTCTCTCTCTCTCCCTTCTCTCTCTCTTGGATAGTTTGTCTAAGGTTTTATTGCTCCTGTTTTAATTTTAAGAACCCATTCCTTCCTTGTTTCATTGATTTATAGTTCTTTTAGTTTTAATGTTATTAATTTCTTCCCTGATCTTTATTTATTTATTTTTAACTACTGCTCTGAAGCCTCTTTTGTTGTTATTTTATGACCTTGAGATGCATCTTTAAGTTACTATAAACTCCTTAATTTAAAAACACCTTTGTGCTTGCTTTCATATATCCTAATCATTTTGACAAATAGTATTTTCATTTTCCTCTAACTGTATAAAAATTTAACAGTCTTCTATGATTTCTTTAATAACACACTAGTTATCTAAGAGACTATTGTTCAATTCCCAAGTCTTTGCTTTATTTCTGTGGTTTTCATTATAATGTGATCTGATAAGATAAAGGAAAGTATTTCAATTATATTTCTTAAGATTCTTTTAAGTTTGAACATATTCTCTCTCTCTCAAACTGACTTAATGGATCAAGAAATAAAATCTGTCTCTCTGTTATCTACAACAAACACATATTAGCTTTAAAGATAATCACTGCCTTAGAGTAAAAAAGATGGACAAAAATTTTCTAAGCAAATAGCACTAGGAAGCAAGCAGACATTAATATCCTAACATCTGACCTAATAGACTTTGAACTAAAGCAAATCAGAAGAGATACACAGGAATACTTCATCCTAATCAAGGGAATGGTTAATCAAGGAGACATTATTATTCTAAGCATATATGTAGCAAACTCTGATGCATCCAATTTCATAAAAAAATCTACTCTTATTACATTTAAAGGGGCAGATTAACATGAAGGGATGTTAGACTTTGTCAATTTTTTTTCAGGATCTAACGAGATGATTATGTACTTTTTAAATTTCAATTTCATTATATGGTAGTTTATATTGTCTTAGAGATATCATGAATTCAAAGTAGATACCTAAATATAATAAAGACTATACACAGCAAACCAATACCCAATATAAGTTAAAGGGAGAGAAATTTACAGCAATTACACTAAAATCAGGGACAAATCAAATCTGCCCACTTTATCCATATCTATTCAATGTAGTACTGGAAGTTCTAGCCACAGCAATAAGACAACTAAAGGAGATCAGAAGGATACAAATTGGAAAGAAAGAAGTCAAAGTATTGATATTCACAAATAATATAATACTATACATAAGTGACCCCAAAAATTCTACCAGAGAACTTCTATGGCTGATAATTACCTAGAACAAACTGGCTGTATACAAAATTAACTCAAAAAAATCATAGCTCTCCTTTATACAAATAATAAACTGGTAGATAAAGAAATTATGTAAACAACATCCTTTACAATAGCACAAATAATGTATAATATCTTGATGTAACTAACAAAGCAAGTAAAAGAACTGTATGTCAAGAACTTTAAGTCTCTGAAGAAAGAAATTGAGGAAGATCAGAAGATGGAAAGATCTCCATTGCTCTTGGGTCATAGGATTAACACAGCAAACCATGGCCATCTTACCAAAAGCTATACAGATTCAATTACATTCTCTTCAAAATTCCACCACAATTCTTTCCAGACTTTGAAAGAGCAATCCTCAACTTCATACAGAAAAAAACCCAGGATAGATAAAACAATACTGTACAATAAAAGAACTTCTGGAGGTATGACCATCTCTGATTTCAAGCTGTGTTACAAAGCAATAGTAATAAAACCTGCATGATATTTGCATAGAAACAGAGAGGTTGATAAATGACATGGAATCAATGACCAGAAATAAACCCACACACATATGGACACATGATTTTTGACAAAGAAGCCAAAACCATACAATGGAATGAAAAAATCATTTTCAATCAATGATGTTGGTCTAACTGGATGTCTCCTGTAGAAGAATGCAAATAGATCCATATCGATCACCCTGCACAAAACTCGAATCCAAGTGGTGCTAAGATCTCAACATAATACTGGACAGAGTAAAACTAATAGAAGAGAAAGTGAAGAACTAGCTGAACAAATTGGCACAAGAGACAAATTTCTTAAAAGAGTACCAATAACTCAAGCACTAAGATCAACAATCAATAAATGAGACCTCATGAAACTGAAAAGCTTCTGTAAGGCTAATGATACCATCAATAGGACAAAATGGCAGCCTGCCTACAGAATGGGAAAAGATATTCATCAATCCTACATCTGACAGAGGACTAACATTCAAAATATATGAAGAACTCAAGAAATCAGAACCAATAAACAAAATAACAGTTTTTAAAATGGGGTACAAAGCTGTACTGGCTAGTTTTGTGTGTCAACTTGACACAAGCTGAAGTTATCACAGAGAAAGGAGTTTCAGTTGAGAAAATGCGTCCATGAGATCCAGCGGCAAGACATTTTCTCAATTAGTGATCAAGGAGGGAAGGACCCCTTGTGAGTGGTACCATCTGTGGGCTGGTAGTCTTGGGCTCTATAAGAAAGCCAGCTGAGCAAGTCAGGAGAAGCAAGCCAGTAAGCAGCATTCCTCTATGGCCTCTGCATCAGCTCCTGCTTCTTGACCTGCTTGAATTCCAGTCCTGACTTCCTTTCATGATGAACATCGGCATGGAAGTGTAAGCTGAATAAATCCTTTCCTCCCCAACTTGCATCTTGGTCATGATGTTTGTGCAGGAATAGAAACCCTGACTAAGACAAAAGCTAAACAGAATTCTCAACAGAGGAGTCTCTAATAGCAACGAAGCACTTAAAGAAATATTCAACATCCTTAATCACCAGGGAAATGCAAGTCAAAATGATTCAGATTCTATTTTACAACTGTCAGAATGGTTAAGATCAAAAACTCAATTGACAGAACATAGTGGTGAGAATGTGGAGGAAGGGAACACTCCTATATTGCTGGTGGGAGTGCAAATGTATACAACCACTTTGGAAATCAATCTGGAAGTTACTCAGAAAATTTTGAATAGTTTTACACCAAGACCCAGATATTCCACTCCTTGGCATATACTCAGAGGATGTCTACCATATCAACAGGACAGTTGTGTTCTACTGTACACAATTGTGTTCATAGTAGCTTTATTTGTAGTAACCAGAAATTGGAAACAACCTAGTTTTCCTTCAATTGAAGAATGGATAAAGAAAGTGTGGTATATTTACATAATGGAATACTATACCTCAGCTTTAAAAAATGACATCGTGAAATTTGCAGATAAATGGATGGAACAATAAAATATTATCCTGAGTGAGGTAACCTAGATCCTGAAAGACACTCATGGTATGAACTCACTTATAAGTGTATATTACCTACAGAGTATAGGATACCCATACTGCAATCCACAAACTCAAAGAAAGTAAGTAACAAGAAGGGCCCTAGGAAGGATGCTTAAATCTTACTCAGAAGGTAAAGTAAAATAGAAATTGGAGGTGGGGGGATAGAGGGACCTGGGTGGGAAAGAGAATGGAGAGGAGAATCAGGGAGAAAAAAAGGTGTGGGCAGAGCAGGAGTGGGGAGTGAGAAGGCTAGGAGAGAGAAGGGAAATTGGTCAGCGGTGGGGTGTGGCATCTCTTGGAGAAGCCAGACACCTGGGATGGGGATGCACCTGGAAGGACATGGGCATGACTCTAGGTGAGTCTCCTAGTAATGGGGAATATGGAGCCAGAAGTGGCCACCCCTCCTGAAGCCAGGCAGGACTCCCAGTGGAGGGATAAGGACACCAACTCATCCACAAAACCTTTGACCCAAAATTTGTCCTGCTTACAAGAAGTGCAGGGACAAAGATGGTGCAGAGATTTAGAGAATGGTGTGCCAATGAGTGGCCAAACTTAAGACCCATTTCATGGGCAAGAACCAATCCCTGACACTATTAATGATACTCTGTTATGCTTGCAGACAGGAGATCAGCATAACTTTCCTCTGAGAGGCCCCACTCAGCAGCTGACTGAAATAGATGGAGACACCCATAGCTAGGTGTTAGGCAGAGCTCAGGGAGTCTTGCGGAAGAGTGGAGGGAGGGATTGAAGGGTCAAGAACACAAAACACCTACTGAGTCAACTGACCTGTGTTCATTGGGGGCTCACAGTGACTAAATCACCAACAAAGAGCATGTATGGGCTGGAACTAGATTCCCTACATATTTGTAGCAAATATGTAGCTTGGTCTTCAAGTGTGTCCCTTAACAATTGGTGCTGGAGTTGTCTCTGACTTTGTTGCCTGCCTTTGGATCCTCTTACCCTAGCTGGGCTGCCTTGTCTGGCCTCAGTGGGAGAGGATGCATTTAGTCATGCTTTCATTTGATTTGCCAAGGTGAGTTGGTACCCATGAGGTGGGGGTCTTCCTCTTTGAGAAGGGGAGGGAGTAATGGTGGAGTGGTTTTGAGGGTGGGACTGGGAGGAGAGAAGGGCTGTTTGGGCTGCGATAGGGATGTAAAGTGAATAAATAAGTTAATGAAAAAAGAAGAGATTAACATATCCATAAACAGTAAATGATTTCAATGTTCTGCTTTCTCAAATAGAAAAGTCATTTGGAAAAAAAACCCAGAAACAAAACAAATGGAGAAACATTAGAATTAATTGGCATCATTCATCAAATGTTCTTAATAAATATCTATAGAACATTTTGTCTAAACACCAAATAGGCCTCTCTAAATTAGACCACATTCTAGGAATAAAAAAAGTTTTATGAATTCTAAAAGATTGAAATAACTGTGTATCTGACCATAATGCAATAAAACTTAAAATTGACAACAAACAAATCTCAAAAAAGTACACAATTTCATGTAGATTAAACAACTCATTACTGAAGATTAAGTGGATCAAAGAAGAAATACAATTTTCCTGTTACTAAATGAAAGTGAAAATACAACAAAACCTCTGTGATACATTGAAAGAGTTCTATGGGAGAAATTTATTCATTTTTTTTCTTGTACTGAAAATGGAATTTTTTTTATCCAATATATTTTTGCTTACAGTTTCCCCTCCCGAAGCTCCTTCCAGTCTCTCCCTCCTCCCCTTCCTCTGGATCCATACCCATTTTTCCTCTCCTTAGCAAATAAACAGTGTTCCAAGAAATAATAATAAAACAAAACAAATCCATAAAAATAAAACCAAACAAGCCTACAGAAGAAAAAGAACCAGAGACTAAGCACAGGAAACTTATATAGATGTAAAGACACACATGTTTGAACACACAGGAGTCTCGTAAAGACACAAAACCAAGAGCCATAACATATACACACAGGACCTATAAGGTTAAAAAAGAATGTTCCAAAATAACTTTATGAGGCAAAGAGCCTCCAAAAATGTTGCTGGATTCTTTTTTGTGTTGGCCATCTATTTCTAGGTATGGGTCCTACCCATAAGAGTGATTTGATTCTAAGTCCCTATATTTAAAGAAGGAGAAATAGAGTAAATAAATGATTTAATGATGAAATGCAAACATTTGATAAAACAAGAAAATAAAATCAAATCCTAACACAGTTGATGTCAAGAAATAATAAAAATCAGACCAGAAATTAATGACATATAAACAATGAACATTATAGGGCTTTAAGAGTTTCTTCTTTAAGAAGATAAATAAGATTGAGGGATCCTTGGGCCAACTAACAACAACAACAACAAAAAGAAAGGAACCAAATTAACAGAATCAGAAATGAACAGAAGAGCATTACAGCAACTAAAGAAATTTAGAAAATTATAAGGAAATTCTTGAAAAATCTGTACTCCATTAAGTTGGAAAAATCTCAAAGAAATTTGTAAATTTCTGGATTCAGCTAAAATACCTAGAAAAAGTCCATATCCTAAATAGATCAATAAAATTATATTGAAATAACAATTAAAACCTTTCCATTAAAATTCACAGCAGAATTCTACTATACTTCCAATGAATATCTACAGACAATTCTTCTTAAACCATTCAAATATAAGAATAGAAACAGAAGGAGCACTCCCAAACTCCTTCCATGAAGCCCGAGTTACTCTAATACACAAAGAAGTAAAAGACACAAAACAACAATCAACAATAAAACTATAGACCAATACCTTTGATGAATGTAGACTCAAAATGTTCAGTAATAAACTTGAAAACAGAGTACAGACATACATTAAAAAGATTATCCACCATGGTGAAGTTGGGTTTTTTCCTATAAATGCAAGAATGTTCAACATATTCAACTCAAGATAATAAACATAAATGGGCTTAAATATAAAAATTACATGATTATCTTCATAGATGCATAAAAAGTCTGTGATAAAATGCCTTCATGATAAAAGCCCGAGAGAATGGAGTACCAGAGGGAAGATACATGGGAATAATAAAAGCTATCTATGAGAACCCTGCAGCCAACATTATCCTAAATTGAGAAAAATTTGAAATGCTTCTAGTGAAGTCAGGAATGAGATAGGGGTGTCTACTATCCCCACTTACTTCAATACTGTGCTCAAAGTACTGGCTGAAGCAATAAGATAAATGAAGGAAATTTAAGGGATAAAAATAGGGAAAGAAGCAGTCTGACTGTCCCCATTTTCAGGTGACATGATTGTGTGCATTAGAAGGTCTCAAAATTCTATCAGAAACTGGATATGGCAAATTCATCAATGTGGCATGATACAGACTCAATTCTACAAATCAACTGCTTTTTTATACACCATCAATAAGCATACAGAGAAAGAGATCATGGACAGACCCTCATATACAACAGCCTTAAATAAAATAAAATAAAATAAAATAAAATAAAATAAAATAAAATAAAATAAAATAAAATAAAATATGTAAGAATAAAGTTTACTAAAAACTGAAGGACCTTTACCATAAAGATATTAAACAGCTGAAGAAAGACAGAGAAATACACTAGGAAATGGAAAGACACATATGCTCATGAATTGATAAAATTAATATTATAAAAATAGCCATTTTTCAGAAGCTATTTATAGATTCAATGTAATCCCAATCAAAACCCTCATTTCACTCTTTAGAGAAATAGAAAAGTCTACACTAAAATTATATGGAGCCACAGAAATTTAAAAGACAAAGAATCTAAAAAAATCACAAATGATCCATTAAAAAATTGAGCCTGGAATATAAACAGAGTTCTCAAAAGAAGAAAAAATGGCTACCCAATATCTCAAAAAGTGTCCACCATCCTTAACAATTATAAAAAAGTATGTCAAAACAAGTGTAAGATTGTATCTTACCCCAGACAGAATGGCAACAATTAACAAAACAGCTGAAAACCAATGCCCAGGAATGAATGGAAAAAAGAACCCATATTCACTGCTGGTGCCACCGTAATGGAAATCAGTGTGAAAATCAAATCCTCCACAAAGCTAAAAGTGAATGTACTGTATGTCCCAGCTTTGCTACTCTTTGGTATATGCCCAAAGGACTGGATATCCTATTCCTTAGGTTCTTGCTCATCCATGTTCATTGTTGGCATTTCTTCTACACTCTGCTCAACAGTTACCTAGCAACAGCCAGGTAGGCCTGGCTTGCTATAAAAGGGACTGTTTGGCCTCTGACTCTCTCTGACTGTCTGACCCTCTTCACTCTCCCTGACCCCTTTCCCCCTCTTTCTTTTTCCCCCTTCCCACTCTCTCTCTCTACTTCCTTATTCCTTGCCCTATTATGCAGGCTGCCACCAGAAGACATGGCCAGATTTAGGGTGGGTCTTCTGACCTCAAATAATTCAGATTTAGAGTCCTTTCCTACCTCAAAAGATCCAATCAAGAAAATCCTTTTCTTGGGCATTAGTCAATTCCAGATATAGTAAGTTGACAATCAAGATATGTCATCACAGTAGTCAGGGACTTCTAGGGCAATGTCTCATTTGTTTCTTCCAAAAACCCTGTTATAGTTAATATTGATTGTCAACTTGACAGGATATAAAATTACTTAGGAGACAAACTTTGGGTATGTTTGTAAGAGATTTTCTACAGAGTTTAGGTAGTAAGATCTGAGTGTTGAATTAAGTCCATGAGAAAACACATAGACATTCTGAAAGTACAAAAGGAAGCCTTTATTGCTGCTGATGGCTACACAGAGAAGTTGCCCAAATCATGTGGCCCAGAACTTTACTGTTCTTTGCTGTCGATGCACAAAACCCACCTCCTAGTTGACACACTCAATTACATGAACAGATAACAAGAAGCCGAACTACAGAAGCCAAAAGAAAATACAGTTTGTACATTTAGGAACTTTCCTGAAACCGGAAACTAGGGACTAGGTCTTTGTTTCCATTTTGACAGTTTTTGGAGGCTACATGTTGTTTTTTATAGTCAGAATGGTGTCTCCAACATGGTGCCAGTTGTACAAAGGTCTGGGGCTCTTACATGTTAATGTGGGTGTCACCATTCCATAGTCTAGAGTCTGGAGTTGTATCAATAGAAAGTGAGCTGAGTATCAGGATTCATCTCTCTGCTTCCTGAGTGTGTGCACCTCAGGCTTTCTTTTTCTCATAGTTTCCTTGCCATGGTGTACTGTACCATCAAAATATAAGCTGAAAATGAACCCTTTATTCCTATGTTTGCTCTTGCCAGGTACTTTGTTCTACAGTGACAAAAATGACTTGTGGAAATCCTATGAGATGGCTATTTGAATGTTCATTTTACAGTGAAGAACATTAAGGCTCATAAGTGATAGGACTCAGATCACATGGCTGGCCACATGGTTGGGAGGAAAATATGTCCCTTTTACTCCATACTCTACATTGTTTTCCAGTGCTACCCAGTTTTCTAATCCTGCTATCCTTATTCATCTGTAGATATTAACTCCCTTTCTTCTACTGCGGGTAAACGCTGATTCTCGATTCTAGAGAGGGACGATGCTGCCTGCTGAGAATTAGTGAAAAGGAGTGATGTTTCTATAGGAAGCATTAGACAACTCTATTTTTTTTTTTTTGACTTCTGTATAGCATTTCCTTTTTAAATTTTTTTTTAATTTTTATTTTTTGATATCTTATTTACATTTCAAATGTTTCCCCCCTTTCCAGGTCTCCACTTTGGAAACCCCCTATCCCTCCCTCCCCTGCCTCTATGAGGGTATTTTCCCGCCCACCCACTCCTGTCTTCCCACCTTGACATTCCCCTATACTGAGGCATCTCACACCCTGAGGCCCAAGGGCCTCTCCTCCCCCTGATGGCCAACATGGCCTTCCTCTGCCACATATGTGGTCCGAACCATGGGTCCCTCCATGTGTATTCTTTGGTTGGTGGTCCAGTCTCCAGGAGCTCCGGGAGTTCTGGCCAGTTGACACTGTTGCTCCCTGCATGGGGCTGCAAACCCCCGCAGTTTCTTCAGTCCCTTCAAAGTCTTAGTCTCAGATTGTATTCTGTTCTTCCATTAAGGCAAGAGTTCTTGGACATTATATCTGTAATACAAATACAACCTGAACAACTTTTGTGTGTACTATTCACCTCCAGCAGTACAAAGCTTTGACATACATAATGCGATTATTTCAAAATCTTTCTATAAAAAGTGCAAACCTTTGTATTACTTGGTAGCCCAATAAACAGTCTGCAGCTAACTAACAAAGGGAATGGGGAGAGCAGAGGGGAGAGGCTAAAACTGCCACAGTTTAGGCTAAGTTTTCAGCATCTTTTAAAGGTTGGCTTACTAGATTCCCTTTCACTAAGAGAACCTCCTGAGTGAACCAAAAGATTAAGTTCAATTTTTTTTCCCATTGAGAAGCTCATTAGAGGGCTTATAAATATGCCTTTCTTGAGAGACTCAGTTTAAATTTAACTGTTAACAAAGGCACTTACTTCATCAGTATTGGCCACCTTTTGAACCTAATCAGCTCAAACTTGCTCAGTTCAAAAGTACAAAGAGCTGAAGATCAGAAAGGATCTTTCTTTGCATTTTCCAGGCATGGTTAGTATTTAATATTTTATGCCATTGTTTTGTGACTTTAGAATTTTCTAAATTTTTGTCCTTTGAGCATTGTCTGTGAATGCTGCGGGCCAGAGGTTTACTGAGTTTCTGCTCTTTGGTGATGGGAGTTAGTGAAAGTGAAGAAGTGTACGATAGTGTGTAGAATGTAAACAGAAGGAAAATAGCAGATTCGCACATCGGGAAAGCAACAGAGAACGCAGCAAGACTGGAATCCCTTGTTTCCTAACGATGGCCACAAAAACTAGAAACAATGCTTGCTCATGTGTCTGCAAGGGTCCCACAGTATACTGTTCTGTACATCTGGTCAATTCTCATCTTTACACTTTGTTTTATAGTTATGCTTTGTGTTTCATATTAGCTTTGAATTCATACTATGAAGCGCAGAGAGCAGCTGTAAACAGATAAAGGAACTGCTGCCTTGACTCCTCTATTTTATATGCTACATAAAGAGTTTTTCTGATTTTACTGTCAAAATACCTTTTAAATCTGACCCTTTAAAGTGACTATTTCTGCCTCCACTCTGCCATAGCGGGGCATGCCAGCACTGCTGTTGCTGGTCCATGTTACTAAATGTATTAATACCTAAATGGTTGCTTTTTCATTTCTATTCCCACGTGTGCATAACTATACTGAGCTCCAAAACTAGAAATTGGATCATACCACCGTCTCATTTATCCGATTGCTGCACACTGAAGTTGGATTATATTGAAAATTGATTCTCATGAGCGCACATCTATAGTCTGCCTCTCCTCATATGCTGACTCTCTAACTGCATCCAGACACCTGCATGTTATACACACTGGCCTCTCTTCCTGAAATACAACTGTGTTTGCCACTGTGGTTGTCTCTGCTTTTATTTTTCTTTACTCTCTGGGAGCTGTCTTACCATTAGACTCTTTGCTTCTCCAAGAGTCTACATTTATTACTCAATGTCAGTCTTTGTGGGTGCCTTTCTCTCTTGCTTTTTCTTATTCTACTGTTCACTTGGCTTTCTTTATAATACTTATTTTTGTCTGGAACTATCTATCAGTTGACTTCATTTTTCAGTGACTATGTAGATGCTGGGTAAGTGCATGTGGAATGAATATCTAAAGAATATTGTACAATAAGAGAAAAGGTGAATGTGATCTCCCACTGAGATGAGTTTTCTATGTGCTAGCTGTAGAAGGAAGATTTATCTCAAGCAAATATAGTGTCATAAATATGAAGATAGTTAAATGATCCATTCATTTGTCAGTTTGATAGAAAAAACTTTACACTAGCTTCTCAGTTACTCAGTGAAATGATTCCCAGAGGCTTAACGTGAAGCACATTAAAATAACATATTTAGAATGTTACCCAAACACCCTTGGGTAAACTTAAGATAAAGGAAAGCCACACAGAAACCCTATTTTTGGAGTGATATGCCATCTGATTGTTAATTATTATCCCTGCTTATGTGAGAGAACCAGAAGTGAGCCATGACATGGTCCTGAATATCTCCCCTAGGACTTGTTGCCTAAGTTAGAAGTCGGTTTGTCTTGTAGAGCTTAATATGGTATATAAAACAGTTGATTTCTCCAGATTTAAAAATTGTGAAGGGAAGTCCAATGGCAGAAACAGAGGAGGGAAGATGTGGAAAAGACTGCCCCTGTGGTGGGGTGCCCGGACGCTTCTCTATGTGAAAACCCCTTGTTTATACTCTGTGCACGAAGCAGATGTTCAAGAACCCATTTTTCTCACCATGGATGATGATAAAGTCCTGGGAATTTAATAACTTTGGACCTGTTTGTAAAGAGTATCATAGATATCTGTAAAAGCATAAAGAATTATACTTACAAAGTTTAACCCCCACTGTTTGAAAGTCAGGAGATAGTTTATCTGGGTTTCTAATCATGAAACCCAATCTCAGAGATGTAGAAAGATATACTAAAACACAAAAGCGTCAAGGTGAAATGTGTAAAACACATTCTCGTGTCTGTCTATTTGAATCTTATTCTCATTTTATCCCTTTTCTCTCTTGCTGGTAAATGGTCTGGATTAGAGGGCTCTGCTGAAAGAAGCAGTGTGAGCTTGATTATGCTTTGTGTTAAGATGGCATAGCAATCTTATTATTACTATAAGACCTGAGATTCAGGTTATTACTACAGAGAAAAAGAATAGATTTTGCACTAATGTAACAGATAGTCTTGGCAGAAGTATAGGCTAGTTCTTACTTAATCTTTAGTTCAAAACAGAATTAATTTCTTAAGTATTCCCATGAGGCAGTGGTACTTGACAATCCATTGAAGAGCTCATCATTTTCCCTCCTCTTCAAAATTCTGTTAGGTCATAGTGTTTGCTGTTAATTTGGTCAAATCTGGAAAGCTGTCCCACAGGCAGGCATTTGGGGAACGTGATCTTTAAGTAGACTTGGGAAGCAATCCAACAGCTATGATGCTATATGTTGACATGACAATCCAATAGTTACCAACTAGGACAATGGCTCTCCACCTTCCTAATGCTGTGGCCTTTCTGTGTTATTCCTCATGTGGTGACTCCAAACCATAAAGTTATTTTCTTGCTACTTCAAACTGTAATTTCTCGACAGTTGTTATGAATCATAATGCAAATATCTGTGTTTTCTGATGGTTTTAGGTGAGCTCTGTGAAAGGGTTATTCGACCTTCAAAGACATCTCTACCCACTGGTTGAGAACTACTGTTCTAGTGTGTTGAATCAGGACTAAGAAGTCTTTTTATAAGGAATCTAGTTTCAGTTCCATTTAAAAAATGATTCAATAAACTTTCTCAGAAGAAAATGTGCCAATGAAAATTTGGGGAAAATCCAAGCAAAGATGTGTTAGTCTCTTAAAAGCTTCCAAGGAACAGAGACATTTTTCAGTTACCCATTTACTACGGTTCATTCTAGAAACTCTCTAATAGAAAAGGAGCCTCAGAAATATCATAGCCACGATTTTAAAAGAATGTCACTATGATGTCAGTAATTCATGACACCTTCGTCTTAGAACTGTTGATCCCCTGACATTATCTATGACTTCATTGCACATCTGCTCAGATTACCTTATCCCGTACACCTAACTTCTTTGTACATGTGGCAGTTAATACATGTGGCTTCTCATTATCAAGGCATTTCCTGCTCCATGGCTTCTCTTTAGTGGTTTCTTTCTCTATTATTTATTTATTTAGCTTCTGTATTATCTAATAATTTTCCCATGACTTATCTATTTGTTTGTTTGTTTATTTATTTATTGATTTTTTCGAGACAGGGTTTCTCTGTGTAGCCCTGGCTGTCCTGGAACTCACTCTGTAGACAGGCTGGCCTCAAACTCAGAAATCCACCTGCCTCTGCCTCCCAAGTGCTGGGATTCAAGGCGTGCACTACCACTGCTCGGCTATCTATTTATTTTTATTTATTCATTTTACATTCTGATTGCTGTCTCCCATCCCAGTCGCTCCTCCCACAGATCTTTCCTTCTCCCCTCCTTCCCTCTCTCCTCTGAGAGAATAGAGGCTCCCTGATTATTTCCCCCTCTCTGGTATATCAAGTCTCTGTAGGGCTAGGCACTTCTCCCACCAAGGCCAGACAAAAGAGCAGAGTTAGGGGACTGGATTCTACAGACAGGCAACAGCTTTAGGGATAGCCCCCACTCCAGTTTTTTGGGACCCACATGAAGACCAAGCTGTACATCTGCTACATATGTGTGGGGGGTCTAAGTCCAGTCAGTATATGTTTTTTGATTGGTGGTTCAGTCTATGAGAGCCTCCACAGTCCAGATTAGTTGACTCAGTTGGTCTTCCTGTGTAGTTCCTATTCTTTTCAAAGCTTTCAATCCTTCTCCCACATCTTCCATAAGAGTCCCCAAGCTCCATCCAATGTTTGGCTGTGGGTCTCTGCATCTGTCTGAGTCAGCTGCTGGGTGGAGTCACAGAGAACAGCTGCACTAGGCTCCTGTGTGCAAGCATAACAGAGTATCAGGGATTGGTGCTTGTCCATGGGATGGGTCTCTAGTTGGGCTGGTATTGTTTGTCTATTTCCTCTGTATTTGCTCTATCCTCAGTCCAGCATTTTTTGTAGATAGGATGAATTTGGGGTGGAAAGTTTTGTGGCTGGGTTGGTGTCCCTATTGCTGCAATGGGGTTCCTGCCTGGCTATACTCAGTTGCCTCTTCAGACTTCATATCCCAACTGCTGTGACTCTCAACTAAGGTAACCCCCATTGATTTTTGGGCAACTCCTTTATCTCAGGGAGATGCACCTGCCTCCAAAGCTATCTGCAGATTTCCATTCATTCTCATGGGCATCAGGTCATCTCTCTTGTTCTTCCCCATACCTGATCTTAAATGCACCTCCGATTCCCCTCCCCATTCCTTTCCCACCCAGTATCCTCCCTCCATTTGCCTCCTACAACTTTTTATTCCCCCTTCTGAGTTAGTTTCAAGCATCCTCCTGGAGCCTTCTTTCTTGTTTAGCTTCTTTGGGTCTATGGTATGTAGCAAGGGTATCTTGTATTTTGTGGCTAGTATCCACTTCTAAGTGAATACATACCATGCATGTCTTTTTGGATATGGGTTACCCCACTCAGGATATTTTCAAGTTCCATCGATTTGCCTGCAAAATTCATGATGTCTTTCTTTTTAAAAGCTGAATAGTATTATAGCATGTACATGTACCATGTTTTCTTTATCCATTCTTCAGTTGAGAGACATCTAGGGTGTTTCCAGTTTTTGGCTATTATGAATAAAGTTGCTATAAACGTAGTTGAGCAAGTGTCCCTATGGTATAGTGATGTGTCTATTGGATATATACCCAGGAGTGGTATAGCTGGGTCTTGAGGTAGAACTATTTACAGCTTTCTGAGAAACCTTTAAATTGATTTCCAAACTGGATGTACAAGTTTGTACTCCTACCAGCAATGGAGAAGTGTTTCCCTTGCTCCAGATCCCTCTTAACATGTGGTATCACTTGAGTTTTTAATCTTAGCCTTTCCAGTGAGTGTAAGATGGAATCTCAGGTCATTTTGATTTGTATTTCCCTGAGGTCTAAAGACTTTGAACATTTCTTTAAGTGTATTTTTGGCCATATGAGCTTCCGCTGTTGAGAATCCTCTGTTCAGCTCTGTACTCATTTTTTAAATTGGGTTATTTGGATTTTTGGTGTCTTACTTCTTGAGTTCTTTATAAATTTTGGATACTAGCTCTCTGTCAGATGTAAGGTTGGTGAAGCTCCTTTTCCAATCTGTATGCTGCTCTTTTGTCCTTATGACAATGTTCTTTGCCTTGCAGAAGCTTCTCATGAAGTCACATTTATCAATTGTTGATCTTAGAGCTTGAGCCATTGGTGTTCTGTTCAGGAAATTGTCTCCTGTATCAGTGAGTTCCAGGCTTTTCCCACTTTCTGTTCTATTGGATTTAGTGTATCTAGTTTTATATTTAGGTCTTTGTTCCATCTGGACTTGACTTTTGGGCAGGGTGAAATATATATGTACATACATATGGATAAATTTGCATTCTTCTACATGTAGACACCCAGGTAGACCACCACCAGTTGTTGAATATGATTTCTTTTTCCATTGTATGGTTTTACCTTCTTTGTCAAATTCAAGTGTCCATAAGTGTGTGGGTTTATTTCAGAGTCTTCAATTCTAGTCCATTGATCAGCCTGTCTGTACCTATACCAATTCCATACAGTTTTTATTGCTATTTTTCCATAGTACAGGTTTAGGTCAGGTATGGTGATATCTCTAGAAGTTCTTTTTTATTCATGATTGTTTTAGAGACCCTAATTTTTTTTATTTTACCATATGAAGTTGAGAATTGCTCTGTCAAGGTCGGTAAAATATTGTGTTGGAATTTTGATGGGAGTTGTATTGAATATGTAAATTGCTTTTGGTAAGATGTCCATTTTCACTATCTGAATCCTATGGATCCATGAGCATGGGAGATGTTTCCATCTTCTGCTTTCTTCCTCAATTTCTTTCCTCAGCGACTTGAAGTTTTTTTTCCATATGGATCTTTTGCTTGCTTGGTTAGTTACACCATAATATTTTATATTATACATGGTTATTATAAAGGATGTTGTTTCCCTCCTTTCTTCCTCCACCTGTTCATTATTTGTATAAAGGAGGTATACTGATTTTTTGAGTTAATTTTGTATCCTGCCACTGTGCTGAAGGCGCTTCTCAGCTGTAGGAGTTCTCTGGTATAATTTTGGGGGTAACTTACAAATACTATATCATCCATAAATTGCAATACTTTGATTCTTTCTTTCCAATTTGTATCCCGTTGATCTCCATTAGCTGTCTTATTGCTCTAGCTAGAACTTCAGGTACTATGTTGGACAGATAGGGGGAGAGTTGGCAAGCTTGTCTTATCCCTGATTTTAATGTAATTGCTTTACGTTTCTATACATTTAATTTGATGTTGGTTATTGGCTTGCTGTATTTTGGCTAAACTTTTATGTCTAGCTGTATCCCTGATCTCTCTAATACTTTTAACATGAAGGGGTGTTGGATTTTTCAAAGGCATTTTCAACATCTAATGAGATGATCATGTGATTTTTGTCTTTCAGTTTGTTTATATGGTGGGTTACATTGATGGATTTTCATATATTGAACCATCTCAGCATCCCTGGGATGAAACCTACTTGATCATGATGGATGTTTTTGATATGTTCCTGGATTTGGTTTGCAAGTATTCCATTGAGTGTTATTTAATCAATGTTTATAAAAGAAATTGGTCTTAAATTCTCTTTTCTTTTTGAGACTTTATGTGGTTTAGATATCAGGGTGACTGTGGTTTCACAGAATGAGTTTGACAGTATTTGGCCCTGGGCTTTTGTTGCTGTTGTTGTTGTTGTTGTTGTTGGGAGAATTTTAATGACTGCTATTATTTTCTTAGAGATTATAGGGCTGTTTAAATAGCTTACCTGACTCTGATTTAACTTTGGTAATTGGTATTTGTCTAGAAAATCATCCACTTCATTAGGATTTTCTAGTTTTGTGGAGTACAGGCTTTTGAAGACCTATAATGATTCTTTGAATTTCCTCAGTGTCTATTGTTATATCTCCCTTTTTGTTTCTGATTTTGTTTATTTGGGTACTGTTTCTCTGTCTTTTGTTTAGACTGGCTAAGGGTTTGTCTATCTTGTTGATTTTCTCAAAGAACTAACTCTTGGTTTTGTTGATACTTTGTATTGTTTTCTTTATTTCTACTTGATTGAATTCAACCCTGATTTTGGTTATTTTCTGCCTTCTACTCCTCTTCCATGTATTTGCTTTTTTTTTTCCCTAGAGCTTTCAGATTGCTGGGATGAGAAGTTTCTAATTTCTTTATGGAGGCATTTAATGCTATGAATGTTTCTCTTAGCACTGCTTTCAGTGTTTTCCATAAACTTAGGTATGTTGTGCCTTCCTTTTCATTGAATTATAGAAAGTCTGTAATTTCTTTATTTCTTCCCTGACCCAGTGATCATAGAGTAGAGAGTTCTTCAGTTTCCATTAGTATATAGGCTTTCTGGTGTTTCTGTTGTTGAAGTCCAGCTTTAATCCACAGTGGTCTGATAAGATACAAGGAGTTATTTCAATTTTCTTGTTACCTCTGAGGCTTGCTTTGTGACTGATTACATAGTCAACTTTGGAGATGGATACATGTGCTGCTGAGAAGAAGGAATTTTCTTTTATGTTGGGTGAAATATTCTATAGATGTCTGTTAGGTCCATTTGATTCATAATATTAAAATTTTTCTATTTAGTTTTTGTCTGGCAAATCTGTCAGTTGGTGAGAGTAGGGTGTTGAAGTCTTGCCCTATTCATGTATGGGGTGGCAGGCATCTGATGTATATCCTTGGGCTGAATGTTTCTGGATCATCAAGTCTGATGAAGGTGTGCAGAGAGGTGGTTGCAAAATAGAAGAGTGCCGGGGATGGCAGGTGGCTCAGGGCAGCTAGGGGTGACCCAGAGGACTTAGTGGGCTGAGAAGATGGGCACGGAAAGTGTTCTAACCTGTATGCTTTCAGATCATCAGGTCTGTTGAAGGCTGGTGGAGAGGTAACAGGATAATCCTCATGACTTATTTAAAATTATTCTAGTCTAGTGGTTCTCAACCTGTGAATGACAACATCTCTGGAGATTGAATGTCCCTTTCCAGAGGTCACCTAAGACCATCAGAAAACGGAGATATTTACATTATAATTCTTAACAGCAGCAAAATTATAGTTATGACGCAGCAACAAAAATAATTTTATGGTTTGGGTCACCATAATATGAGGAACTATATTAAAGGGTCACAGCATTAGGAAGGTTGAGAACTACTGCTTTAGGAAAACAGAGTCAAAAGCAGCATTCATTATATATAAGGGCCCTGAGTACAGGAGCTGGACATGAATGGAAACTGTGTTATTTAGCAATTTTGTCAGAATTGAAACATTGTATCTTAGAGGGAGGGCCATTAAGACTTAAGTCAAATAACTTACAAGGTTCAGAGTACAAACAACTCACAAGTCTTAAGAAGTTCCTGATACTGAAAGGATTTAGAAGGTTCCTATCTAATAATATATTACCACCAGCATCCTCTTGAGAGAAGATTTCCTTGATCTGAAGTGCCTGAAAAATCATGTGATCAATTACCCATGCTGGATTGGGTGGCCTTTTGATTATTCAGCTGTTTTTGAGTCATCTGTTGTTTTGTAAATAACTCTTTGTATGTACCTCTGTAAGTAATCCACACAAACTAACTGATTCACTAAAGTAGACTTGGGTGAAGTAGGTTGTTTGGCCTATCATCAGTGCACTACTGAAGGAGGGTCAACGGAGCTTGAATGGACCTGGGAAACAGAGACTGCCCCTTTTTAGAAGAACACACTTTTTACTCTGGAGCTGCATACCTGCTCCCAAGAGATTTCAAGGGTTACAAAATGCCTAGCAGGAAGGCACCCGTCCAAGAGGAGATACTGGGACAGAAGTAAGTGGGGAGGAGGAGTCCAGAGAGGTTTGGCTCCTGAGGAGCATATAAAAAGTCAGACCCAGAGCTACCACCTGTATAGGAGAAAACATGTTTGTCTATTTTAATAAAGTTTGCTATTTTTGTCTTTTTCTCTCTATGGTTAATGTTTCCTGTCAATATGTAACTTTTTGTCTAGTCTATTTTTATACCCCGGTGGCTGCCATTTTGTTGTCCTACCCCAATGTGTAACCAAGACTGTCTGTCCAGAATATTATTTTTTTGCTACTTTTCCTGGGTGGGGAGGCTACCAGCTGCTTTCCTTTCTGCCTCAGATCTCTGGTTGTCACACTGTGAGTGGCTCTCTCTTTCAAACTGCCACTTCACTTTCCTCTTTCAATTGGTCTTCTTTCCAGGACATATACTTTATTCATGAGCTAGGTGGTACCTCTAGACCACCACCCTTCAGACAAGATCCCTATGATAGCAACTTGAGTAAGTAAACACTTGCCTACATCTCCCCAAGAAAAAGTTTACATAGTGCCACTGATGTCTGGATAAAGACTGATAAAGCCAAAGATGAGTTGGGGAGGAACAACTGCATGGTTCCTTCAATGGGTGTTAGGATATGCAAGAACTGACGCATGTGAGGGTGGGTGCTCCACATAGGCAGTACTGCTATGGCTATCTTTCCATGGGTTGTATGGGATGGTTTGCCTCTTTGCTGAACTAAAAGCTACATGGTACTTGTGATGGGTGATAGGACATACAAACAAGACTAAGTACCCTTGAATAATCCCAGGGTGGTCATCTTATTTTATTTTCTATGGACTGGCAGGCCTCCTTGATGAGTGTGGCCTATGCTAAAGTGCTCTTCCTGGGTTCAAGATCTTAAAAACCTTGGGAAGAATTGGACAGTGAAGAGGAACAAACATAGTAGAGGTAATAGAAGACACCCATTGAGGTTCTTTCATAGACAGTAGGGAAAATCCATAATTCACCATGTCAAATGGGGACCTTAGTATAATCCAACATAATAAACTGTGATAATCAAGAAATATTTAGAATCAGGACTGCTGAACAGAGAAACACAGCATTCAAAGATCCTCTCACACTCTGGCTCATGAGATTTTGGGTCACTGGGGCAGATGGTATGAGTTTGAATGCTGCAGAGGCAGATAGATTTAGTAATATAATTACTCAGCCATTCTTAAAACAATGGCTGTATAACCTCAAATAGTATTAGGAAATAAGTCATTAATGGACTGGCTCAGAAGGGGCATTGCAGACACTTGGTTATGACTGGTTGAGGTTCCTATGAAGACGACTGGAAGATGACAGAGGAAGGTCATTTATTACTAAGGAAACTGGGCATAGAGAGGTGATGTTTGATGTTCAGTTCTTGGGACCTGAGAAGACATGTCCACAGGAGGGTTGAGAAAGGCACTTATTTAGCCAGATTGTTTGAGCAGTCTAAGGTCTTTCAGCATCCAGGTGAGACTGACAGAAAGGCAAGGAACAGATTTGTAAGTCTTAACTTAATTCTGGGTAATGTTCCACAGTGAATTATTAATGAGTTGAATCCTGAAAACCTACAACAGACTCAAACGATGGCTCACTAAAACCAGTTTATAACAGGATAACCACACTTTGGTCTTTGGCAGAATGCATGTAGAGGAATATATTTAATGAAATGATATATATCTGGCAGGAAGATGGTGTGCATGTATCTGAGCATGAACTGCCTGACAGAATGATGCCATCCAAAGAGAAGATCTCTTAATGTCGCCTCCCCAAATCCATCCTCATGGACAATTTGTTTCAGGCCAACTCTGCTGGCTATGGACTCCCTTTCACTGGATGTGGAGTCCAGCTTCCAGCATGTGCACATTTAAACACTGAATATTTTACTCAGTTCTGTCCACGCTTGCCTGCTTTCTGATAGAAGCCCTGCTGTACTTCCTACCAAAGATCTGTTGGAGGCACTTTCTATCTCTGGCTTCTCCTCTGTTTTATTTTGTCAAACAAACAAAATGCAATTTGATTATGATACGATATGATTAGGCGTTTCATCTTCTCTGGAATATTTATCTGACATGGAATTCTCTGCAGTTTTGCTTTGGTGATTCAGTGCTTTGCTTCTAAGTTCTTGGTTATTTTTATTCAGACTAATTCTTCCACTCCACTCTTTGTTCTTTTCTAGTACCCTGTGAACATTTTGCCTTTTGAGACTGTCCTGCAGTTTTTAGATGTTCTATCCTTACAGGGATCACATGCTATAAACTTGGAAGTCATCATTTCTGTCCTTATGAGGAAGGATAGAAAAGAGGGGAAGTTTGTGAGGGCCTGGGAAAGGGGAAAGCTCTTGCCTCTCACTGAACCTGACTCACAACTCTTTGACAGTGTCAAGATTTTCAACAAACTGTCCCACATAGAGACTATATGTAGAAAGCATTCGATTTTCTTTAATATACCACAAATAACTTAATAAAATAACCAATGAATCATGCTCGAGATAAAAACACAAGTCTTAACCTGTTTGTATAACTTAAATATAACAGAATTCCTCCAAAAGTTTATCCATGTTTTGTCTTAATTGCATTTCTTCATCAGTATAAGCCTGCCAACTACCCTAATACATTTTCTGTAATTTTATCTATTAAGAACAAAATCTGCAAGACTGCAGAGGTGGCTCAGTGATTATGATCAAGCACCACTCTTGCAAAGACCTGGAGCTCTGTTGCAGCACCACAGCCTAGTGGCATACAACTGCCTGTAATACTGGCTCTAGGGACTTGGAATCTTCTCTGGATTAATCAGGTACATTCACTCAGGTATGTATATATATATATATATACACATACACACTTTTAAAAAATCTAGAAAGTCATGTTTTAGGAATAGTAGAAACATATTTTGTCTTCCCCATCATTAGTTACAAATCATTTCCTTTAAACAATGTAGATATCAAACCACTTGTACAGTTGCTGCTCAAACACTTGCTGCCTCAGTTCCTCAATTATGCCATGCTTCTAATCAATAAACTCTATGACATCATCCGGTTCACAAATTCTCTTCTGTGGCATTAAGACAAGATTCTAGGCTACATGTGAGTAGGAACCCTGCATGTTGAGGGACTCCTCAGGTTGCATCATGGGTTTTGTGGAGGTGGAATGGTGAGCCTAAGACTGGTCCTACATATTTCTCCCTTTGGAGTAGTCCATATTCAGCCAGGAGAGATTTGTTGGAAGCACTGTTAGTGTTCTTCATAGTTCACGGCTCAGGAGCTTCTGTTCCAGGTAGGTATAACACACCTGTGGGTCTCTGGATGAATGTGTCTGTCTAGATGTGAGGGGAACATTCTGTCCTGAAACTCTGGTTTTATAATAAGTACAGAAGTCATTGATTTTTTCTTTATTTATTGTCATATGATGGAAGTGACAACTGCCAAGCTCGCTACATGTTGGACCTATAGACCAGGGCCCTAAGGTCTTCTTTGATTACTGTTTATAACCATCGTTCTAGGTAAAAATTGTAAGACAGGGTGGAGGGAATGGCATCAAGACAAATAATGACAGCATAAGACAGCAGATCCACCCTGTGGCTATCTGAAACAATGCTGCATGTTGAAAAGGTCTCACAGCAAGCTAAGATTCAACTCCTGTCCTTGGGTGCCCAACACACTTTCCAAGAACAGGAAATGGAGGTGATATTTAGCATTACATTTCCTTTACTAAAAATCTGGAATCTCAAATCGTTATTTTGGTCACCATTGAGCCAAGGTTAAGGATCAAATCCCCAAATACTTAAAGCATCATTTCACTGGAGTGCTTAATAGATGTTAAACAAGAAGTTAAAAATTCACACACACTGGGTTGAACTACTTATTCTGCTAAAGAACCTAGAAACATTAGTGTACTTGAGCTCACTGTGTTTCCCAAAAGGTCAAAGCCTGCAGTGTTGTCCATGCATCTTTGAGCATGGATCTATTCTTGCTTCCTGGATTTTGCATTTAAAAATTGTGAAGTGGTAAACAAGAACCAGGATCTCTAAGGACCCAGTTTCCTCTGCCATAGAATATGAATAATGATTCCTCAAATGGTCTTGCTAAAGAAACCAAATGAGAACAATGTTGCAAACATTGTTATTGTGGCAGGCACAGGAGCAATGACTCAAGGTCAGAAATATTTAGTTACTATTTTTCCTGTTTTTAGGGGATGGCATTATCTTAAAAATGATCTTAAAAAATAAACCCCACTTGAAATATTTAATAACTTATAACTTGAACAATGACTAATCAGAAAAGAACAATTATTATTCATACTGGTATCAGGAGAATCCCAGAAAATGGATAAAGGTAGCCACTTAAGACAAATACCAGAACCAGAGCTTTGTATCAATATCAATGAAAGTAGTTTAATATGCTAATACTCAGTGTCTCTATACTCGTACACAGTATACATATATATCTGTACTAGCATGTCTGCCCACTGTTAGCTTGCACATAGGCACATGTTCAGAGGAAAAAGTTATGGGGCCAAGACACACAATTCAGTGCTGTAGAAGAAACAGCTCAAAGAGCCCAGATGTTTATCACAGAAAGGGAAAGACTTGAGGGAAAGGGGTGGGCAGGAAAGCTGTCTTCAAATATCTACAGGATTGTCAGGAGGAAGACAGGCTAGACTTATTCTGTATCTCCACAGGGTTCAATCAAGAACAGTTAGAATATGAAAGCAATAGGGCATGAAAGTTCAGCTTTACCCAAGGAAAAGTTTTCAGAACTCAGAAACATTTAGAGAATGCTCCTATGAAGTACCATATTCCCTATTATTAAAGGATGTGCAGATATAAAATCAAATGCCTTGATGTCGAATGTTAGGTGGATGTTTTGTAGGAGATATAGTCACTAATTGTTCTGTAGATCCTATCAGTCTCAAGCATCTTTGGTCCAAGAGACAGGTGCAGGTGGTCTCAGTGGTAACTGTGGCATCTCCAAGAATAAATTCTGTATAGTATATCAAGTTTATTCCCATCTGTGGCCCTGAGAAAAGTGTGAGGAGAGGATTATATGATTTAACTAGCAAGAACAGCTTGTGATAAGTTACCGAACAACTTGAGAACTTTTAAAGACTATGAACCTCAAGAAGGGTGAATAAATGCAGTCCCTCATCACAGAGAAAGCAGCTTAAACCCGAGGCAAGCTCATTTCTTATGAAGAATTTTGAAATGTTCACATTTTTCTTAATTCAACACATGTGTTTTAGTTCTATATTAATGTCAGCTGACGTAGTGAAAAAGGAGCAACAGCACTTTAAGATGAAGGACACACCTAGAAAGGATGAGGAAGTTGGGGAAGGGGGGCATCAATTGGAAGAGTGATGTATTTGATTTCTCTGCCCCCTTGACTTTCCCTCATTCCAGTTTGCCTCAGAGAACCATATCTCCACGAGCATTGACATTTTCAACTGTAAAGGAGGTAGTTGGAATAAAAGACTCTATGCCTTCACCCAGCCAGTGTTTATTAAGTGTATGCTCAGTAACAGGGCACTGTGTATATGTGACATCTCAGGTTCTGACGCATCCTTTCATTTTCCAAGTTAGAGACCAGACACTCAGGATGCTGCACTGCCAGGTGTTGCCTTTGCAATAGAATTCCCCTCAAATAATCTGCTTCAGCTGTACCAGAGGACTCTCTAGAGAAAGGGCTGTGAACATTAGGACCTATCACACACACACACACACACACACACACACACACACACACACACACACACACACACACACACCCAGATCAGTTTGCCATGGGCATAAGGATTACAGGTAAGAAAGGAAATTCCTGTGAAATGACTCAATCTTGATTTAAGGATGGCTGAATCTTGACTCATATTTTCTGAGTCATTTTTTCTCTTCTCCCTCAGGATTTTTGGAAAGAAGTGATAAGAAGCTCTCGAAATTCTGTTCTCAAACCTGTTGTAGGCATTACTTTTGTTCTCAGCTACAAAAAAAAAAAAAAAAAAAAAAAAAAAAAAAAAAAAAATCTTAAGACAATATAGCCTAGGGGATGCTAACCATCAAACTACGCCATGAAATAGATGGGAAGAGTAGTTCTTTCTTTTTTTTTTTTTTCTTCGAGACAAGGTTTCTCTGTATAGCTCTGGCTGTCCTGGAGCTCACTCTGTAGACCAGACTGGCCTCGAACTCAGAAATCCGCCTGCCTCTGCCTCTCAAGTGCTGGGATTAAAAGCGTGCACCACCACAGCCCAGCAGTTCTTTCTTTCTTGTTCTTTCTGGTGCATGATAACCATTTCTCTCAAAACCAGTCCACATAGAAAGATTTCCTAGGACATCTTCATCCTTTTGGTTTGTTGAAAACCTTTATAGCTGTAAAAAATGTGCTTGTTTTATTGTGCATCTGATTTTTTATTAGACATACACACAACTCTATGGATAATTTTTAAATGTCCATGAACACTGACCCAAAGAATTATTAACAATGAGAATTCAGCATTAGGATGTTGCAATATAAAGGAAGAAAACAGAGGCAATCTCATTTAAGATAAGTAATCCACACACACACACACACACACACACACACACACACACACACACAGAGAGAGAGAGAGAGAGAGAGAGAGAGAGAGAGAATTCATCGACAAAATGGGAAAGTTGTCAGCCATTGTCATAGGTTTTACCTTTTACGTGGATCCACCACTAAATAGAAAGAAATCTTTGCACTTATTTTGAAGAATTACCTATGATATAGTTAGGCAGTTTGTGTGTGTGTGTGTGTGTGTGTGTGTGTGTGTGTGCGTGCGCATGCACATGTATGTGAACACACATGAAACAGCATTTCATGCATCTCATGCTGACATGAAACCTCGCACAGCACACATGACATCAAAATCCTCATCCTCCAGCTTCTACCTGTAGAGCTGGGATCCCACTCAGCACTGTGTGCATGTTAGCCAAGTAGCCTACTCACTAAGCCACACACCCAGATCAATTTTGCTATGTTCATAATAAAGAACAGATTTATGTTAAAAATCATACTCTCTGCTGCAAATTGTGGTCCTCGCCAAACAGATAACCTTTGCAATTCATTTCCAGTCTTTAAACTCCAATATTTTCATTTATAAAATTCTAGAAGGAAACAGCTGTTCCCAAAAGGCTATTGGGAATATTAAGGCCATGTGTGGAAAGAGCTTTGACTAATGATTGGTTTGCAGTAAGTGCTGTATGTATTCTTATTACTATTTCCATTATTTTGAGAAGTTTACTTGTCTCATAGTTCCAAGTTTTTAAAAAAATATGAATGTAAAAATAAAAGACAACAGCTTTCTGCTCCAAGAGGTCGGATGCCTTTTATTTCTCTCAGTTTGGTTATGGACTGGAAATTAGGAAGTATATCATTGCTTGTTATAAAGTGTGCACCAGAGTCAGGAGCACCAAGTACTTGTTTATAATGTGCATTTTGAGACTCAATTCTATCAGAACACCAGTGAATGTTGTCTAGAAATACATTGTTTTAAATGAGGTATCCAGAGGATTCTCAGGCAGACAAACTGGAGACTGAAGATAACAGAACAGAGCAAGCCTGCTGTGATTTTACTTACTTGAAAGCAATAATCCTGTCTATAAGCATCCGTTATACATAGCCACTGATCTCTCAGGATATAATCTTATTTAACAGCCACAAGCAGCCTCAGAGGGCAACTTCAAATGTGTGCTCAACTTTTAGATCAGATATTGTGGCCTATGCAATTTCTTTGTTAAATTATTGGTCGGCACATACTAGGGATGGAGTCAGGTATGTCTGGCCAGATTCTGATTATGCCAGAAAGCTTTCAGTCTGTCTGAATGTAAGTTCTTCCTTGTTTGACACTTTTTTCCCCAAGAAATTTTGCCCAGGATATTTACCAGTGTGTGAGTCAAAGATAACACTGATCACTGCAAGCAAGACTGAATATCCCAATGGGCAAGTCTGTCTACTAGCTCTCTAGGAGTGTGGGTGAATGCTAGGGTGTGGGTTTGAAGTGCATGGAATTAGCTACTAACTCAAACTTTATTTTCCAGTGCATAGGTTCATCTAAATCACAATCCTGCTCTGTGAAAATTCCACTTAGATCCAGAATCTCTAAAACTTATGGAGACAGAAAGAGTTTTATTAAGCAAACAAACAAATAAATGAAGCCTGGAAACTGGGGCTGGGGATATTTCAAATTAATTTCGTGTCACATTCTTTTTTTTTTCTTTTATTTTTTATTTTTTGATACTTTATGTTTCCAATGATTCCCCTTTTCTAGGTCTCCTCTTTGGAACCCCCATCCCCTCCCCCTCCCCACCTCTATGAGGGAATCCCCCTCCCACCCACCCGCCCACCCGTTCCCATATTCCCACCTTGACATTCCCCTTTACTGGGGCCTCTAACACCCTCAGGCCCAAGGGCCTCTCCTCTCCCCCTGATGGCCAACGAGGCCATCCTCTGCCACATATGTGGTCCGAGCCATGGGTCCATAGATGTGTATTCTTTGGTTGGTGGTCCAAACTCCAGGATGACCAGGGGAGGGTCAGGCCTGTTGACGCTCTTGCTCCCTCCATGGGGCTCCCTCAGCTCCTTCAGACCTTTCTCCAACTCCTCCATCTGGGACCTCACTCTCAGTCCAGCAGTTACTGTAAAGTGAACTTGGGCATTCTGAACTTTTGGGCTAATATCCACTTATCAGTGAGTACATACCATGTTTGTTCTTTTGTGACTGAGTTACCTCGCTCAGGATGATATTTTCAAGTTCCATCCATTTGCCTGCAAATTTCATTAAATCATTGTTTTTAATAGCTGAGTAGTACTCCATTGTGTAGATGTACCACATTTTCTGTATCCATTCCTCTGCTGAGGGACATCTGGGTTGTTTCCAGCTTCTGGCTATTGTAAATATG
>CM052701.1:109459358-109572352 GCA_028551405.1 Uromys caudimaculatus
TCACACCAGTCAGAATGACTAAGATCCAAAACTCAGGTGACAGCAGATGCTGGCGAGGATGTGGAGAAAGAGGAACACTCCTCCACTGTTGGTGGGACTGCAAGCTGGTACAACCACTCTGGAAATCAGTGTGGCGGACCCTCGTGTCACATTCTAACACCAGAAAAAGCTAGTTATCACCAACTAAAAGCATATTTACATAACAGGCCATGCGATAGATGCTCTGTTTGCCCATGCATGATTGCAAAAAACATCTACACAGCTGCCATGATATGATCATACCCCTATTATTGGCTTTGTGAGCCATGGGGCCACATATATTTTGCCACATGATGTAGTATTTTCAAAACTTCATGGAGAGTATAAGAATCAGATTCCCTAAAGGTCCAAACAATTAAAAGAATTTGTCTGAGATAATACACTGTTTTCATGACAAAATATGATTTAGGTTGGTATATTTCTATTTAAACAAAAATAATAAGACAATTGTATAAGTACTAAAGCAAGGCAGAATGGTGAGTTATGATTAAACAATGTGAAAACAAATTGTCAAGGGGCTTAAAGAAAATTACAAGTGGGGTCTTCAGATAGCAAGTTTCATAATAATCTGTGCCAAATGTGTTTGAGAATGGTCTTGATAAGTGGCACGGACTTGAGTAGAGATAGTAGAAAGGATTCCAGGCTATTCAAGGAGGCAGGCATTCCGGACATGAAAAAGCAAGGCAAGACATTGAAGCATGGAAGCACTCTAATGGGGTTAAGGAAAAGAATTCAAATTTGGTATTAAAAAGTGGAGGAGTCATTGTCCTACCAACTTTCTGCCCACCTCCTTCAGAGCTGCTGATCTAGAAACATGCTGATTTGCTTACCTGAAAATATGCAGCTCAAGGACATCCCTTAGAGGCTTGCCATACCAGGGTCGCTGAGGTGAGGCCCCCTCCCAATACCTACTGCAACAAGAAAATCCAGGAACCAAAGCCATCCAGATGGCCTAAGACCCTTGAAAGAGTACAATGAACAAAAGTCAGGGCAATATTGTACCTTCAGAGCACAGCTACCCTATTACAGAAAGCCCTGGATATCCTAACACAACTGAGGCACAAGAAAATGACCTCAAACCCAATTTTATCAAGATAATAGAGGCCTTAAAAGAGGAAATAAATAAACCCCTTAAAGAAATACAGGAGACTACAACTGAAGAGGAGAAGGAAATAAATAGAAGTGCTCAAGACCTGAAAATGGAAATAGAAGCAATAATTAAAAACAAATAAACAAGCAAACAACACCAACTGAGGGAATTGTGGAGATGGAAAACCTTGGAAAGAGAACAGGAACAACAGTTGTAAGCAGCACCAACAGAATACAAGAGATGGAAGAGAAAATCTCAGGCATAGAACATAACATAAAAGAAATTCATACATAAATCAAAGAAAGTGTTAAATCTAAAAAATTCCTGACACAAAATATTTAGGAAATCAGGATGTCATGAGAAGACTGTCAGGAGCCATCTTAGGAGAAGCTAAAAACTAGTAGGTGATCTTCCTGAGATGGGTCTGCCTTGGATTAACATCTATGATGGCAAGGCCCGGAGAAATCAATTTTAGGAAGGATTCCTGCTATTAATATGCTTTTCCTGTTACTATTAAATGTGTAACAATCACTATGTGTTGATCCACCCTTTTGAGATCTCTGCAGACCTACGAAGATGTACTATCTTGTATATCATTGTATGTAGACAAATAGATAATGATTCTGTAGAATTCCTGACTTTATTCAAATAATTTTAGGAAGAAGGTTTTTAGAGATGGTCTTAGTTGCTAGAAAGATGTAATAAAGTTAGAATCAAGAACAGAATGTTCCCACTCCTCAGAACAGTAAGTAAAGATTGCATAATAAGAAATACAATGAGCTTTCATAATTACATCAAAAAGAGAAATAGACTTGGGACAATTTTGTGTTCAAGGAAAAACATTTTAATCCAAGGGTAAAGTCAAAGGTGTGTACTATGATAAGGCAAAGCTATGCAAAAACCTGTTGCTTTCAACTTTTAATAAGTATATTATAAAGAAACACTGCTTTGAACTTAATATCAACATCATTTTTCAACTTCCATCTTATGTAACATTTTATCACTGGGGTAATTTTCTAAAGAACTTTTTGTCTAAGTAGGTATAAAAAGATCAGAGAAAAGAAATGAAATTGTTGGTTGAATGGTTTGGCTTGGGGAGATTTGCCACATCCACCCACCCATTCATCCATATGTATATGTCTGTTTGTGTGTGTGCTTGTGTGTAGGTATATGTGTATGTTTGTAAGCATGTATAAATACTTGTGGAGTTGATTGTGACATACAGTTAGGTCCAGCCAGAATGTGGGTGTATGAATGTTTGAATGTATACATGTCTGTGCATATATGCCTGTACATATATTAAGAGGCATATATGACTCTTAATTCTTTTCCTTTCCTTCATCTCTGGTTCACAAGAGTTAGCTATCTTAGTCAGGGGAGGTTCTGGCTAATTCACAAGAGAAAGGGGCATCAGCAATAGATCTTTCCACTTAATCCCCTGCTGTTTTATGATGAGGGGCTTAACAGTTTCTCACTGCAGAGGAACTTAGAGAAGGCAGGTCAGCTACTGAAGCATAGTGACTTAGACTTGAGCCAGGTAAACATTTTATTATTATACAGCAAGTCTAAATATCTCTTAAGACCAAGTCTTACCTCCACCAGATGCTCTCCCCCTCTACTGCCTCAAGAAGAACCAAATAAGAAAGAAGACCTGCTGGAGTAATCCCCTGGCAAAAGATATAACCTAAGAATAATAAGAATAGAAGAATATGAAGAATCACAACTTCAAAGACCAGAAAATATTCCCCCCCCCAAAATCATATAAGAAAACATTCCCAACCTAAACAAAGAAATGCCTATAAAAATGCAAGGAGCTTACAAAAGACCAATTAACTGGATCAGAAACGAAAATCCTACTGCCACATAATAACCAAAATACAAAATCTACAGAACAAAGAAAGAATATTAAAAGTGGTAACGGAAAAGGGCCAGGTAAAATACAAAAGCAAACCTATCAGAATTATACCCTAATTCTCAACAAAGATTCTAAAAGCTAGAAGGGCCTAGACAGATATCCTGCAACCTCTAACAGCCCAGGGGTGCCAACCTAGACTAATATACCCAACAAAACTCTCAATCATCATAGATGGAGAAAACAAGATATTTCAAGACAAATTCAAATTTAAACAATATCTGTCCACAAATACAAGTCCTATAGAAAACACTAGAAAGAAAACTCCAATCCAAGGAGGATAACTACATCCAAGAAAACACAGCAAATAAGTAATTCCATTCCAGCAAATCAAGGAAAGCGCACACACACACACACACACACACACACACACACACACACACACGAATACCACCAACATCACAATAACTGGAAATAACATTCACTGATCATTAATATCTCTCAATATCAATGCACTCAATTTACCAATAAAAAGACACAGGCTAAAAAAGCAGGCTTCATCATTCTGCTGCATACAAGAAACACACTCAGCCACAAAGATAGACATTACCTAAAGTAAAGGACTGGAAAAAAGTTTTCCAAGCAAACAGACCCAAAAAGCAAGCTGAAGTAGCCATTATAATATCTAATAAAATAGACTTTCAACCAAGACTAATCAAAAAGAGACAGGGAAAGTCACTTTGTACTCATCAAAGGAAAGAAAAACTACGGTGATGACATCTCAATTCTGAACATCTATGCTGCAAATGCAAGGACACCCACAACTGTAACAGAAACATTGCTAAAGCTTAAATCACACATCATACCCCACACATTAACAGTAGGAGACTTCAACACACCACTCTCACCAATTGACAGAATATCTAGACAAAAATTAAACAGAGAAATAATGAAAGTAACAGACATTTTTGAATCAAATGGACCTAACAGACATCTATAGACTATTTCACTCAAACACAAAAGAATATACTTTCTTCTCAGCACCTCAAAGATCATTCTCCAAAACTGACCACATAGTCAGTCACAAAGCAAACCTCAAGAGACACAAAACTTGAAATAAAACCTGTATTTTATCAGACCAACATGGTTTAAACCTATACACTCAAGAAGACTGAATAACTCTCTACTCAATAATTTATTGGTCAGGGAAGAAATAAAGTAAAGAGTTACAATGAAAAGGAAGGCACAACATACCCAAATTTATGGTACACAATGAAATCAGTGATAAGAGGAACATTCACAGAACTAAATACCTCCCTAAAGAAAATAGAAAGTTCTCATACCACCAATTTAAAACTTCAGCTGCAAGCTCTAGATTAGAAGTAGTAGTAGTAGTAGGAGGAGGAGGTGGAAGAGGAGGAGGAAGAGCTAGAGGAGGAGGAGGAGGAGGAGGAGGAGGAGGAGGAGGAGAGAAAGAAGAAGCAAATATACTGAAGAAGAGCAGAAGGTAGGAAATAATCAAACTCAGGGCTGAAATAAATCAATCAATTAGAAACAAAGAAAACAATCCAAAGAATCAATGAAACCAAGAGTTGGTTCTTTGAGAAAATCAACAAGATAGGCAAAGCTTACCCAAAGTAACTAAAAGACAGAGAAACAGTATCAAAATAAACAAAATTAGAAATGAAAAGGGAGACATAACAAGAGACAATGAAGAAATTTAAAGATTATTAAGTCTTACTTCAAAAGTTTACATTCCACAAAATTGGAGAATCTTAATGAAATGGATAATTTTCAAGACCTATACAACTTGCCAAAGTTAAATCAAGATTAGATAAGCTATTTAAACAGTCCTCTAACATCTAAGGAAATAGAAGCAGTCATTAAAATCTCCCAACCAAAAAGAGCCCAGGGCCAGATGGTTTTAGCACAGTTCTACCAGACTTTCAAAACAGAGCCAATACCAATACTCCTGAAATGATTCCACAAATAGAAACAGAAGGAACACTGCCAAACTCATTCTATAAGACCACAGTCACCCTGATACTTAAACCACACAAAGACCCAACAAAGAAGACCTTCAGACCAATTTTGCTTATGAACATCGATGCAAAAATACTCAGTAAAATACTCACAAACCAAATCCAGGAACACATTACAAACATCATCTGCCAAAATCAAGTATGCTTCATCCCAGAGATGCAGGCATGGTTCAATTTATGAAAATCCACCAACTAAATTCACTATATAAACAAACTGAAAGACAAAACACATTATCATCTCATTATGTGCTGTAAAACACCTTTGAAATTATCTAACACACCTTCATGTTAAAAATTTTAGAGAGATTAGTGATATAAGGCACATATCTAAACATATCAAAGCAATATATAACATACCAATGCCAACATCAAATTAAATGGAGAGAAACTTACAGCAATTCTACTAAAATTAGGGAGAAGACAAGGCTGCCCACTCTCTCCCTAACTATTCAATATAGTACTTGAAGTCCTAGCTAGAACAATATAGCAACTAAAGGAGATCAAGTTGATAAAAATTGGAAAGAAAGAAATCAATGTTTTATCATTTGAGGATGATATGATAGCATAAATAAAAGACCCCAAAACTTCTACCAGAGAACTCATACAGTTTATAAACACCTTCAGCAAAGTAGCTGGTTCCAAAATTAACTAAAAAAAAAAAAAAAATCAGTAGCCCTCCTTTATAGAAATGATAATTGAGTGGAGGAAGAAATTAGGGAAATAGCACCCTTTATAATAGCCATGAATAATTAAAATATCTTGATATAACACTAATTAACCAAATGAAAGACCTATATGACAAGAACTTGAAATCAATGACGAAAAAATTGAAGAGGATATCAGAAGATGGGAAGGTCTCCTGTGCACAAGGATTGGTAGGATTAACATAGTGAAAAATGGCCATCTTACCAAAAGCAATCTACAGATTCGATGCAATTCCCATCAAAATACCAAGAAAATTCTTTACAGACCTTGACAGAGCAATTCTCAACTTCATATGGAAAAACAAAAACCCCAGAATAGGTAGAACAATCTTGAATAATAAGAGAACTTCTCCAGGAATCACCATCCCCAACCTCAATCTGTACTACAGAATAATACTAATAAAAACTGCATGGTATTGGTATATATTGGTATAGGAACAGACAGGTTGGTCAAGGGAATTAAAATTAAAGACTCTGAAATAAACCCACAATCCTATGGACACTTGAATTTTTACAAAGAAGGCAACACCATACAATGGAAAAAAGAACGCATCTTCAACAGATGGTGCTGGTTTCGCTGGATGTCTACATGAAGAAAAATGCCAGTGGATCCATGTCTATCACCCTTCACAGAACTCAAGGCCAAGAGGATCAAAGAGCTTAACATAAAACCAGATACACTAAATCTCATAGAATAGAAAGGGGGTAAAGCCTTGAATTCATTCGTACAGGGGAAAACATCAATGGTTCAGGCTCTAAGATCAACAATTGATAAATAGGACCTCATGAAAATGAAAAGCTTCTGTAAGGCAAAAGACACTGCCAATAGGGAAAAATTGGGGAAAAGACTGGGAAAGAACCTCCACAACCCCTACGTCTGACAAAGGGCAAATATCCAAAATATGTAAAGAACTCAAGAAGTTAGATACCATCAACCCAAATACCCCAATGAAAAAAATTGGGTACAGTGCTAAAGAGAGAATTCTCAGCAGAGAAATTTTGAATGGCTGAGAAGCACTTCATAAATGTTCAACATCTTTGGTCATCAAAGAAATACAGATCCAAATGCCCCTGAGATTCCATCTTACACCCATCAGAATGGCTAAAATAAAAAACTCAAGTGATAGCACATGCTGGTGAGGATGTGTGTGTAGAGCACAGGGAAGGTGCCTCCATTACTGGTGGGATGGCAAACTTGTACAACCACATTAAAAATCAATTTGGCAGTTTCTCAGAAAACTAGGAATAGTTCTACCTCAAGACCCAGCTACTCCATTCCTGGGCCTATAATTAAATGATGCCCCACTGTACCACAGGGCACTTGCTCAACTGTGTTTATAGCAGCTTTATTCATAACAGCCAGAAACTGGAAACAACCTAAATGTCCCTCAAATGAAGATGGATAAAGAAATGTAGTGCATCTACACAATGAAATACTATTCAGCCATTAAGATATAAAGATATCATGAATTTTTCAAGAAAATTAATAGAATTTGAGAATATCATCCTGAGTGAGATAAGTCAGTCTCAAAAGAACAGGTATGTTATATACTCACATGTAAGTGGATGTTATCCACATAGTCCAGGATTCCCACCCTACACTCACTCCACAGACCCAAAGAAGCTAGACTTCAGAAGGAAGGCCCAAGAGAGGATGCTTGAATCTCACTTAGAAGGGGAAATAAAATGATTTTAGCAGGAAGATGGAGGGAGGAAACTGGGTAGGAAAGAGGACAGAAAGGGAAATTGGGGGTCGGTATCAGGTGAGTGGAGAGACAGAAAAGAGGGCAGAGTACCAGGAGAAAGAATGGAATCTGAAGCTGGGGGGAAGGGCATCTCCAGTACATGCCAGAGACTTGGGATGAGGGAGGCTCTCAGGAATCATTGAGGGTTAACTTTGCTGAGACTCACAGCAGTGGGGCTATGAAACCTGAAAAGGCCACTTCTTGTAGCCAGGCAGGAACCCCATTGGAGCGATAGGGACACCAACCCCCTCATCAAACTTTCCACCCAAAATGTATTCTGTCTACAAGAAATGCAGGGATGGTGGATGGAGCAGAGACTGAGGGAATGGCCAACCAATAACCAGCCCAACTTGAGACCCATCCCATGGACAAACACCAATCCCTGACACTACTAATGATGGTTTGTCATGCTTGCAGACTGGAGCCTAGCATGGCTGTCCTCTGAGAGGCTCCGCCCAGCAGCTGACTCAGACAGGTGCAGTGACACACCATCAAACATTGGATGAAGCTCAGAGACTTATGTGAGAGTTGGGAGAAGCAGTGAAGACCTGAAGGGGATAGGGACTCCTCTCCATGGAAGAACACCAGAGTTAACTAACCTGGACCTTAGGGGTCTCTCAGAGACTGAGCCACCAACCAAAGAGTGTACACGGGCTAGACCTATTCCTCCCCTGCACATATGTAGCAGATGCTCAGTTCGTTCTTCATGTGAGTCTGCCAGCAACAGGAGTAGGGGCTATCCCTAAAGCTGGTGCCTGTTTGTGTGGATCCTGTTTTCCTAACTGGGCTGTCTTGCCTGAGCTCAGTGGGAAAGGATACCCCTAGCCCTGCAGAGACTTGATGTGCCAGGGTGGGAGAATAGCGAGGGCAGGGGTGGGGAGCTCTACCCTCTCAGAGGAGAAGGGAAGTGGGATCTGGGGTGGGACTGTGTAAGGGAGGACTGAGAGGTGAGCAGCGATCTGGATATAAAGTGAATAAAGTCTAATTTTTAAAAATACAAAAAGAAATGTAGAGGAGTTGTGCTTTCAGGAGACTGTGATTAGCATAAAAAACACCAGAGGAATTCTGGGAACTGACTCTCTGTCTCTCCTATCTCTATCTCTCTGTCTCTGTCTGTCTTTGTCTCTCTCTGTCTGTCTCTGTCTCTCTCTCTCTCTCTGTCCCTCCCCCTTCCTCCCCCTCTTCCTGTAGAAATTGTGCAAATAGAGAGAATCTTACAAGCACATAATCTTTGTTGAATATAGACCATGAACTAGACAATGTGCTATAAGACTTTCAGTCTCATCAGAACTGTTTTGCTGTTGCATATAAGTTAGAAGTTTGCTGTCAGATTACTAATATGTGTAGTGAGATGAATGGAGAGGGAGACCAGGTAGATGACTATTACAATAGTCTAGATAAACAATTCTGGAAGCCTATATTCAATTTATGGCGCACCTCTCTCTGTGCAGTACTTTTCAACGGACATGTCTCCCAGCGGCCTGTCTTCTGAAGGGCTTTTGGTGCATTTACTGTCTGGCTCTATTTTTTCTTTTCTTTTTTAAAACATTAACTTATTTACCTATTGGTGTGTTTCTAAATGATATGTGTATGTAGTTATGTGTGTTTTACAATATACGTGTGGGGACAGAAAACATCTTTGTGGAGTTGGCTCTTTCCTTTCATTTTGATGTGGGTCCTGGGATTGAATTCAAGGCACTAGGCTTCTGTGGCAAGTACTGTTACCCACGAAATCCTGATAACCCTGTGTCATTGTTGTCGTCATAGTCGTCATCGTTATCATCATCATCACCATCATCATCATCATCTCCTCTCCTCATCCTTCTTCTCTTCCTTTTCAAGATTTATTTTATTTTAAAGTGTGTGTGTGTGTGTGTGTGTGTGTGTGTATGTGTGTATGTGTGTGTGTGTGTTCTCAGATGCATGCTCACAACACACACACATCATGGTTTCAGGTGCCCAAGAAGGCAAGTGACAACTGATCCTCTGGAGCTGGGATTTGAGCCACATGGCATGAACACTGAGGCTAGAATTTGAGTTCTTTAGAAGAACACCTTGCGTCCTTAGACACTGAGCCATCCCTCCAGGCTCCTCACTCCACTCTGGAAAGGTGATGAAGTGAGCAAGCATTACACAGAGGCTTAATGCCCTTCTCCACATCATCCAAAATTCAGTAGGATCTGCACACGGCTGTCCAGTCTTCCTCAACACAGAGGCTTCACGGGATATCTTTCCTACTTACTCCCAAAACCTGACCCAGCTAAAGCTGACAGATGCAGCCTAAAAAATAATCTCTTTTGCTTACACCATTAAATGTCCCTACAGGTGCTAACGCACTGTAGATTCACTTTTCCTTCTCTGCTTAAGGAAAAATATGCTTAATGTTTTCTTGCCTTTTTGGGGAAAAACAACATGTTGCCTTAACTTTTATACTGACATCCAAAATAGTTGAGATAGGTAATGCTGACAGACATTACACTCATAAGATTCTGCTTTCCCAAGAGGATTATTCGATCCTTTCAAACTACTAAGGAGTCTGTGTATACAAATGCTTTCTGTGGTTTTATAAATATCCAGACAAATTCCTTTTCTATTATTTTTTAGCACTTACAGACGCTCTGTGAGTAAACAAACCATCCCATTAAAATTCTACAAGCAAGCTGAGAGGATGGCTCAGTAGGTAAGGATGTTCGCTGTGCAAGCATGATGCACTAAGTTGAGATCTCCAGAATGCAAAGAAAAGTCAGGCATAGCCCTGCAGTATTGTAATACAAGCATCCCGTGGAAGGCTAACAAGGCCTGTGGGCTGCCATCCAAGCTCCAGGTTCAGTGAGAGACCCTCTCTCAAGTAAATGCAATGGAGCCTGAAGGATCAGGGTACCCAGCATCCTTCTCTGGCTTCTGCATGCATACATAAGTGTGTCACTGTACCCTGTGTGTACACACATCACCTGCATACTCATGAAAATGCAGCAACCAAAGCTCCATCACAAGTAAGACAGGATTCTCATTACCTAGATAAAAACTCTAGAGGAAAGTCCAGCTCTCTGGGTGCCCTCCTTATGTGTTTAGGATGACATCCTTAAAATTAAGGTCAAGAGAGTAATATGAATTTTCTTTTGAGGGTATTTACCTCATTCATATCTATACAGTGGCTGTGTTACTTAAAACGATCCATGCTAGCTGGGAGAGGCTCATGCACCCTACCACTAGTTGAGGAGCTATCTACAGTTGTTGATATTTGTGGGAGGGAGAGTCCATTTTCTCAAGTGTGTGGATCCTGTTAGGTTGACCACAGTCCAGAGAATGGTTCAACATCCACAAGTGTATAGACAACATAAATTGGACTTTGGGGAGTTATGGATAATAAAATAGATACAAAGTTGGGAGGCAGAGGTTAGATGGAGTAGACCTAGGAATTGGGAGAAGAGTCTGGGGGAACAGAATCAAAATGCAATTGTTTAAGTATATGAAATTCTCAAAAAAATTATTAAAAATATATGTTGAAAACAAAATATAAAAACAAATATATAGCTTCTGTGACATTACAAAATATACAGTCCATGCTATAACTGCATGAGTTTGAGTGAGAGAGAGAGACATATAAGCTGAAGTCTACAGATCACCCTGTTAAACTGGACTCGCAAGGTAGGCTTTTCCCGAGTCACTTTCCTACACTGTTTCTAATGGTTATTTGTAGGGATGAGCATGGTGATCATATATTACTCTCAATGAAAGACAGAAAAAGTGAAGCCATGATATCCATCAGAATGTGTGCTGTTGGATAAGAAAAGTGACAATATTCTTTACAATTATCTCCTAAAATGAGCTTTTCAAAAAAATGCTCCTGGGTTGAGTAGAAAGACCAGAACTAAAGCAACACACTTCATATGGATTCCATAACTCCCAGCTTGTTTTGGCAACTGGCATATCTCAGCAGCCCTCTACTATCCAGCTCAGCACCAGTCCTGCCTCCTGATGTGCAAAAAGAACTCCCAGAACTTTGACTCAAGCCTCTTACAGAACTCAAATATCAGAGGTTGCTGTGTGAGCATTTAATATGGATGAGAGATGAAATATGTCTTAATGACTCTTTTCTCTTAAAAAATAACAACAACAGCAGCAGCAGCAGCAACAACAACAACAACAACAACAGCAACAACAGCAAACACTCTACTATCCATGGATCTCTGTCATATGCCATCCTTGTGCTAAGTATTTTGTCCATGGTTGCTTTAACTGTGACAATATATAGCAAGTGCCACCATCCCTATTAACAGATGGATCCATGGATCTCATGAAGGTTAAGGGATTTTCTAAAGCAGTATAGTGTAGTGTAGTATAGTGTAGCATAGTTTTCTAAAGCAGTGTAAGTGATGCCAATGCAACTAATAGTAAAATAAAAATAAATCAAATGTGGAATAAATACCTATTATGTTATGTTAGTTTGAGTTTTACAAGCTTTGCAGAACACTTAACATATGAGGAATCTAGTGTATGTTTCTATGTGCAGGATATTGTGTGTATGTGTTATGTGTGTGCACTACATAGATCTATATCCCCATGTGTGCAGTTGTGCTTGCAGATATAGAGGTTAGATGAAGATATCAGGTGTCTTTTTTTAAATTTATTTTTATTTTTATTTTTTGATACTTTATTTACATTTCCAATGTTTTCCCCTTTCTAGGTCTCCTCTTTGGAAACCACCTATCCCTTCCCCCTCCCCTATCTCTATGAGGGTATTCCACCTCCCACCCACCCGCCCACCCACACCCATATTCCCACCTTGACATTCCCCTTTACTGGGGCCTCTCCTCCCCCTGATGGCCAACAAGGCCCTCCTCTGCCACATATGTGGTCCAAACCATGGGTCCCTCCATGTGTATTCTTTGGTTGGTGGTCCAAACTCCAGGAGGACCGGGGGTGTCAGGCCAGTTGACACTGTTGCTCCCTCCATGGGGCTGCAGACTCCCTCAGCTCCTTCAGTCCCTTCTCCAACTCCTCCATCTGGGACCTCACTCTGAGTCCAGCAGTTACTGTAAAGTGAAACTTGGGTATTCCGAACATTTGGGCTAACATCCACTTATCAGTGAGTACATACCATGTTCGTTCTTTTGTGACTGAATTAACTCGCTCAGGATGATATTTTCAAGCTGGTACAACCACTCTGGAAATCAGTTTGGCGGACCCTCAGAAAAATGGACATACTACTACCTGAGGACCCAGCTATACCACTCCTGGGCATATACCTAGAAGATGCTCCAACATGTAATAAAGACACATGCTCCACTATGTTCATAGCAGCCATATTTATAATAGCCAGAAGCTGGAAACAACCCAGATGTCCCTCATCAGAGGAATGGATACAGAAAATGTGGTAAATTTACACAATGGCGTACTACTCAGCTATTAAAAACAATGATTTAATGAAATTTGCAGGTAAATGGAATGAACTTGAAAATATCATCAGGTGTCTTTTTTGATCCCTCTTCACCTTACTCCCTTGAGGCAAGCTCACTCACTACCTAGAACTCCACCATTTTGGCCAAGCTCTCTGCTTAACAAGCCTCTCGTCTCTGCCCTACAACAATGGGTTGCCATGGCCTGCATTTCTGTGGGGATGCTGAGAATTCAAACTCAGGTCCCCATGCTTATATAGCAAAGTGCTCTTACCACTGAGACATTTCCTCATCCTAAGACCCTAGTTTCTTAATATTAGAAGTGCCTGTCAATTGCTTGCCATTTTCATTTTTCGTGGTCATTTGTCCTGTCTTCCCAAGTACTGGACAATTGGATCATCTATCTCCTCTACTTACCACAGCATGTTCAGAAATTAATCAGTATCCCAGGCTAGTTCAATGGGAGCCATCACTGGGACTTGGGACAAAATTAATGGAGAATAAATTCTTTCACATCTCTAATAACTTTGTAAGATCAAGTTGCCAGATGACTATTTACCATGATATGTGGAGCATCTGCTTGAGAAAAATCCAGTATAAAGGAAGTAGAAGAATAAAAGTTATGAGAGAAAATGGAGAGAGAACTTTCAAGAACCCAGAATATATCCTATCACCATTAAATGTTTTGGCCAAATCCCTTTTGATTTTCTACTAGTATTGCAAAGGAAGGGGTACCATGGGTGAGACTGAGATTACAGACCTTAAATTGTGGCACTGCATCAACAGATAAGTGATGCGACACAGAGCCTGCCCACTCCTAATGTTAAAATGACCATCACTGTGACAAATTGTACCTTCAGACCTTGAGTCAGGTTTGAAGACTCAATTTTTGGAGCCTTTTTAGAAAAATTACAGCATGTTGGACAGTTTATGATTTTCTCGTAGTTTTTAATTAATTTAGAAAGTTAGACAAACCTGGGTTATCAATAAGATGATGGGGAACACATAAGATTGTTAAAGAGATTATTTTGGTCAACAAGAAACAATCTAAAATAGTTGGGATTTTAAAAATACGTACCCTGAAAATGATCACAGAAGCTGAATTTTCTGCCTCTATCTAGTGATACTGAAGCCAGAAGATCAGTATTTGGGGCCTACTATGCTGCTCAGTTATTGTGTTAACAAATTGCCACACATTTAATGGCATATAAACAGGACAAATTTGTTCTCATTAAGTTCTGTAATCTGTGTGTGATTGTGTGTATCTTTGTATTGGAATGATTTATAGGCTGCAGTCCAGCTAATCCAACAATGGCTGTGAATTGAAAGTCCAAGAATCTAGTAGCTGCTCAGTCCCACAAGCCTGGGTGCTTTTGCTGGTCTTCTGTATATTCTGGAATCCTAAAGACATAAGCTCCAATGCCAGTGATGGAATGGATTGTTAGCAGTTTGAAGACAAATAGGCAAAGAACAAATCTTCCTTCTTCTATGTACTTATATAGACTTGCAGCAGAAAGTCGGGCTCAGAGTAAAGATAAGTCTTTCTGCTCTTACTCTCTTTTTCTCTTGTTCTCTTGTTTCTCTGCATCCCTTCCCTCTCCTTCACCTTTGCCTTCCTCCCTCTCTCTCCATGCGCTCATGACTGGCCTCTACTTCTCTCTTCTCTTCTCTTCTCTTCTCTTCTCTTCTCTTCTCTTCTCTTCTCTTCTCTTCTCTTCTCTTCTCTTCTCTCTCTCTCTCTCTCTCTCTCTCTCTCTCTCTATATATATATATATATATATATATATATATATATATATATATATATATATATATATATATATATATATTCTCTCTCTCTCTGCCTTTCTCTGCCTCTAAATTCCCCTCCCCATGAATAAACTCTACTCTATACTTTAAAAAAAAGATATGTCTTCCTGCCTCTGGCTTTGGTTTAAAGATGTGTGTCTTCCAGCCTCAAGATTCAAATTAAAATCCTAGTCTTCCAGTTTCGAGATCTGTATCAAAAGTGTGTGTCTTCCTACCTCAAAAGTCCAGATTAGAAGTGGACTCATCTACTTCAAATGAAGCAAAAATAATCCCTCATAGGTGTCCTCTATTTCTGGTTTGTAGTTCATTCCAGATATAGTCAGAATGACAACCTCTATGTAAAGGGGTCATCTAACTCTTATTAGAGTTATTCTTCCCCATTGGCTACTTTTACCTGTCCTAGCCACAGCAAGACACACATGGCCCTTGCTTAGGAATAAATGCTCCACAAGTCCTCATGAAATACTTAGTTCAATTCATCATTTTAAAAAATATTGTTCAGGAATTCACTAGAAGGCTAAGGTCTCAATTATAACAACTCAAAGAGATATACCTTTTCTGAGGTTATAAAAATCTTTATATTTCAAAACAGTAAAAACTCACCAACAACATTTTGGAAGAAGCAGTTGGAGCTTCAAATTCTGTTGAATTTGATTTTTAAAGCTCACTGTTTCACTACTGATTTTATTGATTTGCTTCAGGATCTTGGATCACTTGCCTAGTAGTCGGTACTCTGTGTGGGCATAAAAAGCAACACCAGGCACTAACATGGCACCGATGACCAATTTTATAGAAATTATATTAGGGGGTAAGAAAGTATTATTATTTGAAGCAAAATATACATGGTGAATGGTCTTAAGGGTGTGAATGTCTAGGTTTTTATTATATTTTCTCTAGCTGGGATGTCATTTTATTTTGGAGTTTTAATTCTTTGAGTAAACAAATCTGGATGGTCATGTATTCTGAGAGCCATAGAGTTGTATAATCCCCAGAAGCATTATTTTATTTCTCCCAGCAGATTTGATGAATTATTGGTAGGATTAGTGACTTCGTTATTTGTCTTCCGTCTGATTAAACTAAACTACATTTCCTAGAAGGCCTTTGCAAAATTTCCAGAAAAAGAAAAGTTGGGCAAAGGAGAGGTTTCTGTATGTGCTTTGTAAGACTGAGTTGAAGCAGTGCCTATTTGCAGCTCACAGAGACTGTGATGATTTATTGACTCACCAAGTGCCTGGCATAGCATCTGTGCCTGCAACCTTTCTACCTCCCTTTGCATCTAACATCAGAATCAATGAACCCTAGGCTATGATGAAAAGGACCAGATTCACCTGAGGACATTCATATCAGTGGAGTCAGAAGCAGTGGAAACTGATATAGGCTTCAGTTCATCCTCATCTCTTCTATCTTGTTGCTGTCCCATGGACATGGATCCTCTGTTATACACTGTCTGACAGGAACACTTAAGCTTCAAGTTAAGAAGTGACAATGGACTTAAAGAAGAAATTTAATAATCACTCACAGTTATGAGTGCCCATAGTTATGAATTGCCTGTGGCATTTCTCAGGCCCCTTTAGATAGGTGGCAGTAAGTACATAGGTGGATAGATAAACCAGAGGCTAGTCGCACAGTAAGTTTTTGTTTGTTTTGTTTGTTTCATTGCTTTGGCAAAATTCCTAAGAAAATATGGAAGGATAAAAGATGTATTTAGACAAGGATTAATATAGACATCTGTCCTTGTGACTTAACTCGTGTGCTTGGGCAAAGCATCATGGCAATGGGAATGTATAGCAGAGGAGAGCTATCTGTCCAAAGTAGTGAAAGAGGAAGTACAGACAGTGGGGATTGGGGTGTGGTACAATCTTTATATCAGACACCCAGTGACCAACTACAGATAGACCCCACCTCCAGAATTCTCTCAGCTAATATCTAAGAGTTCAAAACAAGACCCTAGAGAGGAATATTTCTTATTAGAACCACAATATTCCTCATCTGACCCTCAAAGATTGATAGTTATGCCATATTGGGAAAAATAGATCTGGTGTGTCTGTGAGAGTCCAGATAATTCTAACAGTTTCTGCATTTGCTCAGATCTCCAACTTTTCTCTAAGACTCAAGTGCAAGCCTGGGTAAAATCAAAGGAAAGTTTCTTTTTTTTCCAAGACACAGTGGCACATACTAGACATTTTTTTCCATAGAAAAGGCACACAGATATAAGGAATAGGATTAAAACAAGACTTCAACTCAGCAGGGAAAGCACTGAATTCTTTAGCTCCCTTTCTGACATCTAGTACATGTAGTGGTACGATCCTGGTCTCAACTAGCTAAGGCAATTGTACCATTCTGGCATTACTACATGGATCCCTCATGGCTTATCTTTTGGTATGGGTCATTCCTTGCTTATGTCATTCCTCAGCAGACAACCTGTGTTCTTGGAATCTCTAACACTCTGGAGTTTCCATTGCAGCATAGTCTTCACCTTCAACAGTTTTGTGCATCTCCCTTTCATTGGCTGCCTACCAGAATTCTGATAGCTCCATACATTGTCTGCTCTCTTAGGCCTTCCTCTGAAATCTTGGTGAAGCTTCTAGGACTCTACAGCTCTTACACAATGCATGTCTGTAAAATCAGAACCACATAAACAATGTCAAGTCCTACTGTCAGCTTGAGCAATGTCCAGGCTTCCTTGGATCAGGGCTGCAGGTGCTTTTGGATACCTGGGTGACTAAACCCAGGAAAACAGATAGATTGGGGACTGTGTATGAATAGGAGTTCTCAGTAGCTCTTTTCTCAAAGGAAAGTGTTTAAAATTAGTTTATAATTCTGTATACTGTTGTGGACAGTAGGTGGGATATGTCTAATCTCTGCAATACTGACAAGGCGTATTTACTTATCCAAGTGGAAAATGCTTGACTCTTTCTAAAAGAAGAAAGAAAGAAAGGGATTTGTTTTTATTATTTTAAAATTATATGTGTATATGTGGTGGTTTTAATAAGAATGGCTTTCACGGGCTCATATATTTGAATCATAGTCATCAGGGAGTGGTACTACATGAGAAAGATTAGGAGAGATGTCCTTTTTCACTCTTTGCCACTAAGAATAATAGAGAGTTTTTGTTGTTTTTGGCGAGTTCCAGTTTGGATCCCCAGGACCCATATTGTGGCTAACAACTGTCTGTAACTCTAGTTCCAGAGGATCTTACATGCTCTTCTTGCCTTCATGGGCACATGAACATGACACACAGACACACATGCAGGCAAAACCTGCACAAAACACAATACAAACACATAAAATAAAAATAAATAAAACTTTAAAATAATGCTAATAGAATAAAAGCAAAATACTCTAAGAAATTATATAAGCAAAATCATGTTTCACACAATGAACATTATGGAATAGAATTTGAATTAAGAATTATCAGTTCTCCCAGCAGACTCCAGCTGCTCAGGTGCAGATTACAACAGTCAGAAGAATAGTAAGTGATCTGCTTGCCAGCTGAATTGCCCTACTCCCTAGACTCAGTTCCTTAAGACCCACTCTGCCATTATCTCCTCCTTTCTCACCATTTACCCCATAGACAGGTCTCTGCCCTCAATTTCAGCAGTCTCCAGCTGTTCATATAAAGGCCACAAACAGAAGAACAGAGCTCCTGCTACCCCAAAGGCCAAGCAAGTTGGCAGATGTACAGCCCTAATCTGTTCACCCTAGTGGTTCAGAGGTCAACAGGCTGGAGAAATCCAAATCACAACACCTAGAAGACCAAAGAGGAAACAGAAACCAAGGAACAAATACACATCCAACAAAGGCAAAGTCAGAAATCAGTACCTAGACCTATAATCAGCATAAACTCACATGGTTACACACCAGTGTAAGAGCACAATCAACAACAGTCAGAATAATATGGCACCACAAGAGCCCATCTATCCTATGACAGAAAGACATGAATATTCCAATGGAGCTGAAGCACAATAAAAAAAGACCTTAAAACCATCGTTTTGAGGATGATAGAGGTCCTTACAGATGAAATGAATTAATCCCTTAAAGAAATCGAGGAAAAGACAAACAAAAGGTTGGAGAAAGATCAATAAACCCATTAAATAATGCCAAGAAAGCCAAGAGGAAAACGAGTGAAGAACTGTTCATGGCCTGAAAATGGAGATAGAAGCAACAAGGAAAACAAACTTAGGGAATCCTGGAAATGGAAAATCTAAGTAAGAGAAAAGGAACAGCATCACCAACAGAACACAAGATGAAATGAAGACTCTCAGGGATTAAAGATGAGACAGAAAAAAATAGATTTATCCATCAAATAAACTGTTAAATCTAAAAAGTTCCTGTGACAAAACATTCAGGAAATCTGGAATACTAGGGAAGTACAAAACCTAAGAATAATAGTAATAGAAGATGATTCCCAGTTCCAAGGCCCCAAAAATACTTTCAATAAAATCTTAGAAGAAAATTTCCCTAACCTCAAGAAAGAGATGCTTATAAAGAAGCTTACAGAACACCAAATAGATTGGAACAGGAAAAAAAAGTCCTCCTGCAACATAATAAAGAAATCACTAAATGTCCAGAACACAGAGATAATACTAAAAGCTGCAAGGGAAAGGCCAAGTAACATATAAAGGCAGACCTATTAGACATCTGACTTCTCAACAGAGACTCTAAAAGCCAGAAAGGCCTAGACAGAGATGTTTTGCAGAGTCTAAAATATAAAATACTACAGATGCCAACCCAGACTACTATACTCTGTAAAACTTTCAATAACCGTAGAGGGAGAAAACAAGATATTCCATACAAAACCAAATTTAAGCAATATATATATCCACAAATCTAGCCCTACAGAAGATATAAGGAAAATTCTAACCCAAGGAGGTTATTTGTACCCAAGAACATTATACCCAGGAAATAAATGATTTCACATGTGCAAAAATCAAGAATGGAAGAAACTACACACACACACACACACACACACACACACACACACACACACACACACACACACAAACACACACACACACAACCATCACCAACATAAAAATAACAGAAATTAATGATCATTGGTCATTAATATCTCTCAATATCAATGGACTCAATTCCCCAATAAAAAGACACAGACTAACAGAAAGGATTAGAAAACAGGAACCCCCATTCGGTTGCATACAAGAAACACACCTGAACATCAAAAATAAACATTACCTCAGAGTAAAGGGTTGGACAAAGATTTTCCAAGTAAGTGGACCAAAGAATCTGGTATGGCCATTCTAATACCAAAATTGAATTTGAATCAAAACTAATCAGAAGAGATGGAGAGGACACTTCATACTCAACAAAGGAAAAATCTACCAGATGACATCTCAATTCTGAACAACCCAAATGTAGGCCCCAACATTTGTAAAAGAAGTGTTACTAGAACTTAAATCACACATCAATACCACACATTAATAGTGGAATATTTCAATACCCCCATTCACCAATTGACAGGTCATCCAGACATAAACTAAACAGAGAAATAATGGAACTAACAAATGTTATGACTCAAATGGACCCAACAGATGTCAACAGCACATTTCATCCAAACACAAAAGAATATACTTTCTTCTCAGCACCTCATGCAACCTTCTCTAATACTGACAGTACACTTTGTCACAAAACAAGTCTCAACAGATACAAGGAAATTGAAATAACTTTCTGTATCTTATTAGACCTCTATGGATTAAAGCTGAGCCTCAACAACAACAGAAACAGAAAGCCTACAAACTCATGGAAACAGAACAACTCTCTACTCAATGACCACTGAATCAATGAAGAAATAAAGAAATTAAAGACTTCTTAGAGTTTAATGAAAATGAATACACAACATATGCAAACCTATGGGACATAATGAAAGCAGTGCTAAGAGGATAGCACATAGCACTAAGTGCACTCATAAAGAAATTTGTAAGGTCTCATATTAGCATCTTAACAGCACATTTGGAAACTCTATAACAAAAAGAAGCAAACACACCCAATAGTAGATGACAGAATCAACTAGGCTGGGCCCATAGGTGCTCACATAAACTGAACTGACAACCAAGGAGCCTGTATAGGACTGACTTAGGCCTTCCTCTTGTATGCTACTGTTGTGTAAGTTGGTCTTCTTGTGAGACTCCTAACAGTGGAAGTCGGAGCTGGATCTGACTCTGTTGCCTGATTTTGAGACCCTTTTCCCCTCTTGAGCTGCCTTGTCTAGCCTTAATAGAAGAGGAGGCGCCTTGTCTGATTGCAATTTTCCATGCCATTACTGGTTGATATCCATAGAAGCGGGCCCTTTTCTGAAGAGAAATAGAGGAGAAGTGGATGGAGGAAGGTGGAAGGGAATTGTGGGGTAGGATCTGGGAGGTAAGAAGGGAGGGGGAAACTGTGATTGGGTTGTAAAATTAAAAAAAAACCACCATTCCAAATTGCAATAGACTTACTAAGTCATGTATTGTTATAAAGTATGGGTAACAACTGACCACTGTAAGGACAATATAATATGTTTTATTTAATAGTCAGATCATCTTGATGCAAAAGGTATCTCATATTTCTTTCTATATGTAGGAAAAATAGCACATCATACCCTATTCAACTGGTATCCATTATTCTGCATGACCGTTTACCAAGTATTCCCTACAGAAGTGAAGTCTGGTCAGCCAAAGTTGACAAAATCCTGCATCAATTTTTCTTTCTGAACTCCTTAAATACTTCTAACTCCACAAATAGGTAAAGAATTCATTAGAAATAAAAACAACCACAGGCAAATAAACTGAATTAAGTTAATACTAGGGTACATGCTTATGCTATACTTACTAGAGGTAATAGACACCTAGAAGTAGGAAAGACAATGTGTTTAGAATCTGTAAGGTTTGTCGTGATTCTGAAGTGAGGTCCTTAGCAAAACCCTCTAGGAGTGATTGGAGATAGGACCTTTAAAACTAATGCAAACATTTGGACATCTCTGCTACTGGTTATTGGGTCAAATGAGGGTCACTTCTGTCCCTTAAGGATCTTAGAGTTTAATATGTTCCCATTTGCACCTGAACTTTAGTTTCAGTTTCTGTATACCCTCATATATTCCATTCAATATTTCCTCATCTGTGGACTTGCTGGTTACTTTTGAGAACAGACCCTTCATTGTCTCCAGCAGCTCTTGTGTGCCTCCGGAAGGGTGGTTACTGCCTCGGGCCTTCTGCTGCCCTCTAGTGGCTACTATTCTCACAAATGCCAAGTTAGTTGATGATGGATCCCTATGGGAGCCTGTGATCAATGCAACCATCTGTGCAAAGGCCAGGAATGGCCTGTGGCCTCATCTATAGTATGTGCCATTACAGTGATAATAGCAAGAGAGAAACACTCATCCAACAATTTTAGGGGCAGAGACCCTGTGAGTGAACAGTTCTCATTCTCTTCCTTGACTGAAAGCTGGAAATGTCCTTGGTCCTGTCTGCAGTTCTGTCCTCACAAAGGCCAGGCATGCCAGAGGGAGTTATAGTACATGGTTGTTTATCTTTTCCCTAGGTTAGCACCTGTGCCTGGAAGCTGAATGTAGGATATGTCTAAAGGTTAAAGGAGATATATTACAGGTGGACCAACTGGACTAAACACCTCCCCTGCCTCACTGTAGTTTCTGCAACTAGTTCTGTAAAAAGCCCCTAGATTAGCATCTTAATGGTCTTTACATTTCCTTGCTTCAGCTCCAGCTACAGAGGAGCTCTGCCTTTTTACCTTCTCTTATGTTCTCCACAAACTTTCCAAAACTCACTCTCGGTAATCCATTAATTTCATTCTTCAGACTCCCGAGATAAAATGTGGAGCTACTGACTCTGAAATTGTTCTGTGACTGTGGGATTCTAGCTCCCTAACTCATAAGTTAAACCCTTCCTGTGGTGAGACAGTTTCCACTGAACTCAAAGCCTACCCCCATCACTCTATTTCATCAGTGGGTTTACGAACTCTGTGGCATCCTACTAATTTAGCAAACAGTCATTGTGCTAGAGAGAAAAGAGCTGATGATGACAAGAGAGGGAAAACACAGTCTCTGTTAGAGATATTTTCCTGGATCAGGACTGAGCAGATGATGTCACAGTGATGTGTTTGGTGTCTTTGACATATAATCAAATGGAGTCATCTTTGGACACAATGTTAATTTTTTTAATTTAAATTTTAGTTTATGTATATGGGTGTTTTGTCTGTTTTTATGTGAACCATTTCTAAGGCTGCTTCCAGCAGAAGAGGTTGTTGGGTCATCTGAAACTGGAATTACAGATGTTTATGAGCAGCTGTGTGGATGCTCAGAATTGAGCTCAGGTCCTCTGGAAGAACAGCCAGTGTTCTTAATAATTGAGCTGTCTATTCAGCCCTCTTAGGCACAATTTTAAAGGTGATAAATTACAATCACCCCCCAATTTCTATTCTTGATTTCCCATAAAAATGCCCTCAAATGTGTTGTCTTGGAAGTAGAGACTTATTCACTTCTTCAAACACACACATATTTAAATTTTAAAAATTGAATGCCTGTTGCCAAAGTTGTTAGACGGTAGTCTCTTCTGTAGACCAACTGAAGAGTCACATGCAGTGAAGAGCAGAGGAAGAATTGTTTAATGTGGAAGAAAAAAATAGATCTAGTCATCCACTCAAGTTCATCTTGAGGGGCTAACATGACCTTTCGGTTAAATGGGTGGCAAGAGCCGTGCCTAACTGCTGCTAAGTGGTTTTAGCTGAGGTGTGGTTTTACCCTTCATGGTCATGGATCCAGCCCCTCCTGCCTTCAAGGCGGTCTGATAACTCTACAGAATTGTATGGAAATTCCTCCTGAGAGAGGAGTGCCTTCTCTGGCTGCTACCAGCCTTTGTCTTTTTCTTATTCCAGCATGAAAGTCGGGGAAACTCCAGTTCTTTGGAGAATTTCCTGTTCAATAGTCTAATAATTGAAAGGAAGGGCAAATGCTTCTCTTTAGAATGTCTTCATGTCTTCCAGGATGGTTTGCCTCTCTAGGTCAAGGCAGATGGCACACGCTGAGAAGAAAAGTAAGCTTTACCCTGCTCATATGAAATTTAGATTTGAGTTGGTGAAAAGTAATCACTGTAAGATTACTTAGTTAGTCGTAAGCAATTAAACTCTGAAGGGGCGAATGAAGGAATCATCAAAGGAATGATACATTAGCCAGAAATTGAGGCTCAGAGATATTGTTCAGACCAAGGACCAGAAAAGAAGAAGTATGTATTCCTTTAAAAGGGATAGGGGAGTGAGCAGCAGACTAGTTTTAACCAATGACTGGAAGGCAGACTGCATCGCAAATACCAGTATGAAATGCAAAGGATAATTCTAATTGGAGCAAGGGAAAACGTCATTGGAAAATTATACCAGTGTTTTAATGGATGGGGTGGGCTTCAGTACACATGGGGAAACTGGAAAATCAGCTTTCTGAGAGCACACCATGAAATCTGTTGCCAAAGTCGTTTACAATCAAGTTGCCATGTTTACAGGTCCTTGAAAAGCTGGTTTTATTCTTTAATAGATGAGACATGATGCCATTGTCTCCTACAGAATAACTGAGGTTTTACTAGAACCAAATCTGTTCGGAAATGTTAAGCTGGTTACACAGAACTAATGTGCCTCAAGGTGGTCATTCTCTCTGGATTAAAGCCTGGGGACAATTGTGGCTCCTGTTACAAGGAAAAATACAATGGGCCATTATGGAAAGGGACAAAAATCTCTGTTCCCAGAGGGGGACTGACAAGCAGCAAGTCCCCCTCTGCATGCCAACACAAAAGCCTGATTGCTTTGGATGGCTTGTTTATGCAAATCAAAGGCAACATTAATTCTGAGAAGAGCTGTGAGGTGCTGGGGATGTTGCTGATTGGCTGGATTTTGCTCCCGGGCTTGTTACCAAACTGACAAACCCTATCATATTCATTCCGAGCCCTGAAAACCTTTAGAAAGGATCTTGCTATTGCACGTCAGACTGAGAGTTTGTTTTTAGGTTAGCTTTTGGAACTATAGAAACCACAGCATTAGAACTTATCAAAGATCCGCTCCTTTACTTTCTCCGTTGCTTCCTTAAATCAGACCTCAGTGAACATCATGACAGATACTCCTGCAACACTGAGCGGAACAGAGTGCCATGGGGACAGACCACCTGAGAATGGCCAACAGCCTAGCAGTCAAACCAGGAAGGAGACAGCTGATGCAGATGAGACCCAGCCATACTACAGGATTGAACCCAGTCTTGAAGATTTACCTGCAAAAGAAAATCAAGAAGAAAGTGGAAACACTAAAGGGAACATACTACCCAAAGTGTCTGAAGATGAGAAGATTCTCAATGGTAAAGTATTTCTTTATCTCAGTTTAATTGTTTTGACTTACAAGCTTTTTTTTTTTTTTTTTAACTCATATTAAGTAGTATTAAATAAGCTGAACCCAAGAAATACAGTCCCATTTCCTAGTAGGGGCTTCCTATCACGCTGACTCATACCTTAGGCGTGTCTGTTAGCTCTGCAATCTTACTGTTTTCTCTTCTGAACCCTGTTTTTTTTCCACTGGGAGAAAACAGAAAAAAAAAGTAGCCACCTTTATTGAGTTGTTACATAATTTCTAAATGGTAATCCAATGTTAACTGCTGCTATAACTGTTAGAACCACAGGTTCATTGCTGTTTAAAAAAAAAAAAAAAAGAACTCAGAATTGTAAGATAAAGAGGTCTTAATCCATCTAATATTACTATATATATATATATATATATATATATATATATATATATATATATATATATATAGAGAGAGAGAGAGAGAGAGAGAGAGAGAGAGAGTTTATCATTATCATTGTGGAAACTGATTATTAAACAAATGCAGTCAAATTTAAAAGAGTCAGAAAAATAAAATGATTTGTGACTCTTTAACCATATGTGTTGGAAATGTTACATTACTTGTGTTTCTCCCTAGAAAACCCAGAAGAGAACATCTTCGTTGTTCACCAGGCCATCAAAGATCTTTCTCTCCAAGAAACCAGTGCAGAAGACATGGCTTTCCGAGAAGGTAAGGGGAATCCTAGTTTCCCAACATAATTGTTTGGCTGGATGTGATATCACTGTATAAGATGCGTGTATTGCGTGTGCTGTAGAGAAACAGTTCCAAACCATGAATTCAAAATCTTCAAGCTGCTAAAGGCAGATACTCAAGTCATGCCCCACCTTACCCAGCTTTCTAGATTGCTCAAGCCTTAAATTGCATGGGTCAGTCTGACTGCCTGGCATGGCAAAGCGATAGCTATGTCTTGATAGGTTAGCCCACTATATCAAGCTTTCTCTTTAAATGTGGTGCTCCAGATGGGTGTCGGGCAGCTTCTGAGATGGTTAAGAAACAGAGTTAGTCTAAAGTTTCCTATTGACATTTGATCTAAAGTAACTCTATAAAACCAGTTAGTACATGGGAAAATTATGTCTGAAAGAAGTATAGAATAGTTAACTTTTTTTTCCAAAAAACAAAACAAAACAAAACATGTCCTAGAGTGATAAAAAAAAATAATTCTGTGATCTTTTCTGTAAAAGAAAAAGACCAAGGAAGTAACAATGCTGAATTTCAAGTACAGTCAGTAGACAAAGTTACCAAATCCTCTAAACATTTCTTCTAAGAAGATATTTACATTCAAATAGTTTCTGAGCTCAGCACAGGATAGAATCTATTAATTATTCATTCCTTTGCTCTTTAGAAGCCATAAACAGTTTATCTTCAAATTGAAGCCAGAATGTGGCACCTAACCAATTTATTTTAGGACCCCACTGGGCAAAACAAGGGGGAACCTCCCCCCAAGGGACATGAGAACACCAGGTAAATAACAGATGCCAAGGAGAACAGGGAGGTGATTGAGAATTTTAGAGTCTCTCCCTTTCCTAGACAACTCCCAGGCTCTCTTCTGGCCAACATGTAAGCAGTTATAGCAAAGCTGTAGCTGGTATCACAGAGGAATCGCAGAGAGACCATCTCCGCGCAGGCAGTGGTAAAAGTTAAGACCCCACAAAATGAATGACATCATTTTGTTGCTTTAGTGTTTCTATTTTTAATGTGACTAGTCTATCAAGGCAGGGCTCACAGTCCTCCACCTATAGCTTCTTTATCAGTAATGAGATCCCCTGCAAACAAATGTTACTAGGACTGTGCTTTTCAATCAAGTGGAGCGGAGTGGGGCTCTCTTCTTATGTGACACTGTGTCACCAGTGAATTTGCCTCTGCTTACCCCCTTTTCCACTTAAATCTGCACACTTCGACTCCATGACAGAGGTGCTGGCTTCTGTGCCTTTTCCTTTTAAAATGGCAAACAGCTATACAGTCTCCTAAGAGTATATGCCTGCCAAGAATAAGATGCTTAAAATATCAAGGAAAAAACACTAATCAATTTAAATGGAAGGATGAAGTTTCTTCATGACGGTCTTGGGCCTGAGTTTTAAATATGAATAAAAAAGTGTGTGTGTGTGTGTGTGTGTGTGTGTGTGTGTGTGTGTGTGTGTGTGCTTTGTTTTGCTTTATTGGTGAGAGAACACACCAAAACACAGCCCAATATCAGCCAATATTCAATGTCCACTTATTTGCAATGTGAAGAATGTCAGGTGGAGGATTGACAGCAGCTGTTTAGGACCAGTGTGGGTGGTAATTCACGCTTACTTCTCTCTATCGTGGTCCGTGGAATCTTGGACTCAGAGAAAAAAATAAAAGCCTTTGTTGAAAACAGATTTACAGGGAGAACCGTGGAGAGAGAAAGAAGTTGGCAATGGCCGTTAACCTTGTTTATAGGCTCTTGTGTCCCAGGAAGAGAATGGTGAAGTCACAGGCTCTAGCCATGTTCTCTATGGTTAGGTAACGTTTTCCACACAAGCAAAAACTTCTGCTCTCTTCCCATTCATTCTTACACATCAAGAAATGCTAGTGAAGTGTGTTAATATGAGCCGACTGTTTAGAAACAAATGGTTATAGAGCTTTAAGCCTTCTAAAAGTCACAACATGGCACCAAATAGCCCACTCATCTGCTGTTATTTGGGGCAACAGGAGAACCTAGCATTATATGCATACAAGCCCAACATAAGCTTCAGATCTGGATCTCTAGAAGTCAGTAGAGGATCTTAAGCCACGTGTATGACTCAGTGGCCTACTTATGATTTCTTGAGTTCTGAATATCTAGGGACCTGTGATCTTCTGGGTATTTTTTATCACTTTATTTTTATTTTATGTATAACGAGAGTTTTTTCTGCATGTATGTTAGTGTTCTCATCTCTCATCTGGCTCCTGGAGGCCAGAAGAGGGCAATGGATCCTCTAGACCTAGAGTTACACAGAATTGTAGGCTACCATGTGAGTGCTGGAACCAAACCTGGTTCCTTTGAAACAGCAGGTTCCTGAAACCACTAAGCCATCTCTCCAGCCTCCCTTTGCTCCTTTTTCATATTTTTTAAATTTTGATGTTACTTTATGTGCATGAATGATTTTCTTGCATGTATGTCTATGTACCATGTTCATGCCTAGTGCCCACAGAAGCCAAAAGAGGGCATTAGATCTCTTGGAACTGGACTTAGGAATGGTTGTGAGATGCCACGTGGGTACTGGGACTGGACCCTGGGTCTCTGGAAGAGCAGCTAGTACTCTTAAACATTGAGCCCCACTCAGAGACAATGTCTATGATTGAGTTTGACTAGACATGGACAGACATCATTTATACAGTGGAATAAAGTGTTTTTGCTCAAGGTATTATTTTCATTGTCCTTGTGGGATATATTTGAAGATGTGAAGTAAATCCAAACATTTTTACTGAGTGTGTACATATACACACATATAAAATATATACATGTACATACATGCATGATCTGAATACATGCATATATACATAAACACACACTTATAATTTTTGCAAGAGAAAAATTTTAAGTGTGCCTCAGAGAACAGTAATCCTACTAAATACACTAGTCTACAACAAGAGAATTCCAGTCAAAGGAGATTGTGTTGTAGACATTTCTGAAAACACATAATACTCATTAGCATTTTAAAGACTTAAATGCCGAGATATTTATTTAACTATATGAAATGCAGTGTTTTGCAAACCCTTTTGACTGTGAAACCTATTAATTGTCTAGAACTTATCAGGCAACCCCCAGTCGCAATCCAGAAGGCACAAGTTGGAATCTCATTGCCCAGGAGAATGGTGTAGAGTATTACTGAACAGCAGCTAGGTGCTCTGAAAGCCCAGCATGTCTCACCCACAAGTTCATTTTGCTGCAGGGCGTCCATGGAAGAAGATTCCTCTGAACAGCAATAACCCTGAAGTGAGCAGACAGAAAGAAAGAATTGTCCACCAGAATCTAGAGCAGAGAGAAGATGAGAGCACAGCCCACCAAGCAACTGACATCGAATGGCTGGGGTTCCGGAAATCCAATCAAGTTGACATCTTGCACTCTAAATGTGACGAGGAAGAAAAAGTGTGGAATGAAGAAATAGATGAGGAAGATGTTGATGAGTGTGTTGAGGATGAAGATGAAGTTCGAGTAATAGAATTTAAGAGAAAAGACAGAGAAGGTTCTCCGTTAAAAGAGGAAAGCCTTGCAAGGGAGGACTCCCCACTCAGCAGCCCCAGCTCCCAACCGGGGACCCCCGATGAGCAGCCAGGTTTCGGAAAGAAGGGAGATATTGCCAGAAATTCTTATTCCAGATACAACACGATATCCTATCGGAAAATCAGGAAAGGCAACACCAAACAGAGAATTGACGAGTTTGAGTCAATGATGCACTTATAAACTAACCGGAACTGAGAAATGGCAAGAGCGTTAAAGAAAAGCTAACTTCTAACTTCCTTCCGCTGAGATACTTTCTGCTGCCTTATTTGCAAGTTGTGCAAGCTTAATGTCTTTTTCACCATAAAGCAACGTGGAAATAACCATAGACAAAACTCATTCTGGTAACTTCAAACCAACAAGCTTTAGAGTCATTCCTCGGTTTTTGCTTTTTAAAAAAGTTAACTAATATAGCATCAGGTAAGCATTGTCCCAGAGCCAAGCCTGGTAGGATTTCTCTTTAAAAGTAGCAATAGTAAGAGAGGTGAGTCAAGGAAAAGAGAACAGAAGACACGACTCTCATAATTCTTTTAGTTTCTTCCTTTCTTCAGACCAACAGGAAGCCTAAAATTAAACTCCATCTCCATTAAACATGGTTTTCATAGATTCTGACTTTTTATTTTTTTATTCTTTGCTTTTCTAATTATTGTAAAAAAAATATTGTATCTTAAATCGGTTCCTTGGCATCTACTGAATAAAAATTCAGCAGATCTCCTTTCTAGGTACAACTGTTCAGAGAATTTTCTCACTAAAAGGCTAAGCAACGTCAGTAAGAGTTCTGTTTGCTGAGTGCTGGTGCCGGCTTTATGCTTTCAACATGAATTAAATCCATTGTGAAGTTGATCCAGAGAAAGCCTAGCTGGCTGGTGAAGCTTAGACTAGAGAACTGTATTGGATGGTTTTATTTTTGTGACTGAAAACAAAGCCTTGTCTAGCACAATGAAAATCATTAAAAATAAAAATGGCAGTTTTAGCACAATTTTAAGAAAATGCCCTACTTCATTACCGTACTTTCTTGTATTAGCAGTATCTTAAAACTGTTTTTATTTTTCTTGGAAATGAGAGACATTGGCAGTCATCACTATGTACTATGAAAATGGAAAAATAATTATCTTAAGACTATTTTAGAAGTAGGGTGTGTGCATATATTTTTAGTGAAAAAGCTAAATATATAATTTGTTGGACCAAAGCCCAAATCAAGAAGCTTAAAACTGCACCTGTGGAGCATGACCCGAGCCAACATGTCAAATAATGCACTGAATATTTATTAAAAGAGTATATTTATACTCTCGGATAGTTTGCTCCACAAATTTTTATTTTGTGATTCTGTATATATTGCTCTGAACTTGCTGTTACCACAGATAAAAATATCTTTTGGTTCCAACTAGAAAGACAATTCCTTATTGTCTGACTGTAATACAGGCTTCATTGTGCTATTCACTCCTTTGTTTGCTTCCTTCTCAGTCTGTGTAAAAACCTGGGTTAGTCCTACTTAGACGATTGCTTACTTATGTGTAACAAATCCCACACAATCTCATGGCAACTTCCTTAATTCTTCCTGGTCATATAATATATTTCCATAGTATCATATACTATTATGGAGTATTTAAAAGACTCAAGGTTGAATTAACATGCTTCTTTTATTCTTCAAAGCAATCCTTTACAACCTGACCATGTAAAAGATCTGTTACTCTTACAGTGTTGAGCCTGCTAATTTCATTTAGGACAAATGTACGTTTTCTGAATAAAATAAGAGAAATGTTGTCTTTATTGATAAAGTTGGCTAGGAGATTGAAGGACTGGCAGAGTTTTCTGTTTTAATTTAGATACTTTGATTATTCTATAGAGACAACCTGTATGCTTTCTTGGATTCCTGGTGAATCCTGTCATTTTCTACTTAACTTCAAAGCCCAGTTTTACACTGTTGATCTACCCATGTGACAGTTGGTTTGTTAGATAGAGATGATGCATTACTGTGGAGCTTACATGAGATAGGTAGTATATAGTTAAAGGCATGACAAAGTTATTAGCGTCTATGGTATTCCATAACCTCAGATTTTCAGCTGTGTCCTTTTACACAAAATTAACCAATTATGAAACATTCTGTCCACAAACACTGTTTAAAGGTATGCTCAACTGGGATACCATTTATGCTCATGGACAAAGCAATGCAGTATCAGAAGAGCATTGGTAACATTCTTTAGTGTCATTATACTTTGCTGTATTCTATCATAGTACAGCAGGGCCAGAGTTAACACCTGTGTAACATGGTGAGAGTAGGTGGATGTTTTGGTCTGTGAAATCTGGAAAAAAAACAAAGGTCTCATTCGGATTGAATGGGGCATATTAATATATTTTAAGTTCATCTGGGTCACTATCAATTGATACCCACTTATGAAGACTTAGCTGAGATTTTGTGATTCAAGGTTCAGGGGTGGGAAGGATTCTAGTATCTGATACCTGATGGGGGTTATGTGACTGCTGGCATGTCTTAGATGACTTAATTATCTTTTGTTGCCAGATGAATGGGAATTAACAACATCTTTATGTCTTTGTGAAAATGAAATTTACTTTTAATTTAATACTGTATTTAAAGACATGGAATTTGTCTAGCTCAGTATCTATTATCTATCTATCTATCTATCTATCTATCTATCTATCTATCTATCTATCATCTATATAATACATATCTACCTACCTGCCTACCTATCATCCAGCTACCTACCTGCTGTTAAATAAAGAACTTCCTTGTCTGATATCCTTTCAATAAAAGTTTGTGTTCTTTGTTTCAGGTTTTCAGCCTATATTTCTTTAGAATTCAGTGAGAAATTTTTCACGGAAGCAGCTATTTAGACCATCAATCAATGCACTTTACAAAAATCAAGAGAACACCTAACTAAAATTAATGTACATTATTTGCTTCTAAAATATTTTTAAATAATTATATGTGAAACTGTGAGAAATTCTGGTGGTTAGATATATAATGTGCATGAAAATGTTCTATTGACTTGAGAAGAAAATGAGAGTTTGTTTTAGATGCATATTGGCACCAATATTGTAAAAAACACACATTTATCTTTGTAGCCCTCAAGGTAATGTACTTAAGCTCTTCTCACACATTGATCATGTTATTTCTCATTTCACATAAGGTACTACTTGTGGTAATACTTTCATTAAGCTCTTCAACGTGATCAAAGAAAATATTTCAAATAAGTAATTATAGAGGAAGATGAAATTCTAGAGTATAATAAATAGGAACTGTGTTCAATGGTATGAGAAAAGCAACCGTTTCTCTTGAAGCCTGGACTTTCATCACTTTATAATAAAAGGGTTATAGAATCTAAAGCCAAAAGTTATACTTTCCAATATTAAAATAGCAGGTCATGACATAATATGAAGAGCATAATATGTGCTCAACTTATGCAGCACACGGGAAGGCTGAGTCAAACACACTAGTGCGTGGGTATGCATGTGTGCATGTGAGTACATGAATGCGCGCGCATGCATACATACACACACACACACACACACACACACACACACACACACACACACGAACACAGAATGTATAGTGGGCACCAGAAGTCAATCACTAGATACCTGGTAAAACACCAAACTGGTGACAACTAGTAGCTCACTCCCAGCTCAGGAGAATATTGAAAATGAAGTTTAAAAGTAATTTTGATTTTTTTCCGTATACATTTAAAGTTGTGCATTTGATTCCTTTTCTATAATAACCTCAGTTTATCAGAAGCAAAAGAGGTGGCTAATGAGAAGAATACAGTTAACCCAAATATTACTTCTATGAATTTGTTGTGTGCTCCCATTAACAAACTGGTTTAGGAAATCAATAGAAAATCATTCCCTTGATCCTCTCTTGCCCCTCCCCCTTCTCTCTTTAATGATCAGTTCCTACAGTTAGCATGTATAAAGTAAGAATCCTACAAGCTCCACAAATGTAATTTTATGTGACTTTCAATAATGGACACATGATGGGCAGAGCAAATCCACGTGAAATTCTTTCTGCAAAAGGTCCTAAGGGAAAATGCACTTGAGCTGAGAAAGTCCCCACTGTTCCTTGCCCTTGCTTATTTCCTTTATGCTGTAACAAGAGACCTAAGGATTTTACCCCTTCCCAATTCAAAGTATGGAATAGATGCACATACACGATGCATGTCTACACACAAGGCATAATTTTTTCAACTGATGCCTTCTGAAAGCTTAAAATATTTATTTTATTATGTTATCAAATGTTTTAACTTCAACATCTAATACAAAGGCATTATCTGTGAACTTATAACCTGATATTTTTGAACTGGAAAGTATCTGTCAATATAAAGAAATTTATTTTCACTCATGTGATGGTGATTGCCATTATTAGGAACTCCACATATTCAAAGTCAGTCTGCACGTTGGAAAATGGGAAGTTTCATTTTGTTTCTCCAAGAGAGGACTCACATAAACTTGCAAAGGGATCCCGATGGAGACAGCCACTGTCAGTTAACACCTCAGGCTAAAACGGAGACATGAAATCTGCCTCACCATGGAGCTGATTTACTGTCTTTCATACACAGGCACTCCAGCATTAGAAATACCACCTACCAAGCCTCAGAAAGAACTATAACACTCTATGTGGCTTTATGCAAAATGTCCATGGAATGAGCGTGTGTCAAAAAATAAACATTCTACACAATAGCTTTGGCTAGCATTTCTTCTTCGTCTAGGTAGTTGGCTTGCAACAATTAACAAATATCCCGTGCAGGTGTTGTAAAATCTTTACGACACAATCTGTATAGCGAGTTGAAGTTAAAGGCTGTTGTTCGGGTTTTAAATTAAAGGGGTTTTGAAATTTTATTTCCCATCTCTGTTTAAAAAAAACAAACAAACCAAACCATTTGTCACTCTTGGTTAAACAATGGAAGGAAGGTTGGTCCTGTGATTCATGGAGTAGCAACTCTCCACATTTCTGTTTGTCAGTGTGATCCAGGAGATGGCCATGGCATGCTGTAGTGGAAATACTTTTGAGAACATCAGATAGAATGGTCATTGGGTTTTGTCTATTGTTGATGAGATGATCATACCCTTCCTTAGGGTGAGGAAGGGAAGACACTTTCCTTATCGTGTGCAGGGAAGAAAGATGTATACAAGCCAATAAGGTGAGCACGCACAAAGCCTAGGAGAGTGTAAGCATTCAGTGACAATTACTCTTTTTCTTTTATTTCTTATAGTTTTGTAGGTGTTTTACAAGTTATTAAGGTCATTGTATGAGATGTGACTTCTTGGCTGTGTTCAACGTAAAAGTTGAAGTGTTTAACAACAAGAAGCAAGCTGGTGCTACCTGGCTTGTCTCAACCTCATTATCTTTCCTGAGAGCTCCTTGAAAATCATTGTAAGCCATTCATGAAATCAGGGCAGGCTGGGAATGCTGAGATCTTATCCACTGTAAGTGATGTCTATGACCTCTCTAATCCTTAAGCCAACATTAGAAAGAAGATTTTCTAAGATCTGCAAGCATGCTTCCAACGTAACACGGGGGAAGCTAATGATGCATTGCGATCATGGCGCGGGGTGGTTTTGCAGTCCCGTGAATGACAGATAATTGAATGTCAGCAAGCAGAACTGAGAAAATTTGAGGCTCGTGATAAAACAGCACTGTAGCAACAACAGCTGTGTCATCCCACGGGAGAGGAGGGGGAAGGGGAGCTCTGCATAAGTGTTGAGAAGAGAAAGCTGCTGTGTATGCTGAAGGGTGAGGAGGTACTTCCACTGCTCAGGAAGTTAATATTGGGATCAAATTAGTTCTGTCAAATATTAGCAAGGCTACTCTGTGTTCAAGTTGACAAGACACATAGGCATGTGCCTCAGAAAAGGCAATAACCTAAGCCAAGTCAAGAAAGAGTGAAGCCTCATCCTCCTACCGAAGAATTCTCTTGGACCACACAGTGTTCCATCAAAAGTTAGCAATTACATGTAAAAGATGCTGTAGTGGAATTTTTATACCCATTCTGGTCTTAACAAAAACAACAACAAATTTGGGGGACAGTGCTTCTTAAAAAATGTTGGCGTATCAAGTCTCTACAGGATTAGGCATATCCTCTCCCACTGAATCCACACAAGGCAGTCCTCTGGTACATGTGTGCTAGGGCCTTGGACCAGCCAGTGTATGCTTTTGATGGTGGCTTAGTCAAAGTAGGGAGGATGTCCCAGGGGAATAACTTCTTAAAGGTGAAGGGGGAATGGGGGGGACTCTGTGAGGAGAGACCGGGAGGGGGGCAACATTAGATATGTAAATAAATAAAATGATTCATTAATAATAATTTAAAAATGTTAGCAATAGATTTGAGGATCAGAACACTGTGAAGAATGGTCACTGGGCTTTATCTACTGTTGATGAGGTAATCATATCCTTCCTTAGTTGTAGGAAAGAGATAGATACTGTCCTCATCATTTAAAGGGAAGAAAGATGTATATAAGGCAATAAGATGAGCACAAACCTCAGAAGGGTGTAAGCACCCAGTGAAAATTAGTTTCTCTCCCTCTTTTTCCCTCATTTTTTGGAGTTTTGTGAGTTTTATACATGTTTTACAAGCCGTCTTTCAGGACTAGGCCCACACAGATTCCTAACTCATGACAAAGTCCATGGATCTTTGGGTAAGTGGGAAAATGTATGGTGAAACGTTTGGTACAATTTAGCCCCAAATAGATACAGGATGTTACAAATAAAGCCTTCGTTCTATGACAGTCCTCAGAGGTAGCTTTATATAACAAGTATGTAAAGGTACAGTTAGATAGTGCATAGAACAGGGGACACAGAAAGTTCTCTTGTGGGAAAAAAAAAATTACTTTCTTCACATCCAAGGGTGGATCTAGCCAAAGAGTGATTCATCTTTTGCTAAAAAGACTTTCCTTTGAGGAAACTGTTCTTGGATAAAATACATACTCTGCAGGCAAATGGACGGGGCACATTCAAGGTGTCTCAGTCACATGAAAGTGACTGAGTGACAAGGGCCCCTTTGTATTGTTTGGTCATCAACTCACTTAGTCCATTGGCAAAGACTTGTGGCTTTTCTCTCTCCATAGGGCTGTTTGGGTAAGAATTACCTCATTTTCAAATGATTCTCTTATCATCAGTTCCTGGAATGAGACATCTTAAATATGCTTCATATGCTGTAAATGGTAAAGGAAAACTGTCTCCTTTCCCATTATTCACAGAGTCACACTTGTTTGTAATTATTTGGAAGATAAAGTGTCAAGTAGGAAATCAGACCAAAAATGCTCAGTTTTCAGGTGAACAAAGATTTAAATCCCCAGCGAGCATACGCAAGGCCATCCTGCAAGGCACAACTTCAGTAGGGAGTTAGTTAATGTCCTTTGAATGACCTCTATGGGCAAACTGAGAGCCATGGTGCAAACAATAGAGAGATACACACCCAGAATTCTGAATTCTTATCTTGTTCCCCGAAACTGGCCTGGGGAAGCTATCAGATAGGCAATTGGTTTCCTAACATCTGTTTTCTTACCAAAAGGATGGCAGCGGACCCTGGTCTCTAAGTGTTCTTCAGCGATACATAAGGATTGGTGTACTTAGCATGAGAGTTCAGTTCAGATATGGAAACTCCCAGCTTCCCACCGCTGGTCTGGGTTAGCCTCAGGTCCCTGTAAGTAAGGGGTTTGCTCCGTCTTTTCTCATCAGAAGCACTCTCTCCCCTGTCTCCTTCTGCCAGGTCTGGGACAAGCCTTCCCCATCTCTCCCCTCAAAGTTGTTTGTATCATTTCTTCCTTTTAAATCTGTGTCTGCTTTGGCATAGTTTAGAATCTATTTCTTAGAATACTTCATCCAAGTGACTACTGCTAAATCTAAAGTAGTATTTTTATTGTTTTCATATTTTAAGCTCTGTCCTCGTCAGTATCACTCCTGCTTTAATTCCATCAACTCTCATGCAACAGTGTGGGAATGCTCGATGGTTAAGTGCAAGTTTTGCTACTACAGTGCATTGGGCCCCAACCACTTCTCCTTTACCTTAAAAAAATACAGAAATCTAAGAGATTACTGTTACAATCAGGTTGTTTTAAAAAATGTAGCATTATTAAAGAGCACAACGTGAACTGAAACAATACATAAAACATAGAATTAAGTACATTAAGGCTTCTTCCTTTTCAATTAAAAATCCCCCCCCCCCAGTTTAAGATTAAGAAGACCCCTATAGCTTGAGAAGAAAACTCCCTGGTTATCGAGATCAACACCTCCATTAGGAGGGGTCATGGAGAGCTGGTTAGACGGCTACACGCTGCTAGGTAAACATGGAGGTACTTCAACAAGGGGGTGTCTCTGTGCAGCTAACTAGATCTAGATGTGTGGGAATCCGGGCAGACAAATTTGATGAAATCAGAATGTGGTTGGGTTTAGCTCCACTCATGCGCCATGACAGCAGTCATGGGCATGCCATCATTATATGTGTTCAGTTCTGGTTCCCTGTGAGAGTCTGTGAGGAAGACTTCAGTATACACTGCAGCACAGGGTGGGACACAGACACTTCCCAAGGCCACTCAGAGCTGAAGAACTGCAGTCCAATGGCCGCTTGTTTCCCTGAGTTGGTGATTCAAATGTCATTTTGAACAGCCTTCCATTCAAATACTATTAAAATGGAAAATTTAAACTACTGTGGAGAGAAATAAAGCCACGAAGTTTGGTGCTTAACTAGATAAAATATTTCTCTTCAGACTTCATAGTATTTTTCAAAGTTCCACTTTTGTTGTGGTTCCATTGGGTTACAAGCAGCCAGTTTCAGGGTCTTCTGAGAGAAATTCCCCTCCATACATAATAACTGCTGATAGTTTTCAAAAACAATGTGATCCACCTGAAGAGAAAGAGGATATGGGAATGAGCTACAGACTAAACTTGACAACAGAGATATAAAGATCTAATAAGCAATTCAATCCCCCAGGAACTTTTCTGAATTAAATTAGAGATATGAGGACAAACTTTGGAAGACATCAAATTTGTCTCTGTCTCAAACTAAGTGATCTAACTTCTCTGCACTGTAATGCGTTCATTCATTAAAAAGTGCATGGTGATGTGGCTAATAACTATATTATTTAATGGAATAAAATCTGATTGCCACTTTGTCTATTGGGTGGCTACTTCACTGATGGTGGCAAACTAAGAAAAAAATCATATAGTATGACAGAGAGCAAGTTTGTTAATTTATGAATCCAGCCTAGGTCTCAGAAGGTTTACTTGTATTGGCAAATGCTGGAAATGACACATTTTGTTTGTGAGCCCCTTATCTTATAATATAGAACGCTAAATGTCCAGTGCCTATATTTAGTTAGAAAAAGACAAGAGTATTCCAGATGATCTTAATATTGCTGAATTAAAAATGAGAGATAATCTACTTAGAACCAACTATGGCTTTGCAGTTTTTAGCTTGTAAATCTCAATTTTCCATAAATATGACCATGATAATTTTAGTTATTAATAAATTAGTTTACTATAATTTAATAAGTTAGTTTAATATAATATATTATGATATAATTAATTTTTTTACCCAGAAAAGGATGCTTTTCTGCTAAGGCATTTTTAAATGTATTTCCATAAAATATTAAGATTCTTATAAAACCTTGGAAGAATGATGCTTGCATATATTTAAGGTTGTGTGCCGTAGGCGGCCTTGAAGCAGGCCATTCAGCAATCTCTAGACAGTTTTCTGTGGTGGAGGGCAGAGGTAACTAAACCACTTCTTTCCCATCAAAGACACATAAGGACCAGTGATAGGGAGGACTTATATGCTCCAAATCTGGCACTTGAGTGAGAGGCAAAGTCCAGAGCATCAGAGGAGGACTGACTTAGGGAGCATTTAAAAATGCAAATTTAGAAGTGTGTAATTTTAACTAGTCATTGCTATCTAGAGTCAAACTCTGAAAAGAAAGAGGTTGTTATCCACAGTCCCTCTCCATTTCTCTTCTTTTTAAAGGCTTACATATCTTAGAGACTGCTCTAGCTATGTCTTGGATGCTATCCCCAAGGCTGATGGGTTAAAGACCTTGTCCCCAGGGTGGAACTATAGGGAGATGATAAAGTATTTGGAGAGATGAGGCTTCCTGGCAGATCTGCAGGTCAAAAACAACAAGGTCAACCTAAGATGAACTCAGACCACTAAAACGGAGCTGATTCCACCCTCTCCCCTTTAATTATCTAAGGTATTTTTCTAAAATGGTAGCAAGGGGCTTAAGAGAATTTGTATGAAAATTGTCAAAAGAAAAAAGAAAAAGGAGAGACAGACAGACACACACACACACATACACATACACAGACACACACACACACAGAGAGAGAGAGAGAGAGAGAGAGAGAGAGAGAGAGAGAGAGAGAGAGAGAGAGAGAGTCAATTGCAGGCCATCTATCTCTGGCCATCTACATATATCTCAACATATATATATATATATGTATACAGAAAAGGGAACTGGAATCATTCTAGACAGCAACACTTGTAGAAAGCATAGAGTTTCTTGCTTTTTCCAAGTATTCCACCTGTAGACACTTCTGGTAACCCATGGGTATAAGTTTCCGCAATACGCATGACATTGTTGTTTGATTTAAATGAATTTTAGAATCTAGGATGATAGTATCAATATAATAGGAAGAAATGGGTGCCTTTAATTTAAATCACTCAGTTGAAAGAAATTTTGAAAAAAGAGCAAACAAAATTAAATTAAATTAAAATGTGGTAAAAATATTCTTTATGCCCCTGAGTGAAACTTTACCCTATCTCTATTGTTACAGACAGCATTGAAGGCTTCTGACTGGGGAGGTTGATGATGAGAGTTTTATGTCCCCTTTGACTGAAAGTTGACTTTGTGGTAAAGGATGGTACAGGTATCTTGCTTACCAGTTCTGGATGAAAGGCAGATGCTGACTTGTGCAACCATTTAAGCCTGTTGTTTCTGTTATCACAAGGGTGCAGTGTCACGGACCCTTTATCAGGGATGGGCGCCACACACCACTCTCCGTGCTTAATAAGTCTTACCCAGGTATAATTAAATTGTTGAAGCTGTAGGGAATAGGACCAGGAAAGGCCATTCAGTTAGCAAGCAGAGGCGGGGAAGTCGCCAAACCTTTTATCAGCAATAGGTGAAACCATGTGCACTCTGATCCAATGAGGTAAGTGCATTATTTTACCTGCCCATTGTCATATTTTTCATTGTTATGTCTGTGAGCAAGACTATTTCTGTTAGGTTTCACTAATAATTTTCATGTGTCTACCATACAGTTAATAAATATTCTGGTAATAAATATTACCAGAAGCAGTGTATGTTGTTAGTACCCTAAGTATACGTCTGAATATGGATGTTATTTCCAGTGTTGTGAGTTACAGGCAATCTGGGTGCTAAGTATTGGAGTGTGTAAGTCACCACGCAGTTAAGATCCCTGTCCATCAGTGGCTTTATGTGGATCAAAGCCCAGCCTTAGATTTCTTCAGTGGAGATTATCATACCTTCTTCTTTCAGACTCTCATTTGGACTCAGGTTGATTTATTCTAATGGATGGAAAGTTATTGAAATATGTCTGTGCCACCATGTAACATCTCCCGATTCATAGGATCAGCTTCTAGGGTAAGTCCAGACTGGAGGATTGACAGTGTCTAAAATAAGTATCACTTCAGGTAATTTAATAGTGTTTCCAATCCTTAAAAATAATTTGACAGTTATTTGAAAATAATTTAAGGTTGGTTGATTCATTTATTCTAAATCTCTTGTCCTTATGAAATTTGCCATGGAGGGGTCATAGAAGCATAGGACAGAAAAGATATTGAGATGTTTTCCCTCTATGAATCATCTATAATGTAACTGGAGTATCTTTTATCTGCAGTGTTAAATGTTACACCAAGGACTTTACACATGATAGGCAAATGTCCTATCACTAAGCTACATGTCCTATCATTTTTGTACAATTTATTTTGAGACAAAATTTACCATGTAGTCCACGATAGCTTTGCATTTGTTATGGAGTCTAGGAAAGCCCTAAAATCATTATTTTCTTGACTCAGCCTCTCTAACAGCTGGCAATTATAGGCCCGTGTCACTATGACTGGCTTCAAGTTAAGATTTAATTTAGACTATAAGGCTATATTAAAGAAATGGTAGCAAGTCTTGCCACTCAAAGAATAGTCTCTGAATCAGCATCTTGTCACCCAGACACTAGTTAGAAATGCTGGAACTCAGACCCATTATGGACCCTGTAAGTCAGTCTTACCTAACAAACTCCCAAGGTGAATTGTGTGGGTATCAGTGTCTGAGAAGCATTGAAAGACAACAGACCAGGAGGTTATATAGTTACTAAGATAAGCTGGATATCACCGTAGAAAGAGTTTAAATGTAAAAATCTAAGAATACTTGTAGTTAAATAAGGAACAGGAATTAAGGGTGAAGCTAAGTATTTCATTTCTCCTGAGTTGTTTTAGATGAATAAATGTCTGGTATTAAACCTTATCAATTCTGACCCAATCAAACTAACTTCCTCTACATTCCTGTCCTTTTTATTATTCAAACAAACCACTGGCAAGAGAAATTCAAAAGGTTCAAGAGGGTCCAAGTGAGATGGAGTTTTCTGCTAGGAGGTGGCTACTCAGACTTGGGTCCCCCCTTCCCAACTCATTGGTATTCAAGAACAGAAGTTGGGTTTTCGGTGAAATACTGATTTTACAGGTATGCTAAGTTCCTACAGAGGTTGTTTTAAAGGAGCAAATTATTGAATATTTTTATATAGTTTAGACTAATTCTGTAGTTGGTTTTTCTATAATTTATGACTTTCTCCACTGTGAATTGTTAATAAGCAAAAAGTTATTTCTTTCAGTGGATTCTTTAAACATATCATCTTCTCTCTTTCCTAATTATGAAAATGTTTCCTTGGCTTCAGGTTTACGATCCACAGCAGATTTACACTGACAGACATGCCTCCGATTCTACGGGCAACTCGGGAATAAGATGTAGAGCTGGGATGTGCTTGAAAGGACAAGCCACACTGCTTAAATCAGGACAAAGAAATAGCTCAGAAACGCCAAGGACATCACTGTGAAAGTATCTGTCTACCAAAGTGTGATCTTCAACCTGGGGGAATGATTTGTACACATGAATAGTGTTCCCAGGAGTCCTATTTAGCATCCAAAGCAGATACCATTCTCACCTGGGATACAGGTGCTGGAAAGGGAGGTGTAATCACTTGGAGCTTGCTTACAGCACAACAGGAATATTACTTTCTCTTTCTCCTGGTCCCACACCCTGTCCCATTCACTATGCTCTGATTTTTGTGGTCATTTTGTTGAAAGATTTATTCATCAAGGACTGTGGTTTATGGGATGTCCCCAGCTGGAACAATTTGGAAGAAGGAGAAAAGTTGAGGAGATGAATAGAATCAGAAATTAAAGCTGACTCCTCAGGATGACTGCTCAGAAACATGGTTACTATATAATCTGTTGATAAACTTCTAAATTTATTATTATAGTTGTATATATGTGTGTGTGTATGTGACACAAAGCCATGTATGTCACAGCTGGTGTGTGGAGGTCAGAGGAGTAGTATGGAATTGATTCTTTCAGTACACCTTCATGTGGGTCTCAGGGATTGAACTCACATTCTATAGCAAGCCCCTTTACCCACTGAGCCATTTTGCCAGCATTTTGGGCATTTTTGTCTTTAGCACTACATCCAACATCTACAGAGTACCCACCATTAGGTTGTACTTATCAGTCCGTGTGTGTTGCCAATTCATTTCAGCTTTAAAGATAGCTATCACTATCTTCACTGTCTCTTACAAAATAGGTTAAGACCTTGTATATGTTGAGCTAGTTTTGCAAAGAAAAAAAAAAACCAAGAATAAATCCATCATGGAGCAAGGACTTCAGTAACGACAACTTTCTCCATTATTGCTTCTCTGTTGAGTGGCACTTCCTTATACCAGACTATTGATTGCATTGACATTGAGAAATGTATGGATTTCTCCTGGATGGAGGTCAATTGTCATGTGAGCAAAAAGCATGCCAGTCACTATTCATGGCTAATACAAAGAGACAGAGAACCCAGACTGAGCCTACCTGGCTGCTCCCATCACAGTCCTCCAGGATGGCTGTGATATTTTCAATGGAAACGCACTTGCCTAAGGCCATATTAATAAGCTAGGAAGCAAAATACAAAATGAGCATTAAGGACTGACATATCTTAATGTATAACAAAACATTCAGAGACATTTGGAAAATGGAAAGTAGAAGATCATAAGGTTAAAAGATGGTGGGTAGATTAGCAAAATCTGCCCTATATGATTTTCTTGATCACTTCTCTAACAGTGACACAATGTAACCCTGTCACAGCACAGCTGTCAGTTTAAGCCTGTGATTCAGTCACAGTGGCAACAAACAGAACATTAGCTTGTCATTAACTCTTTGCTGGAATGCTGAATGAAAGTGAGCAAAAGTTGGAATAGATAGTAGGGATTTGTGGGGGAGAGGGTGCTTGAATTTATCTCAATGCATATTTTAAAAGCCAGTGTCCATACCTTCAATTTCAAGCCAAGAATTACAGACTGTGTTCCTTGGCTGACCCCTCTAAGTTATCTGATCGCTTAGGTACTGAATCATATATAAATTGAGTCCTTCAGAGAACAGCAGATTCCAGCTAATTCCCTGACAGACTCTTTCTAATGACTCAGTCGAGCTACGACTCATTACAGGGAAGTCACGAAAGCTAAAACAGAGCCAAACATGAAGGCCCTTTCTGGCAGACTGGAGTTTTTAATGGATTTGCGGGGTCAAATATGGAAGAAGCTTTCTCTCGGTCACCATTTAATGCAGACAGGGTTGATTCCTTTGACGTCCTGGGCAGGACTAACAAGATGGTAGGTTAATAATGCCATTTAGGTTTTTCAATTTACTGGGGGGTATAGAGGAGAAATTATATGCATTCCGTGCAAGCCGGATAAGCTTGAGAGATAGTGAGCATGTTTGTGTTCTTTCAATACAAATCTCCAGTTCTGGGGTGCTGCAATAATAGAGACCATGTTGGTTACAGGATCATCAGATTTTATAGAGGGGTGTCTAGCGGGTTGGTTTATACTTGTGAATGCAAAGCTTAGCTAGAAGATAAGTAGGGAGGAGTTTGTGGGGTCAGAAAAGCAGAGAGAAGGATTACTGCAATCTTGGTAAAAAACATATGAGAATGGGTGTGGGCATGTGGGGTGTGTGAGGTGTGGGGGTGAACGAGTCAGAGGTGGGACTGAGCCGTTCGACACAAAGACTACCCGTCTAAGCCAGTGGGTACTAGGAAAAAGGCTTCATCCACTAGCATTGGGAGAAAACATGGAAGCTAGATTCTCTCTGAGAATCTGAAACCTCACACTGACCTTTGTTTGAGTTTGAGATAAAAATGTGTTCTGCCTGCTAGAGCTAGTACTCCTCACCGACTTTCAAGAAACATAAACAAACATCGGCAGTTTTATTGGTTGGAAATTTCTACAGTGTCTGATACAGGGTTACACAAAGCAATTCTAGGAGAACAGATCTCCATTAAAAAGAAATCTTCAAAATGTTCCATTCACAGCTTAAAATGACAAATGCCCGCACATCCACCATCAATAGGTCTGAGCAGGGGCAGTGTGGAGAACTGAGCAAGGGCACTCTAAGTTCAGGAGGCATGAGCAGACACACAAGGCATAGAACAATTCTGCAGGTCAAAGGAGAAAATCAAAACCCCAGTTGTTCTTTGGATCCTAATAGAGAACTAAGTTCCATGTCCTCATGGCTCATTCAGAAATCCTACCACAAAATAAGTTTGGGAAACTTTGGCACCAATACAGATAAGCAAGCTGCCTATCCTAGAACTTCTCAGAATCTTCCAGGACACAGTTTTCAGTTCAGGACAGTGTTTCCTGTCCCAGATCTGCTTGACTCTTAGCTGTACAACTGCACTACCCAGAATATGGTTTGGGAAGGTTTAGTTTATCTAGTTTTGTTGTTGTTGTTGTTTTGTTTAGATTTCAAACTTTTCCTTCCTGCAGGCCTTGGAAGGCACTAGAGGCAAAGGGAAAACCTCTTCTCCCTGATACTTCATGCAAACTATTTCAAGTTTAAAAAAATCAAGGACTGAGTAGCTTTTATATTTTCTGTGTTATTTCATTTTCCCAATGTCAAAGGTGGAGATTTCTGACACTTATTTACATAATTGTTAAATCTTAGGTTTAGGCTGTTTGCTAACAACATACTCTAATTTAGAAAACAGTGTTGATGAGGCTATTTATTGATTTAAAATATTATTGATTTTATGAGAAATTACAATAAAAATACAATTGATTGAACATGAATTTCAATGTGTACAGGTTGAATGACTAGAAAACATGAATCAAGAAACAAAAAGATTTATTTATTTTGCAACTTTTTCCTGATTGTCTTGGTCTACTGAATTATATTCAGTATTAATTGAAAAAAAAAAAAAACTCAAAATTTTAAAGTGATAATAACACTATTGCCAGAAGAGAGCAAATGGTATCTTCATTAATATTTGTCTGCATGAGGCAGAACAGAGAACAGAAGTACAAAAGAAGAGTCTGGTGAGATCTGGCGAAATGTATACACAGCATTTTCATACAGTAGGGCACAGGCATCTGCAGGTGATTTTTTGTGAGGAAGAGAGCTTTTCAACCATCAGTGGCAACTTCCAAAGGAATCAAAAGGTAGTTTGATTGCACCCTCTGGTGGCTAAAATTCAGTAATGCTACCGCTCAGATTCTCTGGAGAAATTTATTGAGCCTTTTGGTTGGTGGCCATTCTTTTTTGGAGGAAGGAATTTAAACTTGTAAGTGATGATGTTTAATGTGTCGAAGGCCAATCTATCCTTTCTACTTAGGTATCTAAAGTAGCTGATGCCTACTTTGACCTATTCCAAATCCTGCTGAACTCTTGGGGGCTGTTCATAACACTTTTCTATAAATAAGCCAGGTTTCATGTATTTATTGGTTAAATTTTATAAAAATCAGAGCAAATATTCAGAATGATCTCCTGTTTTTAATACCTTCCATAGATCTCCCTAGTAGGGACAACAGCAACATTTCTTAGCAAGTCTTTGTTATCAGGAGATTTAACAGAATGGGAGAGGGGCTGGTAATTACATCTATTTCCTAGGAAGAGCCAGAGACCAATGTTCTACTGACAGTCAGGTTAGAGATCTCCCTGAACATGGGGGCGGGGCTATGAGTGAAAACATAAAAAAGTGAACTAAAAGACTAAACACAAATGTAAACATGAGCTCAAGTGGAGGACTGGCTTGTCACATGCCATCACAAGAAACTGCACTCCTGGGTGGACTCCAGGCTTTGCCTCAGGGTCTCAACTTCTCCAAGTTTCCCTTTGCACTGTGCCCTATTCAAACTATTTGCCTCAGTTTACCCATTTGTGAAACCTCCTTTAATGCTTTGACTATTTTTATTATTTTCAACCTCTCTACAAAAGTTTTTCAGAACCCAATTAAAGCTTGTATTTCCCCTATATTTAAAGCCTGTATTCAACCCCGTTGAAGAAGGGAGGAAATTTAGAAAGAAAATTAGCCACAGGGATCTACATGAACTGACTCTCGCTTCTCTACCTATGCTTCTCCATTTATCCCCTGACAGTAGCATTCACCTCATGATATCTTGATTGCCACAGCCTGTCCTGAGTTGTGTAGGAGTTGTACCTCCACCCCTCACTCTCTTGTGAACTGGGTGGACACCATGTCACAGGCCTGATTTCTAATCGTCTGACAGAATTTTTTGACAGCACTCATTTAAAACACATCAGCACTCCTGGCCTGTTCCTTCATAAGAGTCATTGTATTCTGTATCTATCCTTTGTTTTCTTATTATCCTTGTTTTCTATTCAGTGTTGAATTCCAAAGGGAGAGATGAAGCCTACATCCTGACATACTGCCTGGTCTCTTATGTGCAGTGTAGGTATGGGATATTTAGTTATCAGTCATCATGACATATGACAGATTTCCTCAGATTTTCCTCTAACAACTCTCAGCTATCTATACTCTCTCTTAGTGGCATCCATGCCTGCTGCTTAAAGTATAGTATGTCATTCTTTTCTAAGCATGCTTGAAAGAGTTTCTGTTGTCTTAGCAAATGACCATATTAACTTACCACGCCACTAGCTTTCACAATGGGTGCCTTCAAGTCAGGAAAGACATTGTCCAAGTACCACTTGAAACTTTTGCACTTCAGCTTCTTCCGCAGCTCCCTTTGCTGGGTAAGGTTGCCCACATCCAGCCCTTGGTCTATGAGATGATCCCCATGGCCGTAGAAGAGTTCCTTGTATTCATCAAGCCAGACCTCAGCAACCCGCACCAAATTCCGTTCTACTGTCTTCATACGGTCTTTGGGGAAGGAATATGGATTGTCATTTCTGAATATGTGACCCACTCTGGAACAGGGAATGATCTCAATTTCACCACCACACATCCAGACCTGGGAATGAGTCAGTGAAAAGCACTGATTATCAAGTGGTGGTTCACAAATCACAGGCAATTAACAATGCCACAGAACTATCTGGAAACACTTCCCCCGCCTGCTAAGTATTAACTTGCAATTTAGAAAAGCATTTTTCACAAAAGAACAGAAAATCCAGCAGGCTTATTTAATTTTGTATAGGCTGGACTGCTTTCTAATCCATGAAACAGACTATTTCTTTTTCCTAATCATCTATGCAAAATTCTATTTATCTCTTTCCTAAAGAACTCTTTATAGAAACCCAATATATAAAATATGTCATAAGTATTCCTGTTTGGATTGAATCATAGAATAGAGTTTATTCAGGGCATGGGGAGAGGAGTTGAAAGAAAGGAAGAGAGAGCAGAGAGAGAGAGAGAGAGAGGCAGGGGAGGGAGAGAGGAAGGGAGGGAGAGAGGAGAGAGAGAGAGAGAGAGAGAGAGAGAGAGATGAGTAGAGGCTGACCATGAGCAAGTGGAGAGAGAGGGAGAGGGGAATGGGGAGAGAGGAGGAACAGGAGCAAGAGGAGAAGAGAAGAAAGCAAGAGCAAGAGAACGAGAGAGGAGGGGCAAGCAGCTCATTTTATAGTGAGTCAGGCACACCTGGCTATTGCCAGGTAACTGTGGGGCAGAGCCTAGACTAAATGCCAACAGTTATGGCTATCCATTTGTTCACTTTCCCCTTCCTTGGAGAACTGTAGGTTTGTGGTAACCAATTCAAAACAGTTCTTGGTCAAGACCTCCAAAGTTACACTCATTTGAGGAAAGACTACCCATCCCCATAGGAAAGCTACTGGTAGAGTTCTATTGTTCTTGCTAAGGCTTTTCTGGACACGAGTCAATGATGATGTCACTGCATACAGGCTCCAAGGATACTGTAGCACACACGTGGTTTGCTGGTGGCCTGGGGGGATTATTTCTCATTTGTATTAATCAAGATTATCCATTGCAGATATTTCTACTGCTTTCAGCATATTAGAGAACTATTCCAAGAAAGCCACTGTATGTCACAGATTAATCCCAGAGTAATTTCTATTAAGGGGGAATTTCATAGCTTTTATGCAGAAAAAGAAATATTTCCCCCATACTTAGACATAGAAACACTGTCGTGAAGTATTAATTCTAATAGTTTTACAACAGTGGCAGATTCTTCCAAAGTTAAGTCTGGGAAATGAACCACTGTGCCATGGTGAAGTTTCTTCTCTGTGGCAGTCACGTATGTGATTGTATCAGTAAAGCGAAGCCACTTGAGAATCATAAACGCTTATGTGTGTATGTTTGTGCGTGGTGATGCTTGTGTTTACATGTATGTGGAATGCACAGGGTAACAGAAGATGTCTTCCTCAATTGCTCTCCACTTTAATTTTTGAAGAGTTTCTCCTACTGAATGTGGAACTCACTGATACAGCAAGAGGAACTATAGACACATTACAATTACCGCAGTTGACTTTCTACATGAGATCTGAACTCAGATCCTCATGCTTGTGTGTCAACCACTTTAGCAACTCAGTCATCTCCCCTGTCACTTGAATACTAAACTTTAAAAAAAAATAAGAAGAAACAGTTAGTGGATACCTTGAATGAGAGCTCCATATTTTCTCCACCCCAAACATCAAGACCAGGGTCATAAGTTCCAAGTTCATAAAAGTAACTTTTGTCAACGGAGAATAATCCACCTGCCATGACTGGGCACCTACAACAACAACCAAAAAAGGATTGTCTTAAGCCTTTATTCCATGATAACTTCTAGCAGGGGTCCTCTGTGTGGCTATGGGGAGTTTGGAGGCATTTCTGGATAGGTGCAGGGCAGTCTTGAGATGGAGCCAGAAGTTTGGCTTTACTGAAGTGCTTTTGGTTCATGGCGATTTAGCCTGATGGTTGGAAAAGACATGTGTGGTACTATGATTCTTATTTCCTAAATATATTCTGACTCAACCCCTGGGGTTGTTATGGATTCTCTGGGTCACGGCTAAATTGGATACATTTCAAATTGAATTTAAGGATGAGGGATAGCAAACTAGCTTCTCAGGACATTTTGCTTGCTTTGATAAAGTCTTGAATAGAGCTATAATTTTTGTTATTGTTGTTTTTTGAGACAGCAACTCACTACTGTAGCCTAGACTATCTTTAAACTTGCCACCCTCCTGCTTCTGGCTCCTACTGCTAAGATTATAGGTGTGTGCCATCATGTCTAATTGATTCCTATAATTCTTGCTGGTTTTCAGAACAATAGAGGATAATTTTTTTAAGACTTATCTTCTATCTTTACAAAAGGACTTAGGACTGCTGTCTAGTCTTCAGCTTCACACACTTACCTTATTATATCTGTTTCTTTAATTCCATTTTTTGCAACAACATCTGGAGGGATTGTTCTCCAGCCAAAGTTCATGGGCCAGGTAAAGACACCTCTTTGGAAGTTGTCCACTGTCATGTAACTAATTCAGAACAAACCAAACAAATGAAATTTGCAAATGTAATTTTCAAGATTATTTGTGTCTCTATTGACTTCACTAACACAGCTTCGTGACCAGTTCAGGTATGGGACAGTTGTTGATACCTATGACTCTGTATCATCACCTCCGGGAAGCTTATAGATAGAAGTCACATGGGTGGTTGGCTGGTAAGATCAATTGTTTCAACTTAAATTCATCTCTCAGTCTACAATGGCCATTTTAGAAGAAACAACATAGAAGAACATATAGACTTCCTCTAAAAAAAAAAAAAAAAAAACTTGAGAAAAATAAATATCTGGGTGTTCAACTGACTAGCAACAGGATGTATATGATAATAAGCAGTCATATTTATTAACAGGTAAATATTGGTGTATTGGCCAGATAGATTACTGAATTGATAGGTTCTGAACCGAAGATATTGATCATGTTTTTTCACTTCTTTGGGTGAGTAGGTCATGCTTCTTAGGTTCTAACATCACACATATGAGGGACGTTACTCTTACTCTCTGGTGTCAAGGTGTGGTAGTATTACCTCATGTCCTTGTCATTGATCACTTCAATTACTGGACAGGCCACTTTCTTTCTATTTAAATAAACTCTTTCCAGCAGGGGCTCCAGCCAGCCCACATTACACTCCACATGGGAGTCTAGGAATGTCAGCACATCACCTGTAGAGTGAAAAAAATCATTGGAAAATCGTGTCATATGGCAAGAGCATATACTTCATCATTAAAGGTGTTAGGGATTGTTCGAGAGGCATGACTGTGAACATGGCTGTCTTCTTTTCGTGCTGAGTTCTTGGTTCCTAGAAGTTCATTTTTGTAATAATATGGAGAGAGTTCAAGGACAGAGATTCTGTGGAATAAGCACCACTCACGACTAGAAACAACAGGCCAGCTGTGACAACCTTGCTTCTCTGTTGCTGTAATAAACAATGACTGAAGCATCTTGGGCAGGAAAGGATTGATTTGGTTTAAATGATGCAAAAATCACCCACCATTGATGGAAGCCAAGGTCTACTCAGCTTGCTTTCCTATACAACTTGGACTAGTGCCCAGGGGTGGCACCATCCACCGTGGCATGGTTCCTCACATATTAATCATTACTAAAAAAAAAAAATGCTGTACAGACATGCTGGAAGGCCAGTCTGAGAGACACTTCTTCATGAGAAGTTCCCTTTATTCTTATTATTGCTTTCACTAACCACTCCAGACCTGGCTGCTCAGTTACCATGTCTTACCATGTCTGAGCAAGTCTTACCATGGAAGTGCCTCTGTTCTACCCAGTATTTTTATCTGTTTCTTACTACAAATTTGAAGTATAGATGTATTTTAATTCCTACTTAAGAGATAAAGGTTGGAGGAACAAATAGCTAGGGCACCGTTCCAAGGTAATTTATCTCAGGTGCCATGTAAGAGTATGAAACAACTCATTACATAGTTCACAATGGGAAGCCACATCTGCGCTCCCTCCCCACCTGGCCCGGAGCCTACCTAGCTGATATTCTCATTCATCTGTTGCCAGGACCTAGGGGAAGTAGCACCTGCCTAAAACATATTTTGGAATTTTTATATTGCTTTATTTGGAGGAAGAGGAGAATCTCCTACGCACAGATACCGTTGCTCCACTTTCAGATATTTTGTTTTAAAATAAAATCTTGGGATTGTGTTAGATAAGAAAGCAAAGAGTTCCATGCATAGCTGGCTCCCGGTAGTGTTTCTAATTGTGATGAGATCATCATATGTGAGGCTGTGCTGATGCAAAGAGGCTGAGAGGCATGAGGAAATATGGAGAGGGGTGAGGGACACACAAGTAACTATGTCCTTTTTGCTTTACCCTACAGTATGCTTCTAAGATCTACCTAATACTCACTCTTAACAAATGGCTAATAGTCCTTATTTTTTTTTTTTTTGATGAAGTGTTTAAACTCAAATTCAGACTAACTTAACCCAATCTTGGTTTTTTAATTTTTTAAAAATATTTGTTTATTTTTTTATTTATATGAATACACTGCAGCTGTCTTCAGACACATACTAGAAGACTGTATCAGATCACATTACAGATGGTTGTGAGCCACCATATGGTTGCTGGGAATTGAACTCATTACCTTTGGAAGAGCAGTTGGTGCTCTTAACCACGGAGCCATCTCTCCATCCCCCAATCTTGGTTTTAACCTGGCATCATTTTCTGGTTTCTAGAGCTGCATACTGGTAATGCTGGCTTGTTTGGAGATGGGCTTTATGAACAATAGCAGCAGTTAGTTACAAAAAGAAGAAGAAGGAGGAGGAGGAGGAGGAGGAGGAGGAGGAGGAGGAGGAGGAGGAGGAGGAAAGAAAAATGTCCAACTTAAAGTTACTCAGTGTGCCAAATACCCTTAGCTCCTTTGTGACCATGGTACTCCACCTATGCATGGACACTATTGTATCATCAAATAGTTAGTGCTAGACCACTGTGTTTATGGTTTCTAGAAAAACATGGGCCTGGCTTTACTTAACAGCTTTGAAGTGATACTGAGGAAACCCATTTTAAACCTGCAGCAGAAACAGACTCTGGAATGCATAGAATGCTGCCCTCTAATTTCCGGAAACCTTGAAGTAGGCCAAGAGTTTGATGTTTCTTGTTGGGTAGTTACTTTAAGTGGTTAACTGAGCCTAGGGATGAATTGAGAATTTTGCTAAGGGACTTGTTATGGAGTGGTTGAGAATCCAACACAGGACTCTCACTGAGGAGTTTCCTGCTCTATGCCCTGCCTTTCTTTGGTGAATAATTCTCACTAATATATTGTTGCTAACCTACCCATAGAACCTTGATATCCTGGTTGATCCTGTGGAACTCCTCACTCAGTTAGCAGCTAACTGATATAACCTTTGTATGTGTATTAGACTCAGACTCCCAAGCTCTGAGGGTACCATTGCCGTTACTAATAGTAAGAGAACTGGTTAGCTGCTGATTATTTTGGAGATGATCCTTTCAGATTTCAAAAGTTAATAATCTTCTAGGGAAAATAGTCTGAATTTTATTGTTCTGTGTCCTTGACTGTCTAGCCCCATCCTTGTCAGATGCATGTCTTTTTTTCCCTGTTAATCTCATTGGATGAATAATTTGAGGACAGACATGGCCACGTAGACACCGGACTCAGATTCTCAATTTTTATCTTTTTGTTGACTAAAGCATTCCTGAGAATATTTCTGCTGAGCATCTTTGACTAATCTCTGATTTTCAAGAAGTCTTCAGACTTTCTAGTTCCCAACTCATGGCTGCTCACAGGCCTGCAGACACTCAGGGTAATGAAACAGATACACTCAAGGCCAACCCGCCTTGTTCAAAGGCAATCTCTGAAGTATATTCTTGACGAAACTTAGCACAGGTCAGGCTTGCTTCCTGAAGCGAGGGTGCATCCTTAGTCAGGATGCTACCAACCCTATCATGGCATAACTTTCCACTTTTCTCCAAGCTCTCAGATACTGGCCATCCAGTAATACTGCGCAAAGCATTGCCCTCAAATCATGCATTCCACAGGAGAAAGGAACATAAAGTGAAAATAAATGTTCTCAATCTTTATAGCAATTTAATAATTTATTATTTACTGTGTAATGTGTGCAGTGATTTCTTAGTATTCACAAGGCATAGCACCATTCTCAGGTGCTGACATTGCTTATTTAAATATAATAGTGTAATATTTTCTGCATATTTTCACCCATCCCTGGATCACTTATAATACCTAATTTATGTAAATAGTTGTGATACCAAGCCATCTAGAGAATAATCACAATAATAACCAGTCTGACTGTGTTTAGGACAGGTGAATTTTTTTTAAAAAAATATTTTAATCCAAAATTGGTTGACGCCATAGGTACATAAGGAGGGCTGGTTGTATATATGTATATACATATATAATTATTTTGACTGTTAAAATGGACCTGTGGTTTTCTATATCATTTAAATTTTTTTATCTTAAAGAAATTTGTTTTACTGTGATTTACAGTGGGGTAGTCCTACAAAACTTAGAGGTGACAAAAATGTCCTCTTTAGCTTCCTTGGGCAGAACTTCTTACTAGGAAGCAGTAAGGAGTTAAGATACACAAAGCCGGGGTTTTCCAGATGGAGATCTATGAACCTTAGGAAAGCACTCAGTCAGTATGTTGGGACTATCCAGTAACACAGACGGGAAGATAGTATGTACTGCAAATGCTATTTGAAGAGATTTCTTCTGGGTCACATATGTACCTGGACTGTGATGTAAAGTCTATTTCTTAACAGAAGCCCTTGTCAAAGAGTGTAACATTTACCACATCAAACCCGAGTCACTGTTCTCAAGATTATTGATAAATGTGAGACACAAATTTAAATTTTTACATTTGGATTCACTAAACGTAAAGACAGTATTTTATGGAGAGAACTGCAATCGGTTGCCACTGTTCCTAACCAAGTTTATCTGAGGAGAGTGCCCCAGCCCATACTGCTGTCTAATAGTTGGGCTATTTGGGCCATTATTGCCAGCATACTCTGTTCTTTGTGCGGGATGGGAGAAATCTCATTGATAAGCAGCATGGTTTTCACTCTGTATTCATTAAGTTTCTCCTCATGGATGTCTAATTTTCATTTTAAAGTCAACACGAGGTATAATAAGAACTCACTGCAGTGCCAGACCTACTCCTCCAGCTATGGCCCCATGATTCATCAAGTAGCTCTGATGCCAGTTCAAGGCTTGTTGTTGTTGTTGTTGTTGTTGTTGTTGTTGTTGTTGCTGTTGTAGTTGTTCTCATTTCCCCTCTCATCATGTCTTATCTGATGGTGCATCCTGTAGCCTCCCTACCCAGTATAAATTATGAATCTGACTGTTCTTCCAGCTGCCCTTGTTCCTCTCTGGTCCAGGACAACTGTAATAGCCTCCTAACTGAATTCTCTGCTTCTTTCCTCTCCTCTCTCTGATATCCATTTTGTATATGGAGGCAGCCTGAGCTTTTAAAATGCAAATCAGACAATTTAGCTCTCTTTTCTCTGACCTTCACTGGTTTTCCAGCCTGGCATGCAGAACTCTACAGAAGTTTTATGTTTGTCTTTTCTTCCAAATGAACCTCTTACCACCCTGCCCTCTGGTCAGTTCTCAGCAGGACATAAGAACTCCTTCTTTGCTTTGGAAGTGTCCAGCTCATATCTGTGCTCCACACTTGTACATGTGAATATTTTTCAGCCACCTGTCAGCTGATAAGTTCCGTTTCTAAATTATTTCTTAACTATCATATTTTTGCATTATTCATAGATTTACTTTACTAAGGAAATTAATCTTGGAGAGACATTTAAATTTTCAAACACACTCTGTCAGGTGGGGATGATGAAGGATAAGCCACATCAGTGTGATACACATGCATAGAATTTCATAAGAAAACATTATTTTGTCCTGTGAACATATGGTAAAAAACTAAAGTTACTTCTGGGCACATAGCTCAGTGGTAACCCATGTCCTTATAGGTATAAGACCTTGGGTTTAATACTTAATATCATAATTGATAAATTAGAATAAATACAAATATAAAAAAATCTTAGCTTAACTAATTTCATTGTGATTCATTTGTTATTCACTTACAATTTCAACTATAAAGTGTGATGGTTAATCTTGGTTGGTAACTTGACTGGATCAAAAAACACCCGAAAGACAATCTGCTAGGCACCATGTAAGGAAATTTCTTCATCAAGTTAATTGAAGTGGGAAGATTGACCCTCAATGTGGACAAACAGCTTCCAGGGCAGCCCAGATAAAAGGAATAGAAGAACAGAGCTTGATTTTTTTGCCTGCTCGCTCCACTCTTGCTAGCAAGGTTGTCTACTCTGCTGTAGCTCCTGTATTTCTTTGCCAAGATCAGAACCTAGCTTCTTTGTATCTCCAGTGTGGAGTATAGACCACTCTTGTGTAGCAGTTTGCTTTGAGATTAAAACTTTCCATCTTGAATGGAAACTTCTTAAGAGAGGATGTTAAAGGGAGGTAAAATAGTAGTGTTCTAAGAGGGGTTGGTTAAAATACTACAGGAAAGTTCCTTGAGATGGGAATTAAACAACTCAAATAGCTTCAGGAAGTCCTTGAAAGTGACTAGATTCACTAGGCCCCTCCATATCTGTATTTCAAAAATATACAGATAGAAAAGACTGACAAGAGGAGACTTATAGACAAATCTAGCTGCCTGGAAGAAGCAGAGGCCAGGTGACCTGTGTAGAAGAGACAAAGACCACTTGAGATGCCTGGAAAGAGGCTCAGATCAATTGAGCCACCAGGAAAGACCACTCTCCAATCTGTTGAGCTCCCTACCGGTTGTGAAGTGTGCTCTAAGTTCCTAACTTTTGTCAGCCATCCCTCATGCTAAGTTGAGCTTTGGAGATACAACTGTCTTTGAGTTATTTCTGCTCCTGTAAGCAAACCTGTAAATAACACTGATAAAACTCATAGGTTCACTAAGTTGGATTTTAGTGGTATCCATACTTCATGGGCTCCTCTATATGAGGTGAGTAGATTTGGTGTTTTATCTCCCTAGGAAAAAGTCAGTAATATAACAAAAAAACTACTCTCCAGAAATTCTCTAGACCTTCAGTGGCAGACAGAGACCACTGAAATGCTCAGCTTCATGGACTATATTTTCAGACTCTCCCATATGTGTCAGCCATTGTTGGACTACCAGACTGTGTTGTGTAAGACAGTCTAATATCTCTCCCTTTACTATATGTTCAGTCTACCAATTCTTGTCATTAAGAAATCCCAGACTAATACACAAAGGAATCAACTCTTTTAGCAAACCGGTGGGATGATAAGAACATTTATGGGGTCAAGTTACAAGGAAATAAGACTCCAGTGAGTATCATAAGAATTTATTTTCTTCAAGCTGATGGAGACAGGCAATGCCAGAGCTTCCAGAGATGGAGTGCCACTAAGTGCCTACAAGCAATTAAGAGTGTAGTCAATGAGAATGTAGACTGTAGGCTTGGGTGTCTGGGTGCAGGTGCTTCCATTGCCACTGACCAGCTTGAGAGAATGAGAGGTGCTATCTACAGAACCAGAGCTGCAGGGGCATCTGATGGGTAGAGAAGGTTAGGTGAGGGGTAGGAGAAGAGATGGGTAGAAAAGAAGAAGGGAGAGGAAAAGAGATGGGATCTGGAAGAGACTTCTTTACACACAAATGCCAGCTAGAAAAAAGAAGCAATATAGGAAAGCTATTTTATAGTCCCTCATTCTAATAATTGGTACAAGCAAGGGACAATAGTGTCTATTAAAATCCCTGTGTAAAATGTGTGAGCAATAAGGTTAATCTTCTGAATGATTAGCCCACAAGTTGCTTCCAACCCCCATAGGAGAGGTCTAGCTGTTAATATCTTAACTCTGTATAACCAAAGAGTGGAAGAGTCTAAGCAAGAAATAGGCAACTGCTGTGACCTGTGGTCCAACTGTATATGTTGATCACATGCAAATGATTTCTCTTGCAAGTAACATGAGAATCAAAAATTTAGAACATGGTCAATTGTGCAAATATATTGCCTGAAATATTAAAATAATGCAACAGCATGTCAGTGCAAGGTGTGAGGAGACTAGAGTGGGAAATTAAAATAGCTAAACAAACCAATAGCTAAAATAACCAAACAACATGAAATATACAAAGATCTTGAATTGAAAAACACTGGAGATGGGCTGCAAAGATGGCTCAGCGGATAAGAGCACTGGTTGTTCTTCCAGAGTTCCTGAGTTCAATTTCCAGCAACCACATGGTGGCTCACAACCATCTGTAATAGGATCCAATGCCCTCTTCTGGTGTGGTGCAGTGTACTTATGTACATAAAATAAAGAAATAGTTCCTTAAAAAGATAAAAAAATAAAGATACTGAGAATAATGAGGAAAGTTGACAAGAACATTTATAGGTATTTTCTGTTTTTCAATATAAAAGTATACTTATTTAAGAGACTCTCCCTAATTTTTCTGTAATTCTCAGGGAAAAACTTAGGTGTATAGTGACATAGTGTTATACTGTCTCGGAATTCCTTTTGAAAGGCTCAGAAAAAGCAGTTAATGTAACCATTCCCCTTCTCTCTTCTCTCTCTCTGTCTGTGTGTGTGTGTGTGTGTTTCCATGTGTGTCTCTGACATTTCATGTCACAGGGCTAGAAATTAATATCCACACAAGAAGAACATCTGGGTATTTCTGGTTATATTATTTCATATTCTATGTTTGTTTGAAAAACATAAATTAAAGCAAAATTTTGATGAACGAAATTTTGGGGGTGGGGCAGTTTCTTACCTGTTGCATTCTGCGCCCCAGCCAGCCTTGCTCTGATCAAGCCATGTCTCTCCTTGAGGCGAAGAATCCGAACTTTTGGAAACTGAGACATGTATTTATCCAAATTAGCTTTTAGGTAGTCTATATCAGGATAAGAACAAACCCAAAATACTTTAATTAACTGGGTTTACCAGGAGCATTTTTGCAATTTCAAATCCCAAACTATGATGTCATTCTAGTTGCCAAATTTTATCTTTGGGCCCATAATTTTATTTGATGTAATCTTATGGAAAATATTTTATGTGAGTTCCATCTTCTAAACTAACCAATTTCTCAAATCCGAGACAAGAGGCTGACTTGAGTGTATACATGTGAGAAATTTTAAGAAGACAGCACAATTTTGATTGGTTAAGACCTACCATCCACACTAACACGTCTTGGTAATGAAGGGTTAATGTGTATATTTAAGGATCATTGGACAGAACAATAACTAGAGTACTATGTTTACATAAGACAGCATGCTGCTGAGGTCTCCATTTTGAAGAAGGACTTGCTTGGTTGAAGTGACTGTGTCTGTAGGCAGTTTCCTGGCATGTAATTCTCACTGTGGGAAGGAAAGCAGCCTGACTGGTTCGTGTACAGCTTGAAGAAATCAGCCTGAGATGCAGTGTAAGTGACTGCCGGTTATACAATCTCTGCCATGCCCATAGGAACAGTCCTGCCTTATCAAGCTCCAGTTGTGGCACTCAAGAGATTTAGTCACAGGACTTAGGACTTCAGCTCATCTTCGAGCATCTTTGCTTCTTAGTTGGCTGTAGAGGGGGTCAGCTAAGGAACGTATTAGATATGTTTAAGGATGCACTTAGAGTCACTTCTGTGGCTATTGTCACCTATCTCGGGTAGGAATGGCTTCCATATTTTCTTTCTTTTTTGAGACTGAATTTACTAATGTACCCCAGGCTAAACTTGAATTCTTGATTCTCCCACTTCTGCCCCCCAGGAACTATGATTACAGGTATGTGCCACTACATTGATTTTCCTGGAATATATTTACAGCACATTTCCTACAAATTGTGTGTGTGTGTATATGTGTATGTGTGTGTGTGTGTGTGTGTGTGTGTGTGTGTTTCTGAAACTCAGGGTCCTCAAAAACAAAAATAAACCAAGAAAACAAAAACTGACTCTACTCCTCATCAAATGGGTTTCTTGCTTGGTAGCTGGCTGCTACTTCTGTGTGTGGTACCCCAATCACTCGTTAGCATTTTCCATTTTCTTCTGGCATCTGCATGCTGCTTGAGCTCACTGTGGCTATGGTGGTAACAAGAGGGAAGACAGCTCGCACATCATCCTGCTTACAGATCAAGGTTTGGCTGTCTCTCTAACATCACCACCCATGTGCTAATTTTTCTAGTTCAAAAAAGTGTGGGACATTTTGGGAATTCAAATTGTGGCGTTGCTGGGCCTGTAAGACTTCCTACACACAGAGATGCTTGGTAATACAAAGAGCCAAAGTCTTCAATGTAACAAATGAAAACAAATGGAATCTTAAAAACCAGAGAGGCTTCTGCTTCCAGACTGTACTGGAATGGGCTTTCTTTTTGATCCTTTGAAAATGTGTCTTCTCTGAGCTTTACCGCACACAGGATCTTCCTTCCTCTTCAGGGGCAACTGAGGGATTTCTATTTCTTTGCTTTCCATAGAGTTTAACTTTGGTTACTGAGTCGAAAAATAATTCTCTGAACAGGGTGGACTTTGCTTATTATAGTCCATGAAAAATGAATTGTTCATCATCTTTTGGACTCAAATGACCACCTCAGGGAGTCGCAGCATGAAAATAACTCCTGCAAAGCAGGTAGGTCCCAAAGGGAATAACCGAAACATGCAGCACAGCAGACCCCTGGATGAATGTGATCTTCTTAAAGATGGATTTGTGATGGGTTTAAATGTTTGCCTACATGTGCATCTATGTACCGTATACATGTATTGCCTGTTGAGGCCAGAAAAGGGTGTTGGATCCCCCTTGGAGCCGCAATTTTGTGCTGCTGTGTCAGTGCAGGGAGTTGAAGGTGGGTCCTCTGGCGGAAGAGTCAGTGCTCTTAACTGCTGAGCCATTCTTCTAGCTCCACTTAGTAACATATGGCCGGTGCTTAGAGTCATATTTTTATGGCTGCACATGAAACAATAGTATGGCACTTATGAACCCTAAAGCATCATTAAATTACACTCAACAAAACTCTAAACCAAACTCTATTGCCTTTCCTCAAGCTTCAGCTTTTCAAGAAGAAGTCAAGAAGGTTTTCTTACCCTTGGTGCTGAAGTCATCCACCAGCAGAATCTCCTTGATGAGGTGTGGAGGGGAGCGGTTTAGGACGCTGTGCACAGACCTCAGGAGGGCCGACCACACCTCATCCACAAAGCACATGATGATGCTGGTGGTTGGGAGGTCATTGTGAACTAGTTGCTCTGCACACCTGGGCCAGGATATAAGCACAGTACAAGAGATATGCTACTGAGATCTCAAAGGGCTCTGTACACACAGCACACACACAGACACAGACACAGACACAGATACAGACACACATACACACAGACACAGACACACACAGACACACACACACAGACACACACACACACAGACACACACACACACACGTCTATGTTACCAGTGTATATGAGTACCATGTTTATTTTGTTGTATGCACGGGCAATGGCATTTGTTGAAAATGCTGACATGGCAGGCATGAAGTCTCCTTTGGAGGGATAACACTGCAGGGAAAAGGATGTTTTTGTTTTTGTTTTTTGTTTTTTGTTTTGTAGGTGGTTAGACAACTTTAATCCTACGACCAAGAAATTAACTTCAATAACGTATTCTTTCCATGCCTCAGTTTTCACACCTGCCAATCAAGGTAGTGGTCCTCATAGAGTCTTAAAGCCAAGTGATCGTCATAGAAACCACTTAGCATAGTTCTTGGCACAGGCAGTTACTAACCAGTAGCTCTTGCTATCATTATTAAATTATATACCAGAAGAGAGCATTCTGTGTTATTTAGTATCACTATGTAGTTTATGATTGCTTATATAAATAACCATTGACAAAATGGCAAAAGGGATATCCTTCACTCCACTCAGCGTATGAAAATATTTTTTGTCACAGTGTACATGTACCAAATAATTGCACCCTTTCCCACTTCTCTATTTGAAAGTTCCTTGCTGTGACTGCTGCAGGTTAGCCACAGTTAAAGGCATTTTGCTGGCATGGAAACGATAGCCAGGCTAAGAGGGAGCAGCTGCTTGGTGGGCTGCACCTGACCATGGTCTTCTACAGGCTCTGCAGCTCATGGCTACCTCATGGTGGCATTTTCTATATTTGGCTTGTGTCGCTGGTACAGGGCAGATCCTAGTGAGACTGCCCAAATTATATTTGCCCTTCTGCTAACACACCTCCTCTTAGTAAAATAATAATCAGTGGTGCATGCAAATAAATACTTAAGTTCTCTGCCTTATTTCAGTGTAAAACTCAGACCTCTTTCCTTTTTTAGCAGATGTATGTCTTGGACAGACAGGCTCTTGGTATGTTGTTAGTAAGTTCCAGATCTGGGACTGCAAATCTGGTCTAACTTGAGCCTAGAAAAAATCCATAGAAGTTTAGATCCCCAGAATAAACATAGCTAGCAGTGGATATAGCATTTGTGAGAACCAGAGTGTCTGTCAAGTATCACAGCTCATTTTTGTTAATTTAATGAATAAGACATAGATAAAAGTAAATGCTATGGCTAAACAAACAATATTTGCTTGTTCTTTGTTATGGTTGTCAGTGTAGTTGTGAACATAGTTTAATTCAATACCATGGCAATTTCTTGAGATGCAATTGTGTACTATATTATTACATACTTCTTTAAATGATGCAAAATGAAGCACAAGATGATCAATGACTCACCCAGCATCATTTCCCTGGTTATAGCAATCATGGGAATGTAAAATGCTGTGGTCTTCATTTCACTGGTCTACGGTGAGTTTCCGAACTAATAGAGTTTGGATTGGGAGTCAGATAAGCATATGGTTGCGTATTACCTACTCCTAATTACTGGCTTGAAGAAATTGCATAACTTCTTTGCACTTTAATTTGCCAACTACAAAGCATGGATTAAAAGCTTGTCTTGGTTAAATATATATCTGATACAGAGCTTGTTCATAAGAAACACAAGGAAACTCACCAAGGTCTCTAATTTCAGTCTTTTCCTAAAGTGATTGGTTAACCTAATATACAAGGGGCTTTGGAGAATCACATCCAACTTCAACCCCAGAAAATATGCAGAAAGTCTGCACAGAAATTGAGATTCTTTGTCATAAACAAAACCAAAGATAAAAGAATAACTCATAGTTCCCTGACCCATCCATTTGGGACTGTAAGTTCCTACATTAGAACTAGTTCAGTCTCCTCATAATATGTGATTAAACTTAAGAAAATATTAGAGGGCTAAAATGAACATGTGTGACATTTTCAGGTACTGTAAAGTCAAAATAACACATTTCAATCAGATGCTTTAATCTGATTCTAATGTTAATGTAAAATAACAGGCTGCCTAAATTAATCTTATTCCGTACAAAGAGCACCTGCATTGGAATCTCTGAAAAGCATGAGCATTCCTGACTATATTTGAGGATTATATTAATTACCTGTAGTTGCTATAACACCTAAGATTTCTGCTCCAAAGTTTCTCCTAATTTATCTCTCTTCTCTTGCATTTTGCTACAAGCAGCACGAGATACCAGGTCACACCTTCAATGCTGTGCTTGCTACATTCCTTAACAAATCTCCAAGTTCAGCACCTTCAATTTCTGCTCATTTTTATGTGTTATAAGACACAATTTCGTCAAGCTCCTTGCACTCTGTAACACACATTACCTCTTCTCCAGTTCCCAGTCACCTGCTACTGGATCCCTGCAAGCCATCAGGAGAAACACTTTTCAAGCCCATATTTTTAGCAATATCTTTTCATGACAACATAAATGTCCATGAGGGTGATGGGAGGCTTTTCTGCAGAGTGCCTCACCTTTGACCCCCACAAACCTCCTCAGCACCCACATTGTTTCTATCGACATCTTCAAGACAGACATTCCAGGTGTTTCTATCATGATTGTCCAAATTCTCCCACCTTCTGCCTTGTATTTAATGATCCCAGGTTTTGCCACACAGCAGTCACCTTTTTGTTATGTAAAGAATTGTTTTAGACTGTGGGAATTACATGTCCATCAGTTTACCCAAGAACTTAACAACTCAAAATAGGAAATAGCTATTATTTTGGAGGGTAACATACCTATATGTTTTAAATTTGGGACTCCTCCTCGTCCTAACTCAAAAGTAGGCTTAGTTATAACTTAGATAAATGTTAAGTTAGCCATTTACTCTCTCGTTTCTTTCTCTCCTTTTAAAAACCATGTTTGGAGCTTTTTTATGTTTATAATTTTTGCAGAAATCCACAAAATATTAGTTCGTCATGAATTAAATATTGATAATCAAATTTAGAAAAGAATTAGCACAAGGAAAGCCACCAGTTGCAGGCTTGTCAAGGATTAATTAAAAAATTGTAGTTGATTGTGTAATGAGCAACACTTGAAGGACAACTTGGGAAACATAAAAAGTAAATTCTGAAATGTATTTTATACAGCATCTTATGTTTCTAAGGTAAGGTTTCAATTCTCAGAAGCGGTGGTGCTGAGCAGGAAAGACCGGAGTGATGAGACCGTGGGCCACTGAGATGGGTCTAGGTGAGACTATTATTAGAATAATTACTCCAAATCAGATGCAGGAACAGACAGAGTTTTGTAGACTATTTTGTAAGAAATCTTTAAAAAGAGACAGAAAGCTGGGGGGGGGGGCAAGTTTTTCAGCCTCTTCTTTCTTTCCTGAGGGATGGAGTCATATTTATGGGTGTGAGGGATGGTTCAGATAGAATTAAGATCTGACACACATGTCAATGACTGTTAAAATTATCAAGGGGGCAGGCTCTCCTTACACTGATCAACCTTACAGCAGCAATTAATATAACTGGCATACTATCTCTTGAAGTCCATCTCAGTATCTTCCCAGTCTCCAGAGATTTCATACTCACGTTGAGCCCAGTGGCTGTTTCCCTTCGGTGTCTTTCTTAGCTTTCTCTGGTTCTTCATCACCACTAAGCATGTGATTCTGAGATCTGGGTCTACAGCTTTGTCTCACCAGTGAACCCCAATCCCCATGCCCTTGTGGATAGCTTCATCAGTTCATTTGGGCATTAGATTCAATATTGCCTCCACAGAGCTTTTGTCAGTCACCCTGACCAAGTCCAGCTATTCTATTATTCTCTTAGAGCTACTTGTGTTTCTTCCACAGAACCCATTTGTCAATTTTATTTCATTCTCTTCTACACCCAGAATTCCTGAATGTATGTCACATCTGCTTTATTCCCAGATTACCACAAACTCCTAGGAATGTTGCACAAAATAAATTTTTGATAAATCATATTGAATGGATGGATGAGAGGACAGAGATTTGGAGTAGAGCTTAAATTTTAACCTTAAATAGCAAGAGAGAGGTGCACTGGCTAGTTTTGTGTGTCAACTTGACACAAACTGGAGTTATCACAGAGAAAGGAGTTTCAGTTGAGAAAATGCCTCCATGAGATCCAGCTGTAAGGCATTTTCTCAATTAGTGATCAAGGGGGGAGGGCCCCTTGTGAGTGGTACCATCTGTGGGCTGGTAGTCTTGGGTTCTATAAGAAAGCAGGTTGAGCAAGTCAGGGGAAGCAAGCCAGTAAGTTGCATCCCTCCATGGCCTCTGCATCAGCTCCTGCTCCTTGACCTGCTTGAGTTCCAGTCCTGACTCCCTTTCTTTTTCTTTTTCTTTTTCTTTTTCTTTTTTTTTTTTTTTTTTTGAGACAGGGTTTCTCTGTGTAGGCCTGGTTGTCCTGGAACTCACTCTATAGACCAGGCTGGCCTCGAACTCAGAAATCCACCTGCCTCTGCCTCCCAAGTGCTGGGATTAAAAGTGTGTGCCACCACTGCCCGGCTTTCTTTTTTTTTTTTTTTTTTTCCTGACTTCCTTTCATGATGAACAGCAGCATGGCAGTGTAAGCTCAACAAACCCTTTCCTCCCCAACCTGATTTTTGATCATGATGTTTGTGCAGGAATAGAAACCCTGACTAAGACAAGAGGGTATATTCCTTTGAGACAGGAGTGTGTGTGTGTGTTAACATAAACAGGTAATTTCGTGTGAAAGGATTAAAACCTACATTTTTGTTGAATAATTTTTAATCATTGCACAGGACCTGTAGATTCTAAACTGTTTTTTATGATTTTTTTAATGCATGGATATTTGCCTGAAAGTATGTCTGCTTACCACATGCATAGAGTACCTCTAAAGGTCAGAAGACGATGTCAGTTGCTCTGGGAGCAGAGTTACTCGTGGTGGTGAGCTGCCACTATGGGTGCTGAGAATAGAATAACATCTTGGTCCTCTGGGAGATGAGTCATCTCTCTAGCCCCTGGACCTATAGATTCTAAATACCTAATTTGTGTAATATAGTCTTGTAGAATCAATACATAATTTCTTTACCTCAAAAAGGTACTTCTGCTCTTGAAAGTGTTAGACTTTAGTTGTAATCTCTTCTCCTGTGATGTAACTGAAATCAAGGTTTCCAATGGAAAAGCAGGAACAGGTCATTTGCTTTGCTTTATTTGTGTAAGATAACTCAGACTGTTCTGGAATTCAAAGGAGAACTCTCTCCTAGATATATATTTGGAAGACTTTCTTGTGCTTCAACCTGGGCAGTGTTAGGTCACACACTTTTAGAGACCTGATCGTCTCTAGCAGTAAGCAGGTTAAACATGTGCCAGGTCTATAACAAACCAGCTTTCCTTGTTTACTCTCAGGCACAACAGGTCCGACCAGACAGCTCTCAGCATTAGTAACACTTAATCCAGATACAAACAGCAGCAGCGTTCCAATTCCATCTAGATTCTATAGGTTGTAGAATCACTTCAGATTATTCCCACTGACCCAAGTAAAACGAATTATCTTTGTTTCTGGTTTGTCAGGGTCTTGATTTCTGATACTTTTGCAGACGAAGGAATTGTCACTGTCGTCTAACTTATATTCATGAGATTTAGTTTTGTGAACTTTTTTCGAGATTAAGAACTTATGACTTTTTTCTAAATGATCGTTTATTACACAAACTAGGTGTTTAGAATCTACAAGTCTGGTTCTCTGCTTGAAATGACTCAAGCTCTTTTGCTTAGGGGAGTCTAGGTTTGGACTACTATAGCAACCCAAAGGCTGAAGATTATGAGGCACTCAAATGTGAGGAATTTCATCATCCTGAATGAGCTGATGTATAGCTATGGTAGAATAAGGACTCTGGTTATGAAAGGACAATGAAGAACTCAGTTCAGTCCTTTGTGGCACTGACTGGCCACCTGAGCACCAACATGACACTTAATTTTCATAACTTCAGATCTTTCACTTTTCGGATGAAGTCTATAATATTTGCATCACAGAACAGCGATGCAGGTTTCGTGAAACAATGGATATAAAAATACTGGGCAAACCTGAAAAGCCTGTGTGAGAACTCAAAATCTCTCTATCTTGACTCCCAGGTTCTGACTTTAAGCATTGGCCGGTCCCAGGACGTATTTAATCTGAATCTACCAAGTGCTTGCTCATTTATCAAGAGACTCCAATGCTGATGGGTTACCTCCTCAGCTTCTGTGTGCTCAGTCCTTTGCCACTGACTTGATTTGAATGGAGCCTATCAAATAGAGACAGCTTCAAATCAGAACACTGAGGGAATGATAACATTCTTTCATTTCTATGAATTTTTCATTTTATTCCAGCAGAGGCAAAACACATCATGAAGGTCAAATCTCAGTCTTTATGGGTTTGAACAGAAGGTCGGAAGAATATGTTTCAACTTCTATTTGCAATTCAACTACAGCTTCCATGGGAGCCTAGAGCTCCCGTCTCTCTACCCCCTGATATCTATAGGAGCATCAGGAGAATCAAGTGACCAGCTGAGGTGCTCTGTCTGGAATTATATTCTTTCCTAAGACCTTAAAATTATGCCTCCCGCTGATAAGAGGGTATAGGAATATGAGGATTTTACTTTTGTGATTTGTTCTTTTTTAGGGTAAACAATCCTTGACATTTGGTTAAAATCACCTGACTGAGAACATTCAGTGCTGCTCACCCACTTCCCACTGAAGCCTTTAGCCTGGCGATGCTGCAGTTGCAGAGGCAAGAATGTGTCATCAGAATGAATGGACTCAGGCTCACAAATACATCCTACCAGCACCAACACTTGCCATGTTAACAATGCTCTATTTTGAGCAGGCAGCTGTCAGGGTGAAACTGGGATAGAGGCAGGAGTTAAGATGATGGAGTTCTAGGATAAAAATAGTCTTGGGGAAGGGCAGGGCATCTGTGGGCCATGTTTCTTGCCTGCCCTACTGTGTATAAGCTTGGGTAAGTCACTCCTCACACCTGCTCTGGAATATAGGCTGTCACCTTGGGCTCCTCAGCCACTGTCATTAGTTCGTGAGGTTCTCCTTCTCACCTCTGACCTATACATGAAGAAGAGAGAGGTCTTAATTTTTCCAAAATTTGTATGACTATAAGAAATCAAAAGAAGGAGGCTATGGAGCCTGTGGAAAGAGCACTCAAATGAGAAGCTGGGGAATCTTAAGTATATCAAAGCTGCTAGTTATTTCCTCTATCTGGCCTCGCTTTTCTCATCAGTAAAGTCTACAGGGCAGGGTTTTATCCTTAGTGCTGCTCTGAAGTGCTTATTATCAAACAGGCAAGCACATATAACATGCATGCACATACATGTATCACTGTCTAATAGAGTGTGTCTTATGAGTCTCAGCAAGAGACAGATTTCCCTTCACAAAGAACCTTGCCAAACCAAGAAGACCTAGGCATATCCTTATGAGGAAGACTAGCTGGGGTCAGAAAGAACCAGACTGGTGAAGTGCCATTAGTACTTAGTGATGGAAAATCAGAAGACTAAGCATTGGTACCTAACCCATGACTTCTGAGCTGTGAGCCCTTGTCTTTCTTTGAGTGTGTGTGTGTGTGTGTGTGTGTGTGTGTGTGTGTGTGTGTGTGTGTGTGCATGCATTTATTTCTTCATTTGTTAATAAGGAGATGTAATATATTATCTACATTATCGATCTGTCATGGCTGTTGTAGCAGTCAAATGAGATAACATGCATGAAAGAGAAAGGGTACCAGCAACCTGGCCTGATCTGCTGGCTCATGACCAACAATAAAGTATGGTACGCAATGTGTAATGAAGTCAATGACTGCTACCTGAATTACTGCCATAATGTGAATGCCCCAGCTTCTCTGTAAGTAAGGCTGGGGTGATGGTGACCATAAAAACCTTGAAATTTTTTTTCGTAGGACGAATAAGAATTCAAGTGGCAAGAATTTTGGACGTGTTCAGTTCTCCATCTCAACTCTCTCACATGGCAAGTGAGGCACGTTTCAAAGGCAAGCCCATCTAAAGGTACTGGAATTTGGCATAACATCAAAGTTTTTCCTAGGAAATCTAAACATCTCCATTTAGTTTTGAAAGAAAACAAAACAAGGCCTGTAAACATTGCTATTTTTCCTAAGTTTTCTTAGCCTTGGTGGGGGAAGCGGGGAGCCTCATTCTTCTCTTTGGAAAGTTCTGTTAGAACAAGTCAGTCAGGGTGGACAACAGGAAATTATGTTCTGGAACGGAAGGACCCAGGGCAATAGTACATCGAGAATTTGATAAAATGAGGCTGGTGGTTGAATTTGGCCCTGACTGAGATGTCTGAGAAAGCTGTGTGAATAGGTTCAAAGTCCTGCACCTACGCATTATGTTCTCCCAAGCATTCTTTCAGCTCCTGGGCAGCATTTGGGAGGATGTGTCCTGACCTGCTTTAACTTCCTCAATGTTATGCTAATTAGGACCCATGTAACAGCTTTCTTTGCTTTGAATTAATGGCTGAAATGCAATTTAAATTTTCCTCCTCTGACTGTCTTTCTCTTTCAAGTTAGTGGTGAATGTGACCAAGAGGAACATCTGGAAGTTTCGGAATTATCTCTCAGCCACATTTAACCATTGCCGTGTTATGGTCTAGCTTCTGCTTTTAAAACACGTTTCCTTCTTCTTACTTTCATGTGTGTGTGCATGTGTAATGTGCATGTATATGCATGTATATGATGTATATGTATGTATTTAGTATATATATGCACTATACACACACACACACACACACACACACACACACACACACACACACACACTTTCCTTCTTACCTCTCTCTCTCTCTCTCTCTCTCTCTCTCTCTCTCTCTCTCTCTCTCTCTCTCTAAATTGTGAACAAAGCCCTGAGCCCTCTCATATACACATGTCTACTGACAAATGCACACGTGCATGCACAGATAAATACGCAGCTAAAGAAGCACCATTGAGTGCTTTCACCTCTAGGTGTGAAATCAGGAAGGAAGCCTTTCAGGTAACGTTTTTCCTTGTCACTAATGAGTTCTTCCCTAGCTGAGAAACATCACAGCGTCTCCTGTCTATGCCAGATGATGTCTCCAGTCACTATTAGTCACAAAATCACCCCCAATACACCAAATATTCATCAATATGAAAATAAAATCTTAAATTTTATTTGACTTTAACATTTTATTTTCTCTCAGCCTGATAACGTTCAAGAAGCCTGAGCATGGGGACTGTGTTTGATCAGCTACTGTCGTTTTCCTTCCCCGCCTTCCTTCTCCTTTAGCCGTGGCTTTCTTCAGCTTCCTACAGTCAACATTAAGATTCCAGAAACTTTTTCCTTAGTAATTTTGGCAGTTTCATAGGAAATGCCCAGTGCTATCTTTTGCTTCTCATGTTTGCCAAAAAGTATTTGTTAACAGTCCCAGCTCTGAACTAAGGTGGCAAAAACATGATGGCTTTATGGAAGAGTTTGACAGAATTCTGTAGGAACAGCCAGCATTAACGTAGACCGTTGAACACTGCTGCAGTACAGCAGATATAGAGAAGTGCATCATGACTTTTATTACTTTTTAAAATGATTTTTTTTGAATTTTGCTTTATGTGTACGAGTGTTTTGCCTGTGTACACACACATGTACATGCATGGGTGGGTACACCATATGTGTACCTGGTCCCTTCTATGTCAGAAGAGGGCATCAGCTCACTCCCCAGGACTTAGAGATGATTGTTAGTCACCGTGTGGTACTAGATTTTTGACCTGTGTCTTCCACAAGACCAATAAGTAGTCTTCATTGCTAAGCCATTTCTCCAGCTCAATTCTTGTATTTTGACAACTAAATGCTGGCAGGAAAAAGTCTTTTAAATATTTCTCCAAGTCCAGATTCAGGAAGTGTACTCTTAAAATAAGCTCATTTTTGGAGTTCTATTTTAACCATAGATTCAGGCTTAAAGACAGGCTTTCCAAGAAGAATGGCCCTATTTTTAAGAGGAAGGACCTCAGCTCAGCAACATGTGTGTGTGTGTGTGTGTGTGTGTGTGTGTGTGTGCGCGCGCGCACGCTCTGTATGTGTTACATGTACATGTGAAATGTGTATGAATGTTGATTAGTGCTGATGCAAACACCTTCAAGAACTAAGAACAAAGACTTCAATGATTAGGTTTTTTACTTTTAAAAGACTGAATACAGTAGTTTAAAGTAACTGTCAAAAGAACATTTGGTTTTTGGTTTTATATGTAAGTAGTCTAGGTGAAAATGGCATTCTGTTTTATTTCTTGAATGAAAAATATCTAAAGAAAAGCAATTCCCTTGCTTGAAAGTCAAAACATTAAAATTAAAACTAAAAAAATAAAAATATGAACTAATGAATACACATGAATCAATAACTCAGCACAAAACAGGATATAGATACCTTAAGCCAAATGATAATACACTCCACATATTCAACACAAGAAATCAAGACACAATTAGGAATTTATTAGGTGACTTATTAAAAGCTTCATTTGAATTGATACCTGCCATTGGTTTATTTTTTAACAGTAGCATTAGTTTTCAAAACCCAATTTAGAGAAATATGCTTATAAAGTCAGCATTGTGCCAACTTTTATCTTTGGAATGTGAAGCTCTGTGCTCTACCCTCAGGGAATTTGAAGTAAAATTGGAAAAAGTTTCTGCAGAAGCCTGGAACTTCAGTTTGGAGGCAAAAAGATTCTCAAGGCTCTTGTTACTGAGGAACCAAAAATGATTCGTGAAAAGAAGGCTGCATACATTCAAAGCTATTGGAATTTAATGGTTGTAGCTACATCATGGCCCAGGACAAGGTATGCTACACTGGGATTTTGTGTAATATTGGATTAGCATGTGAGGGTATAAATGGTGGGACTACGTAAGCAGATCACAGAAGGAGACTGTAAAAAAAATCAACTAATAAAATAAATAGGCAATAGTCAAGAATATCATATATAGAAAACATAGTCCTGGGAGCTGGGGAAGTGGCTCAGCAGGTAAGGCAGTTCCTATGCAAGCATGAGGGTGACAGCTTAGACTCCCAGAATCCACCAAGTGGTGGCTGCCTATGATCTCAGTACTGAGGAAGCAGAAACGGAATCCCCAGGGCAAGTTGACCAGCTGGGTCAGTAAGCTGTGGGTTCTGCGAGAGACCCTGATTCAATAAATGAAGCAGAGAGCAATTGAAGACACCCAGGGTCAACTTCAAGCCCCCTCCCCACACTCACTCATGTCAACACACACACACACACACACACAGAGAGAGAGAGAGAGAGAGAGAGAGAGAGAGAGAGAGAGAGAGAGAGAGATCAACTACAAATATTTTTTACAGTGTTATGAGACTGGCTGAGGGCCCACCTTGAGAGACCCTAGAGGTGTTTTGGGAGACACAGTATGTGAAGTAGACTAGATGTCTACCAGGAAGAGAATAGTAGACAGCCCTGAGAACACAATGTGAACAATGCTTGTGGCAGAAAGGGGTCCTTTGTTTTTGGATAGGACCTTGAGATAGTGTAATATCTTAGAACTGTTTCTCTGGAATTTGGAAGGAAAGAGCTGGAAAGGTGGTTTAGAAAAGAGATTCTGACTTTAAGGCTAAAGTAGGAGACGTTGTCCTGGTAACCCTGTCTCTTTTACTCAGCATCAATCTTGTCCTAACATATTAGTTAATTTAGCTTTAAGAAATTAACTAGAACTTAGTTATTATCTGTGCTGAGGGAAATGAAATTGAGATGGATGTTGTAAATCCAGGCTTTTTAATCCCTTTTCAATCTGTATTCAACAGAAAGTTGTAATATGGTGCTCACTGTATTAATCTATAAGAGCAGTTTTGTTTTAAAATATAAACATCTGGAAGCTATCCTAAAGTTTTGAAATTCAAAGATTATGGTGGTCTGCACTTCAGCTAATTATGGAAGCCTGATTCTTATAGCACCCCACCCACATACACATGCAAGTAAGTACATATTTAATTACTATATTTTATAATAATTTTCTATAAGATGACTAAAGTTTATTACCTCAGACATTATTATATGCATGAATAAGACATTTCAGATAATTTTGATCAAAGCTGAAGAAAAATATCAAAGCTTTAAAAACTACAACAAAACACCCATGCTCCAAATCCTGCCTACCTAAAAAAGTTCCATATATTTTTATTTGTATTTTCTTCCAAACATATTCATGTGAACACATAATTTGCAAATATTTATACTTAAAGTGTGAGTAAAATAAGAGAAAAATGATTTATCCCCTTTAAAGGAACAACAGGACAAAATGACCAGAAATCCTTTGAGGGTTTCACATGTAGGCCTCTGATGTCTAATGTCTTCATCTGACTGGAGTTGGGGGCAGAGCATCAGCCAGGCATCTTTTCCAGACACACACAAACACACACACGCACGCGCACACACACACACACGCACGCACACACGCACACCTATATTTATCCAAGGTGGTTTGTGTGGCAAGAGGGTGGGGACTTGACTATGTGTTCTCTTACTCATCTCAGGCACACGTGTCAGTTTCAGAAACAGCAGCTGGGCAGTCTCCCGCAGAAGACAGAGTCCAATTGTAACCTTCCTAGGCTGCAGGACTCCGATTTCCCAAACGAAATTATAAATTAACAAGCTCTGGAAGGCAAGAAGCCTTCAATAAATCAGCTGGGTGATAGCATTAGTGTTTGCTCTCGGTCTCAAACACTGATCTTTTTTTCTACTTAGATCTGTATCCCATGCTCCTGTGCCCCGCCTGATTCTTTCTCAGGCTGGTAGCAGCCTGCTGAACACCAAGGGCACACTTAAACAAAGATGCCTAAAAAGAGATTTTTTTCCTGAATTTCTTCTGGAATACTATAGCTAGTGCTCAATACTATGACATGTAGGATTTCAGGGTACAGCTGGTCTAATATTTTAGAATTATTTTTGGAAAATAATACACAAGAGACAGGAGAGAGAAAGAGAATTTTGAATGTGAACTTTAATCGCTTCTCTTCAAAGAACTAGGTCAGTGATCTGAGACATCTATGTTCCTAGAACCTAAGTTTCCTTCTCTGGGAATATTATTGTGTTCTTCTCAAGGATGCATCCCACCACCCATGGGAGTATGGATGGCACAGTGCCTAGTCTAGACAAGCCAGTGGTACGTGGCTAATAGTTCTTGTCAATGGCTAAGAGACTGAGCTGTCTTCTTTGACACCGGCATCACAATGGATACACTTCTTTTGCTACCATGAGTAAAGTGTCATCTGTACATGCCTTCTTTCTGAGAACCCTGTCCAGAACTTTGCCCCAACTACCTAGATTCAAAAGAAACATTTTCTCAAGAAGCCAAAGGAAGCCCTTGTTTATGTATGACACATGTTCAAAGTCTCAGTCTTGCCATTTATGGATTCCAGTCTCCGGGCTAGCTTGGCTTACAGAACTGAGTATTAAGTTGCCATCAGAGCTATATTATTAATTAATGGGTAGTGAACGTATGACTACAAGTATCCTCACTTATAAATACACTAAAGAGAGTCCGAAACTGAATGAGAATCATTTATGTGCCTGGATCCACCTTGGGATGAGGGAAGTAAGGAGCTTCACTGTTTGAAGAACTGAATGAGAGAGTCTGTTGGAAACCGTAGAGGTGTACTACTATGAGCAAGTGATACACATATAATAAGAAGTATCAGAAAGACACTAATCACACGAATGCCCTCATCTAATAAGTCAGGCTATAACACCTGCCCCCTCCTTTCTCAAGCTCATGAAGTTCATTTTCACATTTGCCAACTCTTGTAATGCAGAAACTCTGCAAGCAGGATCATAGATAGCAGGCTCCTGAAGCTCCGACAGGTGTTTGCTTGTTGTTGATGGACTTTTCCCAACATTACTGCTCCATGTGGCAGAATGCACAAATGTGTATTATTCTCAACAACCAAAGGACTTTTAAGTTTAGAGAACAATCATCTCTTTTCTTGTCCTAGTCATTACTTACGGTTATTCTAAAATTTAATTTCAGGCAGACTTAGGAGGGTGCTTATCAGTGTATAGACCAACATTTCCTGGATACACACCTGCCAAGCTCATAAACAATGAAGACTTCCACCATGAAAACTTCCACTCTCACTGTTATAATATAATTATGCTTTACATTTTACTCCTTAGCTATAGATTATCGGGAATTGAGTTGCTAGCATGAGCAAAGGGTCATCTATACATGCCTTCTTTCTGAGAACTCTGTTGAAAACACTGCCCCAATTGCCTAGGTTCAAAAGAAACATTTTCTGAAAAAGCCAAAAGCCAGAAAAAAAAAAAAAAAAAAAAACCAAACCAGCCATTGCTGATGTACTACACATGTTCAAATTGACATTTGGTTTTCAGCTTTCAGACTGGCTTGGCTTAGGCAACTGAACATCAAGTTGTAATTAAAACTACATTATTAATTAATGGGTAGTGAACACATGTCATTTAAGCAGATTTTTTACAAAGAGAAGAAAATGAAAGCTAAGGAAGGGAGCTGAGATGTGAGCATAAAGAGAGTACAGCTCATTTCCGATGGTAGAAATTTTCTCAGTGTACAGGGTTGACTATTTGGCTGCCATCAAATTACTGTCAGATTAATTCCCTAGGTGGCCAAAATTCACACAAATTTAAATTGCAATAAAACCCTTCTGGACATGAGCACAGTACTTCGCTCAAGGAAAGAGAAGAGAAATGGGTCTTACCCAGCAGGCCTTGTGTCTTCAATGGCTCTGTCCACCGGAATCAAGTCACTAAGGTAGACATTGAAGTTCCCTTCTTTCCATCTCTCTTCAGCCTCCTTCTTCTTTCCAGGGGGAACGACCACGGGGCGCCCAAACTGACCTGGAGCACTGAGATCCCTTGGAGAAAGGGTCATGTCAATTCTGAACAGGTGATGCTTTCCAGGGTTTTCAGAGATGTTTGTATGGCTTTGCTGGTATCCTCCAGTTGGCACCTTGGCAGTCAAGTTGCTTCTTGCTGTAAGGAGTCCCCCAGTTAAGGTAGGCTTGGATTGAGACACTGTTCTTTTTACAGCTAGTGGAGAGGATGATGTCTTGCTTTGATTCCTGGGGATATATTTACCTGAACTTCCACCTAGTAATTTAGAAAAGACAGTTTGGGTTTTAGAATTAGGTACCTCTTTGGTGTCTGTCTTTAGGTCTTCCTCTTTAGTTATAATCACAATATGACTTTCAGAGAAATTAAGTTTCTCCCTTGGTGCCGGTTTGGCCTCATTATCTTCTGGCAATACTCCCAATTGTGTCTCATTTGTAGATTGGTTCTTCAAATGACCCATATCAGCAATGAACTTAAGAAGTGGTAGCCCTTTATGGGTTTCATGTTTTAGGTCTTTGCTCTGAGCCTCAGTTTTCTTTATGACTGTGACGTCCTCAGATTTCAGGATTGGCGGGCTGGCAAAGTGCGTCCTCGGGTTTGTTACTGTCTGTGATTGCTGCTTTGATCTGTCAGTCCTGACACGGATGGCCACAGAAGCTTGCTTTGATGTTTCGCTGCTGACATTATAATTCTTTGGGGCCTCTTGATTTTTCTCGAAGGTTTCTGTATGTCCTGCTATTTTGCTCAATGGAATTCCTCTTGATGCTGTGAATGGGGTCTTCTCAGACCCTGACACTGTCATCTGCTTGGACATCATGGGCTTAGAGGAGACTTCAGGCTTGCTGTCTCTTCCCTGGGTCTTCTGCATGGGAAGTGTCACTGGGAGGGTTTGCAGATATGCAAGATGCCACAAAGGCACAGCCTTCCTCCTTCCCAGGAGGCTCTGGACTTTCTCTTTCCTCTGGACTTGGTCCACAGTGTCCTCAACCTTGAGTACATGGTTCTCAGCCTTTCTAAAGTTCTCCTTACCCCACACTCCATTCCGGGGCAGCCTCATCCCTCTGATGCTGTTGTCAAGGATCTTCAGTTGGTCTGGCTCAACTCTGAATCCTTTCTGTTCTCTCCTCATGATATGTTCTTTGAGAATCCCTGTGTTGATCTCACTGAATGAGAGGCGGAGAGCTGCCATGTCAAAGAGCAACCAGATGACAGAAGCTACAAATATAAATGCCAAGACTCGCCCACTTCCACGGAAAAACTTTCGGATCTTGTTCATCATACAAAGGCTGGCCTTGCAGCTTGCCCTTGCTTACCTGGAGTGGAGAGAGAGAGAGTTGAGGTGGCGGCAGCAGCAGCAGCAGCAGCAGCAGCAGGAGGAGGAGCAAGGCCCCCTCTCTTCAGAACCTAGCAGGAAACAGCCGTCCAAGGGGAAAAGCTCAGCTCTTACTGACTGCCTGTCACTCTCTGCCTGCGTGGCATTTCACAGCAAAACACTTGTGCCCGCTCCTTGGCCCTGGCTAAACCCTAGTACACACTGGCTCCAGGTGACTCCTGGAGCAGTCAGCTGCAGCTGCAGGATAGTTCACTGCATCTTGTCTCAGAGAGCCCATGTCCATCTTCCTTCAAACCCAAGAAAACAAGAAAAATGTGGGGCTGCCGGCTGCAGCTTCTCCCCTGCCAGTTCGCTGCATGCTGTAACTCAACACCATGTCTCAGAAGGAAAACCTTTCAAGCCATTACCCAGCAAACTTCCTTCAGCTCTCACCTTCTGTGCTGTGTGAGAGAATATGTGTTTTAAGAGCAATTAAACAGAAAGCAAACTAACTTAGAGGACATGTGTTCCTGGTTTGTAACCCCTCCTACCCCACTCCTATTCATTAACCCTGTGGTACCCAGATGCTTGAGACCAATTGGAGCAATTAATTCTTGACCTTAATGTTTCAGCTCTAAGAGGCTAATGGCTTAAAGAAGGGGTATCTTATAGCCTAATTGGCAGAGAGGGATGTTTAGCTGTTTAGTAGGCTTCCACCAACAGGTTCAGAAATCTTTCTACGTAAGTAGGTCAGCTATTCTTTTTACACTAGTCCATCTTCCCCCCCCCCCCATTCTTAGCCTTAATAGACTGACACATTTTGTCATATAACTATAAAAAAATTCAAGATACTTTGCTATGATCTGAATGTTTGTGTCCCCACCAAATTCAATTTGGAAACCCTAATCACCAATGGGGTGATATTAGCAAGTAAAGTCTTTGGAATGTGCTGAGGTAAGGGAGAAGCAGTCCTTATATATTAGACTAATGTCCTTAAAAAAGGTCTCGGGGAGCCACCTTGCCCCTTTCGACATGTGAGGGCCCAACAAAAGGGACTCTTGAAGAAACCAAGTGACAAGGCCTTCTGTGACACCATATTTGGTCTTTTCAAATGTCTTAGCCTCCAAAACTGTAAGAAATTAATTCATATTGAGTATAGACCACTCAGTCTATGGAAATTTTAAATAGAAACTTGAATGGATTAGGACACACTCACATATCTGTATTTACTAAGTCATGGATCAATAATAGCTTGACTATTGTGCCAAGACTTTGATTAGACTCTGAGAAATCCTGGGAAATGGGAAGGCCAGTAGTTTCCTCATAGATTTGACCTTAAAATCACTCCGAAGTCCTCTTCTATTGATTTTTCTTGTTGCTGTCATCTGACAGAAGCAGTTTAAGGAAAGATGGCTTATTTTGGCTCACAGTTGGAGGGTGCTATCCACTATGGTGGGTAAGTCATGGTGCAACAGATTAATCCAGTGATCAGGAAGCAGAGAGAAAGACCAAAGGTGGTCTTAGCTTGCTTTTTGTGTTGATTTTGCATCCTTGTACACTGGATTATAGAATAGGGCCACCCATATTCAAAGTGGGTCTTCCCACTTAGTTATCCCAATCTAGAAAATTTCTCAGAGGCATGCCTCATCTCCTAGATAATCTTGACCCTATCAGGTTGACCATATTAACTATCACTGCCCCGAATTCCGAATAACTGAGAAGCAGGAAGTAGAAATGGTCTATTGTCTTGTATTATGTTTTTTAAAAATTCGCAGGTCTTTTCAATGTAAGCTAAACTTTTAACACACTAGTCTATTACTACCAGGCTGACTTTGAGTACTGTTGTAATGATGCTTAATTTCAGTTGTCACCTTGACTGACTTAAGACACAGATAGCTGATAAAGTATCACTTCTGTATGTTTTGGTAAAGATGTTTCTGGAATGGATTGGCATTTGAGCTGGTGAACTGAATAAGAAAGATATGAACAGGTGTCAAAAGTTCAGAGAAGGCAAATTTACTCTTCTTCTTTTTCTAGAGACAGGATGGTCATTTCCTCCTGAACTCAGTTTTCAGTACTTTAAGTTCTCTGGCTTTTGGTTTCTAAGACTTACGCCAGCAGCCTCATTTCTCAGGCCCTTAAGTTTAGATTGGCAATTACATCATAGGCTTCATCTGCTTCTGGGGCTTTCCAACTTGAATGGTACCCCACTGTCACCCCTCGAGTTTTCTAGCTATGGCAAACATACTGGAGGATGGAGTCTCAACGTCCATAATTGTGAGATGATACTCCTACTGTATCCTTTGTCATCTATTGTTTATCTCTCACACGTCTGTGCACTCTATTTATTGTTTCTGTTTCTCTGGGTAACCCTGACGATAGCCTTATGATGCTCAGGGCTAAATGTTAACTTAGGAAAAACAATAGAATTCCCTAGGATACAGGTCTCTGACTGAGGTAATGAGAGCTTTTCTTAACTTGGTGAACTGTGGTGGGAAGCCCCATTGTGTTTGTGGGCAGTACTAGTTTGTGGGCTAGAACCTGACTGAATGAATAAAAGAGGGAGTGTGAACTTCATGCTGGCATTCTTGCATTAATTTACTATGTGTGCATTAATGTACTACTTACTCTTCAATCTTGAGTGTAGATGGAATTTGACCTTGAATTCCAGACAATGGTAAGATTCACTGGAACTGTGAGCCAAGCAAACTTTCTCCCTTAAGTTGCTTTTGTTGGGGTACTTTACCGTAGCAACGGGAAATGACACTAGGACACAGCCCCGTCATTTTGTAAAATTGCTTCTCAGAGTAATACCTAATAATAGCTGTGTTTCACGAAACAACTGACTCAGGATGTACACTTTGTCATAGCTAGTTATAAAGACTGTACATCCAGTCTGAAACCACTGCGCAGGAGCGATTTTCTGAGAAACACTGAGATGATATGATGTCCCTTACTCCAGAAAGGCAATCATCTATCTTTTGAGTTAAACATGGGGTGGAGGGGACTCTACATTCCTTTTTCTTAGCCATTGCCTTCTATAGTGGTTTTAAAAGGTTTGTACTTTGCTCAGAAGGAGATAACGCAGATGTGACATATGTTTTTCACCCTGATTCTTCTCCTTGTTTGGTACATGCCTTCCTATTCTGGGTTACAATATCCAAACAATTGATAGCGTTACAGCTCAGCTATTTCTTCTGCACAAATCTGCCTTTATTTATCTGCCCTTCTTATATAGGCCGGGTCCTAGGTAAGACACTGAATAAAAGCACACAATTGCTAAAGTTACGGACATTATAGGTTCTAGTGGGCATAGAAAGATAAGCACATTTGGGGTATTAATATACGCCATGTAGTATGAAAAACAACTCCAGAGTTTTGTGGTGACATAGTTCAGTAAGTATGGGTCTTCTTTAAACAGTCTATTTATAAACTTGAAAACTAAAATGAGAATGTAATTATATCCTCTTGTTATATTGCAATCCAGAGAAGAAATACTAGTTGAACTGTAAAATATTGATAAATTAACAAATGTATACATGTGACGACAGACTGCTGTGGCTTTAGTGCAAGCACAGCTTTTGAAAGCAGCACTCAGGATCTGCCTTCAGCATGTGTGTGCTTCCCACATTATGTGTCAAGCACTTTACTCAGCTTTCCTTTGAGTATCACATTCCATCTTTACAATAATAGCACATGAGCAAGATAAAATTACAATGCTTGTTCTGTAGACAGGAAATGAAAATGAAGAGAAGCAAAGTGCCTTACAGCAGGGCTTAGAAGAGTGGGCTCTTGAATATAGCACTGTGTGATGCTTTGGTCCATGTAGCTAAATGTTACAGAGAGCTGTTCCTTGGACTCAGAGCTTCTTAAATTCTTTACCAAAGAAAATTTTATGTGTCTGGGCATATAAGTTAAAGCAATATATTTTAAAGTAATTCTTTGATATGCCTATGATTATACCACTTATTAAAGACAAAAGAAAATTCACATACTAGTGAGGTAGGTGTACTTATTTTATCTTAAATAATTAAAATTTGGCTGAATACTTAATACTATTTATATGAAGAACATCTTCAGCATTTTCAGAGCTTATACAAATTTTGGTTTCATAATTATTAGTGGTTTCATAATATATAGTATAAGATAATTAAGTGTATGTGTACTAGTTATCTTTATCTACTTGACATAAACTAGAGTCACTGTGAGAAAAGAGAATCTTAGTTAAGGTGACAAGTATGATTCTGACAATGAGTGAGAAGTTTAACTGAGTATTTTGTCTTATTCTTATTATTTTATTGCATTTTGTTTTCATAAACATTTTAATTTATTTTATGTATATAAGTGTGTGGATATATATGTGTATATATATCCATATGCAGCAAATGTGTATTAGTTGCTTTTCGGTTGCTGTAATAAAACACCATGACCAAGGCAACATAGAGATAAAAGGGTTCATTTGGAGCTTTCAGTTCTGAAGGAGCGAAGGAGAGCAGAGCATACTAACAAGAAGCAGGAATGACAGTAGGAACAGGAAGCTGAGAGATCACATCTTTAACAAAAAGTATGAAGCATTGAAGAAACAAGAGTAGGCAGGGCTTTCTATTCTCAAAGACCACCCTCGGTGACATACTTCCTCCAGTGCATACATCTTCCCAAACAGTGTCACCACTTGGGAACCAAGTGTTCAAATAGCTAAGACAATAGTGGGCATTTCTCAACAAATGATCACCAAGTATATACAGTGTCTGCGGAGGTTAGAAGAGGGCCTCAAATCCTCTGGAACGGAAGTTACAGGTATTTGTGAGTCTCCTAATGTGGATGCTGGGACTGAACCTGGGTCCTTTGAAAGAGAAGTAAGTACTCTTAACCACTGAGCCCTCTTTCCTGTCTCTGTCGTTACAACCATTTATTGTCAGCATTTCAAAATGAAGTGTCTATGTTTACAATCATAGCTAGTTTGTATAAAAATACCATGTTAAATCCCAAAGTTTCTTTGTAGATAGTTTGCAAAGTTGACATTGAATCTAGGGATAGTCCCACTTAAAGTGATATTATAGTTATTCTAAGTCTAGTAATAAAAGTCAGTATTTATGATAAGCTTAACCTTCCAGGGCAGCTTTAATGCACTGTACTGAATGTACTCTTTTCCCTCTATATTCATTTTATCTAAGATTCATAATTGATTTCTCTAAATGATTTGAAGGGAAAATGCAGAGGAACTAAAGAGTAAGATGTTGCCTATTTACCCAAAGCAAAGCAATTAATTCTAGGTTACTCTTCAGGATGACATTTCATTTAGGAAGAAACACAAAGACTATATCAGACAGAAAGGAAACATTGACCAAACCCTGAGAGAAAGAAATGTGACTTGGAGCATTCCTGAAGCACTAGCTTGGCTGGGGATAATCACAAAAGAATGACTTTGTCGCATACCCAAGTGCTTCTGTGGAGATAGCAGAAAGTGGTTAAATGTAATTCCATAGTCTCAACATTGTAGGTGCTCAGGAACCTGGTAATAGTTTCTGACAATCCTACCTGCATCTCTTAGTCATTTCTTTACAGGACATGTTTGCTTATTATTTTTTTTTACTTTGGACCAATGACAACTATGGGTAGGTAAAATGTAAGATAAGAAAAGGAAATTTGAAAAATCTGTCATTGGTATGAAAAATTCTGTCTTTAGTAGGAGTCAGTATACACACTGCTCAATAGAAAGCCTTTATGTGTATTCTTATTTTTAATCTAATTAGTTTGATCTCCATGTTATGAGCTGAAAGCTTATTATGTAAAGGCTGTTTACTGAGGTAACTATAACCAGAGAGCAAAGCTGGTTGGTTCTGAGAGGTTTGATTATCTGATATCTCAAAATTCTGTGTATATTTATTTGGAGTACATATTAGAGTAAATACATGTAATTACAATGATTCTTGGGAAGCTTCTGGAAATGCTGTTCCAATGGTTCATATGGTTCCACTATATATTTAGAAGTAAAATTTTATCTTAGCTTCTTCTGTTCTATAGGTATAAATGGGCATAATAGCAGAATACTGTCTCCCAAATCTTCTGTGGCTTTGTCTAGACATACAACCTTAACAAGAACTACCTACAGAGAACTTACTAAGCATCCATCTCTAGACTGGTCTCTTGACATAGCATTAGATTTTTCTAGGCCAGAACAAAAGTCACTAGGGTGACTCCCTATAACTAAAATAGAGTGTGAATCCTTGTTCCATGTCCACGAGTGTCAAAGAATCACCCTTACTGCTAGTCAGTATGAACATGGAAAATCTAGTTTTATCTCTTGCTTTAAACCTTCAATGAGCATGTAGCATCTTAGAAATATTGGTAACAGTTTTTCTGACTTCCCATCTATGGTGGCTTGAATGAGAATGAGTCTTACATACTCATATGTATGAATTCTTGGTAACCCCATTGGTAGAACTGTTTGGGAAAAATTAGAAGGTATGACCTTGAGGGAGAAGATATGTCACTGGAGGATGACATTTCCTGTTTCAAAAGTCCACACCAAAAGTTCCTACTGCACTCTTTGTCCTGTGCTTGTGGGTCAAATGGAAGCCCTCAGCTACTGCTCCAGTGCCATGCCTGCCTGCCTGCTGCCATGCTCCCTGCCATGATGGCCATGGACTCGAATACTCAGAAACAGTGAGACCCAAATTAAATGCCTTCATTTATAAGTTGCCCTGGTTATGGTGTCTCTTCTTAATAATAGAAAAGTAACTTAGACACTGTCCAAGCCAGTCTTTCAGGCAATTCATTATTTCTGAATTCATTATTTCCTGACTATTAGGGCATATTCTTGGTAACTAATTTCTGGGTTTGTTTAAAAATATTTACCCTATTGTTCAACTCTAATTGTAAAGCTATAAATGAGAATATACATTCATATATTTTGTAGAAAATTTTTATCTATAGATGAACCACTGAAATTATTTTTCTAGCTTTATAAGAAAATTGCATACCTTTATGCTGATGCTTTCACATATATTTTCTGAAATGATGACCTCACTGGTGCTATCTGCTATACCCATCCCTCCCTGCTTACTTTTGTGTGGGTGTTGAGAGCATTAATGGTCTCTCAGAATGATCATACTATGTATCAGTACCCCGTAATTATCCATGCTACAATGCTACAAGTACAATTCATGTTACAAAAATGGTAAAACTTCCTTGGTTTTGAAATCAGAATAATATTACATTGCTGCATTTTCTTTATTCATTCATAATATGATGGATTCTTAGTTTGACTTTAGGTAGAGTTGCAAAGAACCTGAGGATGCAGATTTTTTTTTGAAAGACTGATTTTTATTTCCTTTAAAGATGTATGTTGGCTCCTTGCCAGCAGGTCCAGGAGAGAGGAGAGAACCAGGTCCAGCCAGGTCTGTCCAGGGCTGAGTGGGATGGCAAGTGTCGATGGCCCAAAAGAAACACGCCAGGCCAGGAGTCTTGTCGAAACAGCAACTCACTTTATTAAAACTAGGCACTTGCTTATATAAAAAAGGCAAGGAGGTGGGCACTTAGGTATGGGAAGAGACGTAGGAGGCAGAGAAGGGTGTTGGAGGGTAAGAGGTAACTGACAGGGCCAATGGCAAAGTTTCGCATCAGAAATAGTAGGGCAGAGGCAGGGCCAAACAGGTCTTGCTGAGTCACCCCGATACGGAAGTGACCGAGACAGATCTCAAAACATGAGCCGGGCTTAGGTTCTCCAACAAGGCTGCATAAACTCAAGCCAGGCTCAGGTTTGTCCTCAAGGCCCAAACCAGGGCCAAAATGGGGCCCAACATCTCCCCTTTTGTTTTTGTAATGAGCAGATCACATGGCTCCTGTCTTAGGTTGTCCCCCTCATGGGGATCTTACCTGTCTCTGGATACCATGTGTCACTCTGGCTCAAGGGGAGGGGGGGGGGCTCCACGACCTGTCTTAGGTTGTCTCAGTACATCTGAGATCTTACCCGTTGTTGGTCAGGTGGAGAGCTGAGGTGGGGTGCTCATAGGCAGAGGGATATATAGAGCCTGGCTCAGAAGAGACAAGTCTTTGGTAATGGACCTCAACTTGATGAAGCCGGACTGCCTCTAGCCTCTGATGGATAAATTGAGTGAGCTTATTGAGCACACATGGTCCAACAGTCAAGATAAGGAGAAGGAGAAGAAAGGGGCCAAGGAGGAGAAGGAAATAGGGTAATAGGCCATGAAATCCAGTCTACAACATGTCCTAGAACTCTCTTCACCTCCTTTAGAGTCATAGGGATGGCTCCCAACTGTTTTCTGAGGATCTCTCATACTCCTTGGGGGTCACCGAACCCTCCCTCAGTCAAGATGGGGAGCAGCATCCATGTCAGCAGCAGGGTCATTTTCCTGATCATCTTGGTCTCCTGAGGGAAGGAAGCATAGGGGGGTTTCTCAGGGCAGGTGGACTCCCTGGAAATGTCATTGTCAACCTCCCCTTGTTGAGGCATATACTTAATGTCTCTGACTGGTATCCAGATTGGTCTTTTTTCACTTTGTGGAAATATGCAGCCCAATCCCCTCCCGGCTGTCAGGAGCAGATCTGGTCCTCTCTAGGCTCCGGTCAGTGGGTCCCTCCATCTAACTTGTATCAAGCTATAGGAGATGGAGGAGGTCCAATGTCTTTGAAACAGGGACAACTGAGGATTTTCTTTTGAAAAATTTAAAATATTTAAAGTGAATAATGCCTTTTTTAGCTGATCATGTTGAGGTAAAGACTCTCCTTTTGTTATTGTAACTGAGACTTTAAAGCTTGATTTTTGTCTTTCGACAATTGCTTGTCCTCTCAGGTTGTAAGGAATACCTGTAGTGTGGGAGATCTTCCATATGTGGAGAAACTCTGAAAAAAGTTTGCTTGTAAAACATGGGCCATTATCTGTTTTAATTTGATCTGGAAGTCCAAGAATGGCAAAACATTGACACCTATGGCTAATAGCATGTTTAGATTTTTCTTCGGCATGGGCCGATGCCAAGCACACATGGGAGAAAGTATCAACAGTCACAGATATATATTTTAGCTTCTCAAATGGGGAATAGTGAGTAACATCAATCTGCCAAGGATTATTAGGGCAGAGCCCTAGGGGATTACTCCCCATGGGCTGGATGGGGGTGGTACCTGTAAGAATGGCTGACAAGACCTACAGGTACAGATAATCTTTTTAAGGTCTTTTCATGGGACCTGGGGTGTTTATGTCTTAGGCCCCTCCTGTTGACACAGGTTAATGAATGGAACTGAGTTGCTTCAGCAACAGCATGGCATTGTAAGACTGAGGCAAGAAGGTTTTCAGAGGATAGGAACCCTGGAAGGTCTTGATGACCTCAAAGATGTTGGAAAAAAATAGGATGTTGTCTTTGTTTTAGTAGGGTATATGCCTGAAACATCAGGGGATGATGGGGTTAGAATCAAGCCTAATATGAGCCTCTACCAAATTAGGTAGCAAGTTTACTACATAGAGCCTATCAGAAAGCAAATTAAAGGATTCAAAAATCATATCTAATGCCATAACCACTGCAAATAATTCTTTTTTTTCATTTTGAAAATTTTTTATTCTTCAAATCCACTTTGTTCTTTGTTATACCTTCTTTCTCACTCAGCTTTTCTTTTTTCTTTTCTTTATTTACATTTCAAATGTTTTCCCCTTTCCATGTCTCCCCTTTGGAAATCCCCTATCCCATCCCACCTCCCCCTGCCTCTATGAGGGTGTCTTAGTCATGGTTTCTATTACTGCATAAACAATATGACCAAGAATCAAATTGGGGAGGAAAGGGTTTATTGGGCTTATACTTCTATGCTGCTTTTTATCATGAAAGGAAGTCGGGACTGGAACTCAAGCAGGTCAAGGAGCAGGAGCTGATGCAGAGGCCATGGAGGGATGTAACTTACTGGCTTGCTTGCTTCTCCTGGCTTGCTCAGCCTGCTTTCTTATATAACTCAAGACTACCAGCCCATAGATGGTAACACTCACAAGGGGCCCTCCCCCCTTGATCACTCATTCAGAAAATGCCTTACTGCTGGATCTCATGGGGGCATTTTCTCAATTGAAACTCCTTTTTCTGTGATAAGTTCAGCTTGTGTCAAGTTGACATACAAAACTAGCCAGTACAGAGGGTATTCCCCCCCCCCCCCCATTCCTGTCCTCCTTCCCTGGCATTTCCTTATAGTGGGGCATCTAACACTCTCAGACCCAAGGGCCTCTCCTCCCATTGATGGCAACAAGGCCCTCCTCTGCCACATATGTGGCCAGCCTCATGGGTCCCTCTGTGTGCATTCTTTGGTGGGTAGTCCAGTCTCTGGGAGCACCAGGGGGCCTGACCAGTTGATACTGTTGCTCCCTCCCCATAGGGCTGCAAACTCCCTCAGCTCCTTCAGTTCCTTCTCCAGCTCCTCCATCTGGGACCCCACACTTGTCCAACAGTTGCTGTGAATTGAATCATGGGTATTCCGAACTTTTGAGCTAATATCCACTTATCAGTGAGTACATACCATGTTTGTTCTTTTGTGACTGAGTTACCTCACTCAGGATGATATTTTCAAGTTCCATCCATTTGCCTGCGAATTTCATGAAATCATTGTTTTTAATAGATGAGTAGTATTCCATTGTGTAAATGTACCACATTTTCTGTATCCATTCCTCTGTTGAGGGACATCTGGGTTGTTTGCAAATAATTCTTTAAATTGGGAAGAGCCTCCAAGTTCTTGGAGGCCTGACTTTATAGGCGATGGACCTTTGTCTGATGAGGAAGGGGGTAAAACAATAATGGAGGACCCCAAATGTTCCCCGTCCGTAAAGACAGTGGGGAACTGAGGGTTTGATTGGATGAGGAAAAGTTTAGGGAGGTGCCCTCAAGTCTAGAGAAAGAGCTAATCCATTTATGTGGTTCGTAATGACAGTCAATTACACCCAGGAAGCCTTCAAAGGCCAGGGCGACCCTATCATTATTTTGATGTAGCCAAGTAAAATAGAGTACTGATTGGGTGTGCTGGCAAGCATGCCAGCAGTGATGGGAACTGGGGACTGAGCACTTTGGTTCTACTCCCCCTGAACTCCATACTCTTCCTGAAAGTAAGCGGTCCATTTAAGTTAGGCCGGCACAGAGAGGACGGCCTTAGCCAAATCCTTCCAGTCTGGGGCTATGCACAGATGGTGTGCCAGGCCCTCAAGGATAGTCTTAGCCTAGGGGGAATTGGGGCTGTGCTCAGCCCCTGCCTTCTTGAGTTCTTTAATCTCTTGGGGATCCCAAGGATACCAAGTTGCTGGCCTATTACCAGCCAGGGTTGACATTCACTGGGTAAAGGCTGGTGGTGTACTGGGTGCCAAGCTCCTTCCTATTGTAAGGCAGCGGGGCCTCAGGCAGTGCAGAGGGACTCTAAAAAGGGTTGTTTGAGGGGTCCAAAGAAGGAAAAATAGGTTCCTTGGGCAATGGCCCGCAAGGACTATGTTTAGGTTTCACTATTGGTTCGAACGCCTTGGTGGCAGAAGGAGGCTCCTTGGCTGTTTCCTTTTCCACCAGCAGACAGGGTGGAAAGTAGCTCTTCAGAGCCACAGTGGTAGGGAGTGCCACCAGGGGAGTTATCTCACCCCTTTCTTTTTGTGCTCAGGTAATGAACTGCTCAACACAGTCCCATGTGTCCTAGTCAAAGAGGTTAATTGCAGGGAGCCAAGAGGCAAACTTAAGTAGGCATCCCCAAGCTTGGAGGGCCTGATTATCTGAGAGTGTCAGGACCCTGAACTTGAGTAGGGTTTTTAGGGATTCAAGGGTAGGATCAGACTTGGAGGAAGACTGCCCCATAATTTATGGAGGACTGATTAGCCTGTCATTGTTGTTCCATCAGGAGGAGGGAGAAGATCCTCACACGGGGCCCCAGTCTGTCAGTTCCCTTGTCAGCAGGTCCAGGGGAGAGGAGAGAACCCAGTCCAGCTGGGTCTGTCCTGGGCTGAGTGGGATGGGGAGTATCAACGACCCAAAAGAAACACACCAGAGAGGCTCAGGCAGAGTCTAACAAATACAGAGGTGGATGCTCACAGCCAACCATTGGTCTGAGCTTGGGGTCCCAGATGGAGAAGTTGCAGAAGGGATTGAAAGAGCTGAGGGGGTTTGCAGCACCATGGAGGGAGTAACAGTGTCAACTGGCCAGACCCCCGGAGCTCCTGGAGACTGGACCACCAACCAAAGAATACACATGGAGGGACCCATGGTGCTGGCCACATATGTGGCAGAGGAAGGCCTTGTTGGCCATCAGTGGGTGGAGAGGCCCTTGAGCCTGAGGGTGTTAGATGCCCCAGTGTAGGGGAATGCTATGGAGGAAAGACAGGAGTGGGTGGGTGGATGGGTGGGGGAGCACCCTCATAGAGGCAGGGGTATGGGGTATGGGGTAGGGGTTTCCAAAGGAGAAAACATTTGAAATGTAAATAAAGTAAATATCAAAAAGTAATAATAAAAAGAAGGGAGAAGAAGAAGAAGAAGAAGAAGAAGAAGAAGAAGAAGAAGAAGAAGAAGAAGAAGAAGAAGAAGAACCACACCAGGCTGTTACAATTGCCAAAGCAGGAACTCACTTTATTAAACTAGGCACTTGCTTATATAGAGAAGGCAAGGAGGTGGGCACTTTGGTTTGGGAAGAGATGATGTAGGAGACAGGGAAGGGTGATGGAGGGTAAGGGTTAACTGGCAGGGCCAATGGCAAAACTTCACATCAGAAATGGCAGGGTAGAGGCAGGACCAAACAGGTCTTGCTGAGTCACCCCGATATGGAAGTGACTGAGATAGGTCTCAAAACTCGAGCCAGACTTAGGCTCTCCCACAAGGGTGCAGAAACTCAAGTCAGGCTCAGGTTTGTCCTCAAGGCCCAACCCAGGGCCAAAATGGGGCTCAACAGATACACATCCAGAAATACAATTGTTGGGTTAAACAGTAATTCTATTTTTTTTTTTTTTAGAGCCTACATAACAGTTTTCTACAACTAATCTACTATTTTACATTTCTACCAGAAATGCACATGAATGCCCTTCTCTCCTCATTCTTATAGATATTTCCTTTTTATTTTTATAAAAATTGCTCTAATAGATATGAGAAAACATTAATTATGGGTTCTCACTGTGTTTTTTATGTTAGTGTTATTGAACAAAATCTTAGTTATCTCTTGGCTACTTGGAAATCTTCCTTTAAGATGTCTCTTTAGTCCTTTGCCTAGGACGCAGTGGGGGATATTTGTTTACTTGTTGTTGAGTAGTTTGAGTACTTTTTTTTTTTAAATATTCAAAAGGAACTTATAAAGGAACCTGTTTGGAAGCAAGTAAAGATGATCAGAGATAAAAGAAAGGAATATTAAGTATTTATATCTGATGACTTCTTTCTTTCTTTCTTTCTTTCTTTCTTTCTTTCTTTCTTTCTTTCTTTCTTTCTTTCTTTCTTTCTTTCTTTCTTTCTTTCTTAGAACAGGTAGGCCATGTCAAACAGCGACGAGTTAGTGTGGTATCAAACCTAAAGACTGAATTGTCATGTATTAGTAATTCATAACATGGTATAGTACCTCCTCTCAAAATTTAGGAAAAGTGCCTGTGATGGCTATTCTTGGTTATCACCTGACTACATCTGGAATTACCTAAAACCAAAATGATTGGGTACACCTATAAGGAATAGTTTATTAATTACATCATTTAAAATTGGAAGACCCACTTCTAATCCAGATCTCTTGAGGTGGGAATGAATATACACCTTTAATCTGGGCCATATCTTCTTCTGGAAGCCTGTATAACGACATAGAAAGTGGAAGCTTTCTCTCCTTGCCTGCCTGTTCCTACTCTGACTCTCGCTAGCAAGCCCATTCATTCATTCACACCAGATCCTACTTCTTCAGGATTGTAGTGTATACTGAAGACCAGCTGAGACAGACCAACTTGTGGACTGATGAACTACTGGGTTCTTGAACTTTCTGTTGGTAGACAGCTACTATTAGACTACTTGGACCACATCTAATAAATGCTTCCCCCCCCCATCCCCACATGCACACACACATTAATTCTCTAAGTTTTGTTCCTTTAAAGAGCCATGACATGTGGGCATGAGAGAGTAGTGCATTTAAAAGATAATTTGAACAGGTACAAAGAAATCCTCTAGTGCCAGTAGCATGCAGATGAGGAGAGGAGGGATTCTTACACTAACATTTTAGGGTTCTAGATTATTTAGGTTGGATCTGGCCTGTTGAGAATTTGTGTGCTCCAATTCTCTCTCCTAATTTTTGAGAGGGTCAAACAAACAACTCAGCTCTGGCATGATGGTACAGAACTTCAAAACGAATGATTCCATTTAGGCATGCTGGGGCCCAGCACAAGAGCACAGGTTAAACCAATAGCCTCCTGAACATTTTACTTAACAATCTCTGGTATGCCAATACATTTGATAATGTTTAAAACCAGCAATTAGGAGGAAGAAATGCTCAGATAACTGTTCATTTTGTTCTTTTCAATATTGAATATAATTTAAGCAATAATTTCATTGATAAAGATGATGATACTCCCCCACAAAAACAATAAAAACAGTTATGTACAATATTTATAAAGAAGAAATGATGATATTAAGCACTTTTACATTCCTATATATTATGATGAGTGTTTATAATGCACTTTATGTACGTACACACACACACACACACACACACACACACACACATATATATATATATATTTGGACTAAAAAGGTCAATAGCATAAATTTTAGATGTTCCTGTAATTTTTAAAAATACAAAAATATAAAGAACACATTTGTTTCTAGTATTAATTTTCTCGTAAAATTACAATAGAACTTTTATCCTGTCAGGGTTTTTAACTCATAATAATGTTCTATTACTCATTTTTTTCTAGATCACAATATAATTACATCATTTCTATTTCTCTTATCATACTTCTTGCTCTCATCAAATTCATGTCCTCTTTTTTCATTAATTGTTGTTACATATATATATATATATATATATATATATATATATATATGGATCAATCCATATAATATTGTTTGTATGTATGTTTTCAGTGCTGACCTTTTGGAACTAGATAACCAAACGGTGTTACCCCAGGGTCTCAGCATTCCTTAATTGCCTGTAATTCTTTGTGCAGGGTTGGGGCTTTGTCGTTTTTTCCTCATTCAATTAATTATGTCTATTACTGTTTTTATTCTGCACATATTTAGGGAATCCTGTTGGTGAGACTTATTGGTGTAGCTTGTGACATCACTTAGAAACACAATTTTGCAACAAGGTCCCTGATTGTCTGGTTCTAACAATCTTTTCACTTTCCACCTTCTGCTGTGTTCCCTGAGTGGGAGTTGTTTTATAGATGTATTCACTAGGACTGTGCCCAACAACTCTGAATTTTGGTTAATTATAGCTTTCTGTAATGGTTCCCATCTGTTGCATTGAGAAGTTTCTTTGATAAGGGTTGAGGATTATACTTATCTGTGGGGAGAAGGACAAATATTTAGAATGTAGTTAAGAATTATGATGGTTAGTAAGGTGATTGTTTAAGGTTCTCCTCCAAGACCCATGCTTTCACTAACCCTGGGTAGTTGCCTAGGTTTCTAGTATCACCCATGATAAATGGGTCTGCCCATACAATTTAATAGCTTTTCTACTGCTGAAGAAACAATTAACTGGGTGAAAAAGGAAGCCCACAAAATGGGAGAGACTCTTTCCCAGGTACATATTCTGACCTCTGTGAGATTAATATCCACATCTTTAAAAAGCAAAGAATCAAAAAAGATGGACCTGGGACTTGAATAGAGAGTTCTCAAAAGACAGAAAAAAAAAAAAAAAAAAAAAAAAGAATGTCTAAGATAGCTATCAAAACATGCTCACTATCCTGGGCAATTAGGGAAAGCAAAAACAGAGATTTTATTTTACTCCATTAAGAATGGCAAAGATCAACAAAACAGTAAACAACAAATGTTGGAGAGAATGTTAGAAAAAGGGACCTCTCGTTCACTGTTGGTGGAATTGGAAACTGGCGCAGCCACTATAGCAATCAGTGTAGAGAAATCTACCATGCGACCCAGCTATCCTATGCCTTGTCCTAGGTCTAAAGGACTCAACATCTTACTCCACAGATACTTGTTCAGCCACATTTGTTGTTGTTCTAGTCACAATAGCTATGAAATGGAATCTACCTAAATGTTCTCTGAAAAGATAGTGAGTAGATAATAAAACTCTGGCCCATACACACCATAGGCCATGAATAGATAATGAAACTATAGCCCATGTACACTATGGGCTACTAATCAGTTGTAAAGAAAAAGGAAATTATGACCTATATATGTAAATAAATGTAGCCAGAAAAGATCATATTGGGTGAAGCAATGTAGACCCAGAAAGAAAACTGTAGCGTGTTCTCTCTATTTGGAGGTCAGCTCCCTTTATTTTACCTCCCAGAGCAACCTTCAGAGGACTGTACTGCTCACTGTGGTCTGGACACTCCCATTTTAATCATTAAATAATAAAATCTCTCAAAGGCTTGCCTGTAGGCCACTCTGATGGGGACATTTTCTTAGCTAAAGTTTCCTCTTCTCAGAAGACTTTAACCTGAGTCAGGTTGGCAAACATCTAACTAACACATCCTGGAAGCAGGTGCACTTGGAAAGGAAGCTGGAAGCAATGAGTAGAGGTTGGTGTTTAGTTTGCAGGTTTTTTATGATCAGTGATTGTTTATTTACATTATTACATATGGGCAGGGGTATTGGGCTCCTCTGATGTGAAGAGTATGAGTGTTTTCTTCCACTTTGGGAAGGTGAGCAAGACATGGGCTCACCTCACCAGACCAGGGCTGGGCAGACATGGCAGAGTGTGCATACTGCTCTGAATGAGCTAAGTGATCTAAGTGCAGCTCTAAAGCACTCATCTTAATGTTGAAGGGATGAAATAAGCCTATAGAAAGGTGAACTAATGGGATGGACAGGATACAGGCAAATAAGGAGCACTTGAGGGGGAGGGAAGGGTTTTCAGCATGTAACTTTTATACATATGCATATGGCTGTAGGTACAAATTTGTATATAAGTATAAACTCTATTTGGTTAATGCTTGGGTGTACGAATTCATGTTTATACATAGGCATACTGAGGAGTTCATACAGACTGCACACACATAGCATACAATATATGATATGTGTGTGTGTGTGTGTGTGTGTGTGTGTACATTATATATGTGTCTGTGTGAAATATTACAACCAAGGTGGAAATGAAGCCAGCCTTCTAAGGACATTGGTCATGCAACCAGGCATAGTGCTTTTTAAAGGACAGATCATATGTTCTACATATGTTTATTTAGGGTAAAGGTGTACTCAGGGGAAACACAACTGCTTCAGAATTTCAGAGGGATCTCATGTGGGAGGATTTAACTTATTCCATATGGTTCCGGAGGGTAGAACAGAGACTGAGGCATAGCAGATGTAAGATCTAAATGAGATGCCTTTCTGTCAATTAGGACAAAATAAAAGAGATGTGGATTCCTTCTAAAAGTAGCTAATTAATGATCTGTCTGCTCTTGGAAGTGACATGTGCCAGAGGATGATCAGCCAAATGTCACAGACATTGTAGGGGGACATTTTTCAATTAGGTGAGGTTTGAAACAGCCAAAAAAATGGAAGACCTCCTCATCTCCTTTTGGAAATGTAGTGATTGTCTAAAACACAGAAATATGTGTATAGGCAGGATGTACCAGATATTTCCATTGCTTTATACACCCATTACATTTTTTCATAAAGATGTAGCTCGAGGTAAAAAGTGACGCTGACAATGAACCTCAGGACAGTTTCATGGTACAGAATAGAGTGGCGAAGCACATGTGGGGCCATCTCTGGCCTTTTTTTTTTTTTTTCCTTTTTCTAAGAACTCCTGGCTCTTGTACATAAGAACTGAAGCAGAAGAACATTTGTCAGGAAGGCAAAGGGAGGCTGAAAAAATACAACTACTTAATCCTTGGCTATCTCTGAGTTGCACACATTTGCTAATGTGTGCGTTTGCATGTATAGACCTTCAACTGAATGGGATATTGCCTGTGAACTCTGGCTTGCGGTATTTTTAACTTGGACAATTGTGTTTGCTAGCAGATGTTTGGAAATGGTAAGGTTTGGGGTCAGTCTTGGTTACCACTATGCCTGGGTGTTGCTACCAGCATTAAGTTGGAAAGGGGAAGGGATCCTCAATATCTTGCAAAGTGCTGGTCAGTCACACTCAATAAAGTATCATGTCAACTCAAATAATAACAAAACTCCCATGTACAGCTTGGAGAAGCTTATGGAGATAGAATCTGTGTTTTGGAGTATACCCCTTTTAGCATTATGAATTGAATAAGCTCTCTAACCTTTTTGTAATAAGGAGGTTAATGTGTGTCCCCCTTATAGTGTCATAAAGATAAATGACTTCTTCACACATGTAGGTGCTTAGAGAAGCACAGACATATGATGCTCCACAAACATTGGAAGGGCTTTGATTTTTTCTGATATTATTGTATATAAGATGGTTTACATTAAACTTTTATGTTGAGTATGAAATCCTTCTCTACTCTAAATAGTATATGGGGGGGATAAAATTCAAAAACTAGAAATTACCAAAAAAACCTGTATGGTGTAGAGACCCTTGCAGTTATAAAGCGTCTGTGCTATATCACTACAAACGTAAGCATGCATTGACATCAATGGGATTGAATTTATCTAACATTCTCTTTCATCTCTGCTTGTATATGCAAATAGATACTCAATCCTTTCCCGAATTCTCCCACTCTCCACTCAGATGCATACATATGCAGATACTCAGAGTGAACACAACTACATCTGCCACTCATGAGAAACTATGGAAACTAAGAAGAGTTTCTTGTCTTACTCTTACACTGATAGCGAATATTTTATCATTTTAACAGATTGACAAAGAGGTGTTTTACAATTGAGTGATGTTGCAAAGTCATAGTCTCAGACCTTAATGATTATCCTGTGAGAAGCCAGTCTAGAAAGCATGTTTGACTAAGTAGAATCTGTTAAAAGAGGGTAATGCCATAAAAAAATTAGAACAAAAATCCGTGACATCAGTTTGTTTCCTTTTCATTTTTAATTTGTTTTGTGAAAACAGCATAGAGATTCTTCATAATTATGTGTGCTTTGGTTTAATGACAGTATTTTCAATTGATTTTCCCCATCTGCTTAAATAATTTCCCCTTCCCATTTGACCAGCTCATTTGGAAGGAAACATAAGTAAATATGCAAGTCGAGACTGGAACCGTATAATTTTCTTATGTCATGACTGTTATACTTTTTTATGACTATATATTGAGAAGTGTCAAAACTTTTCTTAGAGCTCATGGTGCATCCCTTGATAAACTTTTACCACACATAACTTTCTTGTGCTGCATTGACTTCATGTAGATGTCTATAAAAGTACAGACAGACAGAAGTGCGTGTACACACACATACACACACACACACACACACACACACACACACACACACACACACACACCACATTCAATATGTTCCAGCTATGGTCTTGATATTTCTATAGGTTAGAAATGGTAAGTTTGGATTTGTATTATGTGTTATAAAGGAATGTCAATTTGTTTAGATTAAGGCTTAGGAAACTGGAGTCAGTGCTCACACGTTCCATAGAGAGGATGGAAGTAACATAATTTATTGAAATATGACCATTCTACTTGACACACTAGTGAAAGATGCTGTTAGTAGGAGAGTATGTAATAACTGAAGGTGAGGAGGGCACAGTGACCTGCCTCTGGTATACACAGTAGTTGCTTATGAAATGTTAGATAGCAATTAATGGCAGTTGTTATATTTATATTGAAAAGTTTTTATAAATGAGTTTTGTGGAGTATTGTAATTTGCCTTTATTAAAGAAGAAGAAGAAGAAGAAGAAGAAGAAGAAGAAGAAGAAGAAGAAGAAGAAGAAGAAGAAGGAGAAGGAGAAGGAGAAGGAGAAGGAGAAGGAGAAGGAGAAGGAGAAGGAGAAGGAGAAGGAGAAGGAGAAGGAGAAGGAGAAGGAGAAGGAGAAGAAGAAGAAGAAGAAGAAGAAGAAGAAGAAGAAGAAGAAGAAGAAGAAGAAGAAGAAGAAGAAGAAGAAGAAGAAGAAGGAAAAGAACTCAAGATTAAGCTCTGTTGCATGTAGTTTTATGCTCTACTTGCCTTTAGCTCCAGGAAGTAATCATGCTACCAGCCACCACCTGGCTTCTCTTGAATCCTCAGATAAGACACAGACACACAGTTGAACAATTTCAATTTGCTTTTGAACACTATTGCTGGATGCTGCTTCCCACCTGGAAAAGCGTGCCCTTGCCAGTTTCCTATCTTTGTCTCTCCACCTGCTCTAAACTTCAGTTGCTAAACTCTTCTGACCACCCGATTGTAGGAGTGGCTTATGTGACCACTCTGTTTCAAGATCTCACATTGTTGCCTGGTTCTCCTCTTTCCAAAGTATGGCAAAGTCTATCCTCCCTTTCATCTCTCTGCCTCCTCTAGGGATGAGGAAGTATGGCTTGTTCTTTCTACCCAGCAATTGGCCCACAGCTCTCTTTACTGACAGATCAAGAACCAATCATGGAACAGGACCTTAGTTAGCATCAGAACTGCTCCCTACAAAGTTCAGTGAGTTGCTGCCCAATAAGTAGAGAGACATCTACCATACTCACATAGAAAAAGACTACCCAAGTGATTGAAATATATCCAACTCTTCTGTGGTGATTTAAATAAGAATCATTCCCCCACAGGCTCAGATGTTTAAACACTCATTTGCCAGTTGGTGGCACTGTTTGGAGACACGTAGGTGGTGGAATCTTGCTGGAAGAAGCACATCACTGGATGTGGGCTTTGAGATGATATACCCTCGCAGTACTTCAAGTTCATTCTCTCTGCTTTGTGTTTATGACTGAGATGTGGCCTCTCAGTCATAAACCTAATTTCTTTCACTTCCTCCCATTTGTCCCTGCTTGGATAGGCTCTAATCCCTTAGGGACCATAAGCCAAAATAAACCACTTTTTCCATAAGCTGCTTCATGTCAGTGTGTTTCATCACAGCAAAAAAAAAAAGTAACTGATAAAAGTTCTTAGTATGTACAGGCTTAGAATATACTTCAAAGCTTCCCATGTTATTTTGTGATTTGGCTATAGACAACCAATAAGATTTAAATAAAAGTAAGTGTGTTGCCAGAGGCATTTTAAGGAATTAATTAGAAGGAATCATACCTGTGAAGGCATGTTGACATATACTTCTAGTTTTAGATCTGAGCATGAGAGTCACTGAGACAGGAGAGATGTTAATTTGGAGCTTGTGGGACCATGCTAAGTTGGAAGGAGAGGATAAAGTTGAAGAACCAAACTAAAGTATAAAAATAAATTATGAAATAGAATGTGTTGTATGTGTACTAGTCCAGAAACACAGGTGAACATGTTTGTGTCTTTCTATAATATCAAAATTTATTGAAAAGCCATGAATGTATAAGAATTGAAGGCTTTAATGACAGCAATTTATCACAGAATTTCAAATACCTTGGTAACCTGGCTGAAGCAAATGAAGCTTTTTTAATTCTAGTTTGTATTTCTAGTCTTAGGTTTCCTATCTCACATCATACAGTATATGGATGAATGCAAGTTAAAATGGCTGCAGCAGAGTTCTAAAGGTTTCAGCAGCAGTGGAGAGAATCTGGAATGACAAGATAAGGAAACTGACCAGTAGTGTAAGAAAGAAGGCACTGAAACTTCTGGAGTCTGGGTTTGAGAGTGAACCTGCAGAGTTCAGCTGCTAGATAAAGAAGGGTCAAACAATAGTCTGAGAGCAGTGAATGGCTCTAGGGCAGAATGAGATGTGTGAATACATGGATGAACATGAAGTCAAGTAGCCTGCATCAACAAAAAGGACAAAGGTGAGCCATAGTTCCAGGTACAGTCATGGAGTCCTCTGCTTGTTGGTCATTGATATACATATATACCAGGTTTCAGATGATATGTTGGTATGGAATCATTCCATTTCAGTGTTGTATCTCCATCACCATGGGAACTGATGAGGGAGTTATACTTTTTCTTTGTGTCCAGCAAGTTATTGGGTGGACCTGGTTTCATTGATCTTTTAATATGTCCATGTATCCTTATAGTCTTGATTTACCCCTATAGTCTCAATTAACTTATAGGGTGGCTCTCTTTCTATTCCCAGGAATAAATCATTTACAAATCTGTGCTTTATTCTTCAAATATTTAAAGGGTCTCTGTTATTTGTAGAATGTAAAAAAAAAAAAAAAAAAGACTAAAATTTAAATTTCTTGGACTAGTGGATTAGTGTTATGAATCCATGAGTGATAAATGCTAGGGAGAGTTTTATGTCACAGGTAACAGGTGTCCACAGAAGAATATCTGTGTTAGATAGGTCAATGGAAAAGGCCTTATAGGTGAGTAATAAAGACTGAATAATAATAATCTAGAAACTTAAGGAGATGAGTTAATAATTCTTGTCTGAAGAAACAACATGCAAAGATTCAGAGCCATGTGAAGGTTTTCAACATGGTAGGTTAGAAAAATAGAACATAAACCTAAAGGATTAACTATGGACCAGATCTTGACATTGTTCTTATATTAATAAGCAAAAGAAGACACCCAACAGTTTCTAGTAAGGTGAACAACCTGCTACCCCTTTAACATCTATACCACTTGACTTTCCAACATAGGAACCGTTTTGAAAAATCCTTGTTCCATTCTCTGACCTTGTGCATAAAGACAACCTTACACATGGCCACTGATGCCACAGCACATGCTTGTGTTCTATGTCACATACAAACTCTTCACAACTGAACTTTTGGTGGAAAGACAGGGAAGCTTGCAATAAAGCTTGTAATAAGGCAGAAGCCAGAGCTTATATTACAGGTCCTCCTCATCTACTTTGGCCTCTATTGAGATTTGCTAATGTCTCCTAATGGCTATGATTGTTTCAACAGTGAAGAATCAGCCTTAATTTTCTGTGGCCTTGACTGTAGTCCTATGTCTTGACATTTGGGAGGTGTTTGTGGGTGTGAATCTCATATAATGGATTTCCACCATCTGCATCTATCTATCATAACTGTTGGGTTCCAAAAAACTAAAATAACCCAAGTAGTCACAAGAGTCCAGCAAAGCAAGATCATTCTTCGAATTACGGAGCAAAAACTGACCAGTCAGGAACGTCACAGACTCACAAGCTGACTGAATCTTTGAACATTCATCTTATAAGTAGTTAAGCAGATGACAAAATGTTATTGTACTCTACATCAGGCTGCTACTGATGGATCAGGGCCACAGAACAGACATAGGAGCTGAACTGTGACCCAGAAGAGAAATTGCACAGCATATTTAAAGGATGAAATGATAAAGAGAGCAGGAGCCAGGTGAGCTGTAGTATTTATTATAAAATCATATTTTAACACAAGGTGTTGAGCAAGGAGATAAGCATCAATGGCTGGGTCTTATCTGGGTCACCTGGTTTTAAACTCCTTGACTCATAGCCTTGGTGGTCTTCTGGTAGAATCTGGCCTGGGGTGGGCAGACTACAGGTAGTCAGTTAAGTCATGGCAGGCAATATATTTATGACTTGTATTCCTTAGTTTAAATAACTGGCAACTTCCCTCTTTACATTCTTTACTAGTTAGCAGACAAACATGAACCACCCAAAGAGGCAGGCTGGGTTGGTTCTGGGGCCTGAGAACAAGAACTTAGTTTTGACCCTGCCAGGAAGATGGAGGTCATTCCTGAGATGGCTCGACTTGTGCAACTGTCTCCTAATAGTAACAAGTCCAGCCAAACCTGACAAGAATACTTCAGTGACTGATTATACTATCTGCCCTATTAATTTATCCACAGACATTAATGACTTCTGATGGCTCAATAATGTGCTACTTTAAGAAAAGAATTATTGCACATGATATTTCTACTGTTATTTTCTCACTGCCTCATCTTTCCTGTTTATATTAAATTTATGTTTTTTCAATAGTTGAAGTATACTTCCAACTCATCATTTTCTTTCTTGCTTCTTTGCTTCCTTTCTTCCTTTCTTCATTATTTTTTTCTTCCTTTCTGTCGTTAAGAAAGAGACCATTGAAATGAAAAGGAAAACTAGTTTTTTTTTTCTTTTCTATTTTTTTTTTAGGTCATCTTGGCATCCAATTCAGAGAACTCCTCCTTCCTCATCCACCCCAGCACTGGCTTATAGGTGAACACCATCACATCCAGGATTGTCAGAGTCTTTAATGTTTTAACTGAATGTAAGCCTGCAGGGGTGGAAAGGCATCAAAGACAAGGACTCCTGGTTTCTTCTAAAATCTCAATCTAAGGACTTTGATAAGTTGAATAATTACTTTGTTAAAATTCAATTATTTTTTCTGTCATGTCCTCTTTTTTATCTCTAATTCTGTTCATTTGAGCAGTATCTTTCTCTCTTTTGGTTAATAGGGCCAAAAATCTCTTGATACTGTTTTCCTTCTCAAAGAACCAGCTGTTAGATTTGTTGATTCTTTGTAAGATTTTCTTGTTTCTACTTCATTCATTTCTTCTGATTTTTATTATTTCTTCTGTCTGCTGCATTTGGATTCATTTCGAGGCTGCACCCAGTAAATCTCAACAGTACTGTTGCCTAAACAAGACCTAAAAATGACAACACCAATTGACATGCCAACATGAATGATTGGATTCTGCCTTCAGGGCTTCAGTCTTAGGAGAAACACTACAGGAAACAGATGGTTGCAGGGAGACAGAGAATTAGTCTCCTCCAGGGACGATCCACTAATGGGTTATCCAATCATAACAGGCTACCTCTAGATGCATATCGGCAACACTAAGCGATCTTGGTGCATTGTATTTATAAACCTATATACATACATACATACATACATATGTACATTTATACATACTTACACACATACATATGCAACAATTACAATGTAAGAATAATAAGTCATGATTTTAAGGAGTAGAAAACATAGGAAGAATAGGAAAGAGGAGAAGGAGAATGAAGTAAAAAACCCGTATCATTTATGATATTTTCAAAAAGTAATTTTTTCAAAGCCAAATATAATCTTTCTTTTCAATTTCAGAAATTGCTAGATTTTCATGTCTTGCTTAAGGAAGCTATCAAACCACACTAAGATGAACAAAGCCAACATCCCTGCTGCATTCTAGTGTGTTCACAATGTTACTTATGGCTTCATTACTATTCAAATTCTTTTTCACTTTCACATATTTCAGATGTAATATTTACTTTCTTGGACATGATCTTATATAGCCTAGCCAGGAACTATTGAGTAGGACATTCATTGCATCATCCAGAAGCACCAACCATTACATTAATGTTTAAAGATGATGCTCTTGGATTTGTTTTGCATTCATAAGCACACAGCTTTTGACTGCATCCACTTGGCTGTTCTTATTCCATGCTTCCTTGATGTTGTGGTTTGAATATGCTTGGCCTAGAAAGTGGCTCTGTTAGGAGGTGTGGCCTTGTTGGAGTAGGTTGTGGGCTTGTTGGGGGAAGTGTATCATCACTGTGAGGTTGGGCTCTAAGATTCTTCTAGCTGCTGGGAAACCAGTCTTCTGTTGACTGGCTTCCTGGCCAGCTAGATATAGAACTCTCAGCTCTTCCAGGGTCATGACTACCTAGATGCTGCTGAGCTTCCTGCCATGATGATAATGGCCTGAACCTTACAACCTGTAAGCCAGCCCCAGTTAAATGTTGTACTTTATAAGTGTTGCTTTGGTCATGGTGTCTCTTCATAGCAATGGAATCCCTAAATAAGACATGTGACCAGTCTTTCTCATCATTTCCTCAAGTTGACATTCATCACAGTGTTCTATCAAGCCATGATGACCATACTCATAGTAACTACAATAAAATAAGATGTTGTTCTTGACTTAAAACTAGTCTCAACTGTACCATGGACAATGGACTTGCATGGGAACAGAGTGTTGAGACTATTTGTACTAGATAATTTTGCTCTGACTGTATGTTCTTGTTTGTAGCAAAAGCAAATTTTACAGGCAAATCAAAAACTATATTACTTTTTATTACGTTTTTTTACCTCTTAATGTTTTCTCTTTTTTTTTTTCTTGGATATTTTCTTTATTTACATTTCAAATGTTATCCCCTTTTGCGGTTTCCCCCCCAAGAAACTCCCTATCCCATTTCACCTCCCTCTGCTTCTATGAAGTTATTCCCCCACCCACCCACCCACTCCCGCCTCCCTGCCCTTGAATTCCCCTACAATGGGGCATCAAGTCTTTTGGACACCATGGCCCTCCTTGCAGTCAGATAATTTATGCTCCAGAGCTGCCGCTCTCAACTTTCTTAATACTCTGGCCATTTAATACAGTTTCTTGTGTTGGAATAACCCCAATGATATAAGTATTTTTGTTGCTACTTCATAACTATAATTTTGCTAGTTATGAACTGTAATGTAAATATCTGAGTTTTCTGATGGTCTTAGCTACCCCTGTAGAAGGGTTGTTTGATTCTAAAAGTCATAACCTACAGATTGAAAACCATCAATCTAGGGGATCAACATATCTTGTGAAGATCATCAAACTCCTTGATATGAAAAACATTATTGTTTTGTTGTTCTTTTGTGTGATATCAAACATTTGGTCACCACATCAGTCATAGTTGTAGGAGCTTTTAGCCTCATTCTGAATGGTCTGTAATTAAAAGGGTAATTTGAGTAATTTAACCCCTAAATTAGAAATGTTTCATCTTTAAGTGTTGAAATCAGGGCCCTTTGTACTATTTTACAGTAATAGTGGTGTGGCCTGAACTAACTGGCTTGTCCATAGTAAAAGTGACTTTCTCCTGGAGGGAGGACATTCTGTTCAAACAATCAGGGGTGTACATGTCGGTGGAGGTTCTTAGTCTATAGTACTTGTAGTGAGAATGTTTTGCCACAGTAATGGAAATAATTTTTAGCATTCAGGCCAGGAGTACAAAGTTTGACAGCATAGAGCGAAGTCTTGGGATACCTATTAGAAGCTACTGATGGTGGGCCAAATGGTTGACCTCAGAAAGCTATCTGGCTCAGTGCCATTGTCTCTTTCTCTTTTCAGTTTTTGTTTAATTACATTTGCTTTTATTAGAATAGAAATACTAGATTTCATAGTGTTATTTTTTAAATCAAAAATTGTATATATTTTTTCTCTTCATTTTCTCCCCTTGTGTGTTTAGCTTTCATGTCACACATGGCCCACTCACACATCTTCTTGTTAACACCTCTTGCTTCCTTTCCTGCTTTCCTCCTGTCTGGATTCATAGCTCATACCCACTCTCCCATCCATTTTCATTCGTGTGTGTGTGTGTGTGTGTGTGTGTGTGTGTGTGGTGTAAATGTTAAGGTTAAGATTTGCATACAAAAAGGAAAACACAATTTTTAGTCTTCATAAGTCTGGGCACCTCACTTTACACTTTCCAGATCCATTCACTTCCCCTGAAACATCGTATTTTCATTTTTCAGCAGCTAGTAGGTTTATGTTGTACATATTTGCAAAAATTGGTTCTCTGTCCTTCTATTGGTGAGTATCTATACTAGACCCATTATTTTGTTATTAACATGGGTAGATATACTCCAATGACTCTGATGGGATATAGAGTCCTTGGAGTATATGCTTAGGAGTGGTATTACTGGGTCATATATTTGTTTTAATTTTAATTTTCTTGGAAAACCTTTATAGATGTTTCTGCAATGGTTTTACTAGTCTGCGGCCCCACCAGCCATGGATAAGGAAGGACTCCTTTTATCTAACTTTATCTCCAGCATTTGTTGCCACTTGTTTTCTTGATCCTAATTAGCCATTTTGACTTGGGTAAGATAATTAGGGAATATTATGAGAACTCATATCTCAAAAGGCTGGAAGACAGAGATGAAATTAATCATGATCTAACTGGATACACACTAAGATAGAAATACTTTAGACAGCGCCATAACAAACAATGAGAATGAAGCAGTAGTTAGAATCTCTTCCCAAAGGAAAACTCATGAACCAGATGAAGCCAGCACTTCTCAGTTGCATGGAATAGAAAGAGAAAGGACATTGTCAACATTATTTTGTGAATACAATGTTATCCAGATACTCAGATAGGGTATAAAGACAACAGTCAAACTGTGAACCAATTTTCCTATTAAACATAGACAAAAAATTCTTAACTGTTTAAGATTGAATTCAAGAACACGTTAAGAAGATCATTTATCATTATCAATTGGAATCCATCCCAAAAATGCAAGGTTGCTTCATATTTGAATCGATCAAGGCACTACAACGTATTAATAAACTTAAGAACAGAAATCTCAGAACCATCTTGATAGATCTCTTAAAGTCACTTCACAAAGTTCCATATGTGCTCATAATAGAAACCCTGAAGAAATTAGGAACAGATGGAGTGTGTCATTATTTCTAAAAGCGTTTCTACCCTAACTCTTCCAAAATAATTTTGATTATTGTCTTAAAAATTTTTAAATGGAACTTTATTCAAGAGAACTTACAAAAATAAAAATATCACACATAAAATTTAATGAGAGCCAACGACTGTACATCTCAATGAGCTTCTATAAAGTGAGGAAGCTTTATAATTACATGTATTTATATTTTCGTAGAGGTAGGTATGTGTGTGTGTGTGTGTGTGTGTGTGTGTGTGTGTGTGTGTGTGTGTGTATGTGTGTGTTTCTCTTTCTACCATATAGGTCCCAGGGATTCAACTTAGGTAGCCAGGATTAGTAGCAAGTGCTCTTTTTAGCTGAGTTGTCTCACCAGTTCCTGAAAATAATTTTAACTGAAAAGATAGAGACAATAATAAGTTACAATAAAATTAAAACTTTCATATGTAGAAGAAATATACTTTTATCTCTGAAATGCTTCTTCCTTTCATCTTAATACAGAAATATCTTTCTTATTTAATGTCAGGATACTCAGGTATTGTGCTGATAATATCTGAGGCTCTCAGTTCCCAGGCTTCCAACATTCAAGATAAATAATATTAAAGTAGGAAATTAGTTTATAACCCTGCTGTGTCTGAAGGTCCCTTTTATCTGTTGTCACTCGTTTATTTGTTCATTCATTCTTAGTATCTTCATTCATTTATAGAGTTTGACACTATGCTAAGTGTTTGGAACATCAAAGCAGAATACTTCTTTGTTCTGGTTTTCTGGAAGTTTTCTAACCATGGAGGACAGAGGCATATACAAATAGTCAACTATATATCAAGGAAATTGGTCAGGGGAACTCCCAAGGAAAAAGATAAGGACAGTATTCAGCTTCACTCTTCTGATGACTCTTTTGTTTTAATTAATTTTAATACAATGTATTTTATTATATTCTGTTCTCTGTGCCAACTCCTCCCAAATCCTCTCTACCTCCCTGCCTACCAAACTTAATCATCTCCCCACCCCTCATCTCAACCCTCTAGTATCTAGAAGATGCTGTTTTCTTGGAGTCATCCATCATCGCTGGCTCTTACAATTTTTTGATTTCTTCTACATAGATACTCAAGTCTTGAGAAGGACGGTTTGATGAAGGCACTCTATTTATGGCCAAGTTCTTCTAAATCTCTCACTCTCTACACATTGTCCAGTGGTTTGTCTCTGTGCTAATTCCCATCTAGTGAATGAAGCTTCTTTGATGATGTATTGATGAGTATAATACTATGTCATTAGGGGCTCATTTTATTGCTAGTTTCTTTAGCAGAATAATAAAAGTAAATTTTACTTTAGGGCCCATGACCTTTCTAGTTTCAGGATCTTAGGCCCTTTAACTGTGTCATGTATGGGTTCCATCTCATAGAGCAGGCTTTAAATCCAATCAGAAAATAGTTGGTTATGCCTATAACATAATTCTTAACAGCAGAATAATAAATTTATCAGTTGATGGTTGTTTATAATTTTTGACTATTATGAATAGAGCAGCAATGAATATGGATAATGAAGTTTCTCTGTAGTAAGATGTAGAGTCCTTTGGCCATACATCCAAGAGTGGTATAGCTGGATTTGTGGTTGATTAATGTTTAGCTTTCGAAAAACTTCCACACTAATTTCCATGATGGCAATTTCATATGGAAACACACACACATATAAGAACACACGTGTGCATGCTTGAAGGCATCTAAAAATAAACTTGAATGAAAAGAATACCAGGAGGCACTAAGATTTTTAAGTTACATTGCAGAGTTATAGTAATAGAAACAGCATGGCATTAGCATAAAATAGATGCATTAATCAATGGAATAGAGTTGAAGACACAGACATAGCTCTATAAACTTATGGGCACCTGGTATTTGACAAATAATACACACACACACACACACACACACACACACACACACATACACACACGAGAAAGGTCAACACTTTCAACAAATAGTGCACATCAAATAGGATAGCTGCCTGAAGACCAACAAAAATAGATCTGTATCTGTTATGCTACACAAAACTCAATTTCAAATGGATAAAGGCAACATAAGACAAGATACCCTAAACTTGACAGAAAAGAAAATAGAGAATAGACTTGGACTTTTTGGCTTAGAAAATGATTGTGTGAACAGGACTCTGGTATTAGACATTAAGACCAACAATTAATAAATGGAACCTTAAGAAACTAAAAAAACCTTTTATACAGCAAATAACAGCATCATTTGAACAAAAGAGGTAGTCTACATAATGTAAAAAGTATTTACCAGTCATACATATAATAGCAGATTAATATCTAGAATATGTAAAGAACTAAAATAACTGAACATCAGGAAAACAAACAATCCAATCAAAAGTGGGGTGTGAATTGAACAGAGTTCTTAAACGATGAAACACAAATGTCTAACAAACATTAAAAATGTTTAACATCCTTAGGTATCAGGGGAATGAAAATTAAAACTACTTTGAGATATCATATTAACCTAATTAGAATGGCCAAGATCACTTAATAATGACATCACAGGCTGGAGTGGATGCAGGGAAAGGAGACAACTTATTGGTTGCTGGAGAGAATGCTAACTGCTTACTCTTTTGACCAAGGCTTTGATCACTTTTACTTGGTCTGACAAGGCTTCTTCCTCTTTTCCCAGAGTTCTTCCCTGATTTTATGATTCTCCATTGTCCTTTTCCATCTACCTATCATCTAAAATGTAGCCATTAACACAGGAATACAGTGTACCAATTGTTACTTTTTTCTAATTAAGCAGATTGAATTAATTGTTTAAATTACAAAAATATAAAATACTAGTGAAGAGTTAAAAGCTTGGAAAGGAGTATAAGTCTTATATTATTTATGTTCTCACTTCACATGTCTACACATGCAGCATGGAGTTTGACTTCAAGGACTTTGATCTTAACCCTGAGTATGGGCAAGTCGTCACATGGCTGTCATGGAGATAAATAAGACGGTGGGTATAAGGTACAGTAGTTCATGGCAAATGTTTGATATTTTGGTGTTGCTGATTATTCCTAGCTGGTAGCATCCAACTTATATCCTGTTAAGAACTTAAGGCATAACTTTGGTGGTGTGATTTAGAGAACAGTTGAAATAAATATCAAAAGTGTAATCTACACTAAATCTATGCTATGTTGAAAGTCGAATTTTGGTATTTTAATACATTAAATAAAAATATTTTAATTCCTCCTATCTGATTTCTAGCACATTAACAGCCTTATAGACAGAGGGAGACTGTCTTGAGTCTTGCTGCTACCCAAAGTGTAATGACAGGATCACAGTGGGCATTAGAGAAGGAACCCAAAAACACTGAAAAGATATCTCAGTTTTCAACATATGGAGAAATACATATGTTGTTCCTCACACATTGGGAATTAGTGTTAACACACCAAAATAATTAATGATATCAAATAAAATATGCCATTTACAGGACTCTATTCTGCTAACATGGATAGCTTCTCAAAGTTCAGGATGATGACCAACCTATAGAGAGACACTGTCTGAGGACCCTGTGAGTGTTCTTTCATGCAGTGCAAGTGTAGAATCAGAGTATTAAGATTTTTGAGATCCATGTCCATGGTTAATAAATCTAGATCATTAAGATTTAAATACTTAAGAGGAAAATTTACCAAAATTATTTTAAATTCAAAATCTGAACTGAGTGGGTATCCAAAGGTGGTAAGGCTGAAGAAATTTGGTGGGAGTAGAGTGAGGCAGTTTTTAAAGATAATTTTGGAAGGGAAACTTGTTCCTAGATAGACTGAGAGACTGAGAAGCACTATAGATGTCAAGAGTTAGAGGGACAAAATAATAGAATACAAAGAGAATGCAAGAGGACTAGAGAAGTGTTACATTCAATACTAAGAGAGGAAAAGGGACATAGCGAATATGATAATTACCCAAACTGACAGAAGTCATCAAGCCAAAAGATTAAGAAACTGTATAGTATCCAAATAATAATGACAAGAAAAAGTCCAGTGAAACAATTGTTGGTGAAAGGAAATAATATAACCTGAGATGGAACCAAAGGAGAAACTTCCTTGGGGAAACAGCTTGACTGTTGAATTCATAAAACAAGCAAATGAAAAACAACAAAACAAGATCATTCCCCATGAAATCAGGACACCATGATTATGATTTCTTTTAGAACACAAAATAAAAAATAGGAATATCAAATTTCATAACTAATGAAAAAAATCTTCAACCAAACCAAACAAAACATCTTTAGAAAATAAACACAAAACCAAAGACTGCATAGGAGAATGACGCATAGCAGACTATGCAAACAGGCACTACTGGAGATATTTTAGAGACATGAGAAGAAAAATATTGCCAAATACAAACTTGGAGATCTGGAAAAGAATAAGGGACCAAGAAAATAATAAGGCTGCAAAATGCAGGAAGAATAATAATGCAGTTTCATTAACGTGAAATACAAAGAATTGATCTGTGGCAGGAGACCTGAGCCTGGGCCACCAGGGTTCCATAGCCAAGTAGCGCCAGGAGAAAGCTACCATCCCAGGAGCATGGAAAAGCCGTGAGTGGGGTTAAGATGAGCACCACTGCTCACCGGGACCCGCCCAGAACCTGCGGGACACTGGGACTGAGGTAAAGTCAGGCATAGGAATCTTCTGGTTTCCATCTGTGGCAGAAGACCTCTGTCTGGACCACCAGGGTCCCACAGCCAAGCAGCACCCAGAAAAAGTTACTCTCCCAGGCCCTCAGGACACAGAGGCTGAGGGGGAAAAGTCAGGGATAGGAACCTTCCGGTTTCCATCTGTGGCAGGAGACCTGATCCTGGATCACCAGGGTTCCATAGCCAAGCAGCGCTGGGAGAAAGTCACCCTCCCAGAAGCATGGAAAAGCCATGAGTGGGAATAAGATGAGCACCACTGCTCACCAGGACCTGGGGACCACAGCCTGGGCCACAGGGCTCCAGGAAAGAGCTGGTATCTCAGGAGGGCTGACACACCTTCGAACATAGCCAAAACCACCACTTCTGTTCAAACTCACTGGATCAAGAGGGACCCTTGAAGAGCCATCAGGACACAGGAACCAAGGGACCGCTGGGGACAAGATCCTTCTGGTTTCTCTCTGTACCCCAGAACTGACCCTGTGCCACAGCACTCCAAACCCAAACACCTCTCAGAGAGAGCTGGTCTTCAATGAGTATTGACATAGAGGCCTGCAGGAGGGACAAGCCACAGCCAGACAGAGTGATCAGCTAATATCAGAGTTAACAAGATGGCAAAAGGCAAGGTCAAGAACATAAGGAAGAGAAACCAAGGCTACTTAACATCACCAGAACCCAGCTCTCCCACCACAGCAAGCCCTAGAAATCCCAACAAACCAGAAAAACAAGACTCAGATTTAAAATCAGTTCTCATGATGATGATAGAAGACTTTAAGAAGGACATAAATAACTCCCTTAAAGAAATACAAGAGAACACAGGTAAACAGCTAGAAGCCCTTAAAAGGAAACACAAAAATCCATTAAAGAATTACAGGAAAACACAATCAAACAGATGAAGGAAATGAACAAAGCCATCCAGGAACTAAAAATAGAAATAGAAACAATAAAGAAATCACAAAGGGAGACAATCCTGGAGTTAGAAAACCTAGGAAAGAGATCAGGAGTCATAGATGCTAGCATAACCAACAGAATACAAGAGATAGAAGAGAGAATGTCAGGAGCAGAAGATACCATAGACAACATTGACACAACAGTGAAAGAATATGCAAAATGCAAAAAGCTCCTAACCCACACCATCCATGAAATTCAGGACACAATGAGAAGACAGAACCTAAGGATAATAGGTACCAAAGAGAATGATGATTCCCAACTTAAAGGACCAGTAAATATCCTCAACAAAATTATAGAAGAAAACTTCCCTAACTTAAAGAAAGACATGAACATAAATATACAAGAAGCTTACAGAACTCCAAATAGATTGGACCAGAAAAGAAATTCGTCCCATCACATTATAGTGAAAACACCAAATACACAAAACAAAAAACATTAAAAGCAGTAAGGGAAAAAGGTCAAGTAACATATAAAGGCAGACCTATCAAAATTATACCAGACTTCTCACCAGAGACTATGAAAGCTAGAAGATCCTGGGCAGAACTCATACAGACCCTAAGAGAACACAACTGCCAGCCCAGGCTGCTATACCTAGCAAAACTCTCAATTAACATAGATGGTGAAACCAAAATATTCCATGACAAAACCAAATTTACACAATATGTGTCCACAAACCTAGCCCTACAAAGGATAATAGATGGTAAACGTCAACTCAAGGAGGGAAACTACACCCTAGAAAAAGCAAAAAGGTAATCTTTCAAAAAACTGAAAAGAAGATAGCCACAAAAATCTAAAAGTAACATCGAAAATAATAGGAAGCAACAGTCACTATTCTTTAATATCTCTTAACATCAATGGACTCAATTCCCCAATGAAAAGACATAGATTGACAGACTGGATCCATAAAGAGGACCCAGCATTTTACTGCATTCAGGAAAAACACCTCCGGGATAAATACAAACACTACCTCAGAGTAAAGGGCTGGAAAACAAGTTTCCAGGGAAATGGTTCCAAGAAACAGGCTGGAGTAGCCATACTAATATCCGATAAAATCGACTTTCACCCAAAAGTCATCAAAAAAGATAATGAAGGACACTTCATACTCATCAAAGAAAAAATCTACCAAGAAGAACTCTCAATTCTGAACATCTATGCTCCAAATGCAAGGGTACCCACATTCATAAAAGAAACTTTACTAAAGCTCAAAGCACACATTGCACCTCACACAATAACAGTAGATTTCAACACCGCATTATCATCAATGGACAGATCTTAGAATCACAAACTAAACAGAGACACAGTGAAACTAACAGATGTTATGAACCAAATGGATTTAACAAATATCTATAGAACATTTCATCCTAAATGAAAAGAACATACCTTCTTCTCAGCACCTCATGGTACCTTCTCCAAAATTGACCATATAATCAGTCACAAAACAAACCTCCACAGATACAAGAAGATAGAAATAATCTCATGGCTCCTATCAGATCACTACGGTTTAAGGCTGGTCTTCAATGGCAACAATAACAACAGAAATCCCACATACACATAGAAGCTGAACAATGATCTACTCAATGATAACTTGGTCAAGGAAGAAATAAAGAAAGGAATTAAAGATATCCTAGAATTTAATGAAAATGAAAGTACAACATACCCAAACTTATGGGACACAATGAAAGCAGTGTTAAGAGGAAAAGTCATAGCTTTGAGTGCCTCCAAAAAGAAACTGGAGAGAGCATACACTAGCAGCTTAA
>CM052701.1:109572852-109587860 GCA_028551405.1 Uromys caudimaculatus
AACACCAGGGGCTTATGTTCTAAGATCAAGAATAGACAAATGGGACCTCATGAAATTGCAAAGCTTCTGTAAGGCAAAGGACATTGTCAATAGGACAAAATGGCAACCAACAGATTGGGAAAAGATCTTAACCAATCCTATGTACGATAGAGGGCTAATATCCAATATATATAAAAAACTCAAGAAGTTAGACTCCAGAAAACCAAATAACCCTATCAAAAAATGGGGAACAGAGCTAAACAGAAAATTCTCAACTGAGGAAATTCACAGGGCTGAGAAGCACCTAAAGAAATGTTCAACATCCTTAGTCATCAGGGAAATGCAAATCAAAACAAGTCTGAGATTCCATCTCACACCAGTCAAAATGGCTAAGATCAAAAACTCAGGTGACAGCAGATGCTGGCTAGGATGTGAAGAAAGAGGAACACTCCTCCATTGTTGGTGGGATTGCAAGCTGATACAATCTCTCTGGAAATCAGTTTGACGGACCCTCAGAAAATGGACATAATACTACCTGCGGACCCAGCTATACCTCTCCTGGGCATATACCCAAAAGATGCTCCAACAGGTAGTAAAGACACATGCTCCACTCTGTTCATAGCAGCCATATTTATAATAGCCAGAAGCTGGAAACAACCCAGATGTCCCTCACCAGAAGAATGAATACAGAAAATGTGGTACATCTACACAATGGAGTACTACTACTGAGCTATTAAAAACAATGACTTAATGAAATTTGCAGGCAAACGGATGGAACTGGAAAATATCATCCTGAACGAGGTAACTCAGTCAGAAAAGAATGAATAAGGTATGTACTCACTGATAAGTGGATATTAGCCCAAAAGTTTGGAATACCCAAGTCTCACTTCACAGTAACCGCTGGACTGAGAGTGAGTTCCCAGATGGAGGAGTTGGAGAAAGGTCTGAAGGAGCTGAGGGAGTTTGCAGCCCCATGGAGGAAGCAACAGTGTCAACTGGCCTGACACCCCCGCCCCGGGTCCTCCTGGAGGCAGGACTACCAACCAAAGAATACACATCGAGGGACCCATGGCTAAGACCACATATGTGGCAGAGGAGGGCCTTGTTGGCCATCAGTTTGAGGAGAGGCCCTTGAGCCTCAGGGTGTTAGAGTCCCCAGTAAAGGGTAATGTCAGGGTGGGAATACAGGAGTATGTGGGCAGGTGGGTGGGAGGTGGAATACCCTCATAGAGGCAGGGAAAGAGGAGGAGATAGGGGTTTACAAAGAGGAGACCTGGAAAGGGGGAAACATTGGAAATGTAAATAAAGTATGAAAAAAATACAAAGAATTACAATATAGAGGGAAGATTAGGGATTTTAATTAAAATAGTTCAAAAATAAACATTGTAATTTCTGAGGTGAGCAGAAAAATATGCAAAAGTTTTAATAGTATACACATATATCTTCTAAAAACTCATATATCTTTCCTTGTGCAATAATTAGGACACCTACGCTAGGGTGGTGGAAGTGGAAAGTGGTGTAGGTCCTATATAAAACAATAATGGCTTTACAATGATGTGTGCTCCAGCAGTTCTACTGTGAGACATGAATCTCAGCATACCTGTAGGCAGAGGTTCATTCAGAGTAGTATTTTTGAGCATCCTTTAAAGCAACTGTTCAAAATGGCTAAAACCTGGAAACAGCCATGGGTCATTAACAAAGGAGTAGAGAGGAAACGTGATATAGACACACAATAAAATATTATTCAGCTACAGAAGAAGAGGCCTGTTTGAAGCCTCAATTAGTAAAGCAATTGCCTTGCATACATAAAAACTTGTATTAAGAATCAGAATTCACAGAAATGTTCTAGGCAGGGTAATGGTAGTGTTTATAATCTCCGTGCTGTGGAAACAGGAGACCGCTGGGACTCAATAGCCAATTTAGCCTAGCTGGTAACCTCCAAGACAATGAGAACCTGTTTTAAAGGAAGTAGACAGTGTTCCCGAAAATAAAACCTGGGTTGAGCTCTGCATACATATCTCTATTAACATGTATTTACTGTCCACCCCACAGCCATACAAGCATTCAAAAACAACACCACCAAAGGAACATTAAGGGTATAAAGCTAATTGAAATAAGCCAGCCAAGAAGCAGAAGGATTATATTATTTCACTTAGTTGTGAAATACAGAATAGTCAAATCATAGCACAGAAAGCAGAGTAGTTGCCAGCAGGACCTGGTGGGAGGGGTCTGAGGAGTTATCATATAATAGAAAAAGAGTGTAAGATTTTCAAGATGAAGCATCTGGAGAAAGTTATTGCTGATGATTGCACAATTTACTTTTTAAAAAATATTTTTCTTTTTAATTATGAGTAGGTAGTGTGGGGAATGGGAAGCTACGTGCACAGGAGTGAAGGTACCTGCAGAGACCAGGAGAGAATATTAGAAATCCTTAAGATGGAGTTGAAGGTAATTTTTAACTGTTTGAAGTAGTACTGGGAGTCAAAATCAGGTCTTCTAGAAAAGTCGTGAGCATTTGTAACTTTTTAGCCCGCACACATAAAAATGATTCACAGTTACCCCTTTTATTGAGTGTGCATTTTGCCATAATAAATTAAATAAGTAACATTTCTCTCCTGCCTCCCACCGTGTGTGTGGAGGTCAGAGGACAATTTACAGGAGTTGGTTTTCTCCTTCCGCCATATGTACCCATAGATCAAACTCAGGTCATTGGAATTGGCAGTAGGAGCCATCATTCACTAAGTCATCTCATCAAGAAAGAAATTTAGGCACAAAAATCTCCAATTTAAGTAAAATAAAAGGAAAGAAAAGAAATAATATGAAAGGTAAAGCAAACAGAAGAATAGAAAAAGCATATTTAAACCATGAATATCAGTTGCTTCAATATGCATAATCTAATATAGCATTTAATATTTACAAAATAAAAATTTTTTACAATATGATGTTTATAAAAGGCATGTTATGTTATACTATCATTTGGGTCTCCAATATCCCATAAATATACAATATATTTTTGGATACAATATATATTTTAGTGTACAATGTAGTTATGTAAGAAATTAGTTATTTGTAGGTATTCAGAATTTTTGTGTAATTGAAAATTAATAAGCAAATCCTGCCACTGGTGAAGACTGCTTGCTGCTCTTCCAGAGAACCAGAGTTGAGCACTCACAACCAACTGTATCCCTACATCCAAGGGACCCAGCACTATCTTGTGGCCTCCCATCAAGCACACATATACACATACACACACACACACACACACACACACACACACACACACACACACACACAAATACAAATAATAAAAATAAAGCTAGGGACAGCTTGGGCACTTCAGCTCCCCTCCAACACCCAGAGACAGCCTGACTCCCAGGAGATCTGCCATAACCAGGGTCACAGGAGATCTGCCACGCAGGATTACAGGAGGCCTGCGTAGGAACACAGGACTCTACCCCTCCCCCAACTGAAGGCAGCACTATTTGTCTTCCAGAAGGTCTTCTGTAACCCAGCTCACAGAGATCCACCTTCCTACAAGAAGAGACAGACTCCAGTCAGAGTCAGCAAGGCCAGTTAACATCAGAGAGAACCAGATAGTAAGAGGTAAGCACAAGAACAAATGCAACAAAAGTCATTGCCACTTGGCACCATCAAAACCCAGTTCTCCTGCCACAAAACGTCCTGGATACCCTAACATACCTGAAAAAGAAAGATTCTGACCTAAAATTACATCTCATGAATATGATAGAGGACTTTAAGGAGATATAAATATCTCCCTTAAAGAAATACAGGAGAACACAGGTAAACTGGTAGAAGCTCTTAAAGAGAAAACACATGAATCCCTTAAAGAAATACAGGAAAACACAATCAAACAGGTGAAGGAATTGAACAAAACTGTCCAGGATCTAAAAATGAAATTAGAATCAATAAAGAAATCTCAAATTGAGGTAACCCTGGAGATGGAAAACTTAGTAAATAGATCAGGAGTTACAAATGCAAACATCACTAAGAGAATCCAAGAGATAGAAGAGAAAAGCTCAAACATGGAAGATACTATAGAAGATATTAACACAACAGTCAAACAAAATACAAAGTGCAAAAAGCTCCTAACCCAAAACATCCAGGAAATTCAGAACACAATAAAAAGACCAAACCTTAGGATAAAAGGAATAGAAGAGAGTGAGGATTTCCAATTCAAAGGGCCAGAAAATATCTTCACAAAAATCATAGAAAACTTTCTTAATCAAAAGAAAGAGACAACTATAAATGTACAAGAATTCTACAGAACATCAAATAGATTGGATCAGAAAAGAAAATCCTCCAATCACATAATAATCAAAACACTAAATACACAGAACAAAGAAAGAATATTAAAAGCAGTAAGGAGAAAAGGCCAAATAACATATAAAGACAGACCTATCAGAATCACACCAGACTTTTCAAAAGAGACTCTAAGAGCCAGAAAAACTTGGACATATGTCATGCAGACCCTAAGAGAGACACAAATGTTAGCCCATGCTACTATACTCAGCAAAATTCTCAGTCACCATAGATGGAGAAACCAAGATATTTTATGACAAAACCAAATTTAAACAATCTTTCCACTAATCTAACCCTATAGAGGATACCAGAAAGTTTCAAACACAAGGAAGGAAGCTACCCCCAAGAAAAAACAAGAAATTAATCATTTCATGACAAATCCAAAATAAGAGAACCACACAAACATATTACCATTTGTAACAACAAAAAACAGGAACCAACAATCACTAGTGATGCCTGTGCCCCAGACTACTCGATGCCTGATCCTAGCTGCCCTTGGATATTGGATGTGATGTGGCACAGAATCAACTACACAGACTCCAGGAGTGGGAGAGAAACACTGCAGCAAGCTATTCTGAACACTACTACAAGCTCCTTTAATACTCTCCACCCTCGCTCAATTGGTCCTTGAAAGCATCTCTTCTAAACAGCAGTTCCTGATTGGCTGGCATTCCTTGGTCTCTCAGGCAGTCATCAATTAGGTCCTCCAATTAGGAGGAGATGCGTTGCAGCTGCACAGATCCCCATCATTTATGTAGAGGTGGCTGCCTCCATTCATACTACACACTGGTCTTTAATATCTCTTAACATTAAAGGACTGAATTCATCAATAAAAAAACATACGCCAATAAAAAGACTTGATATCTAAACAGGACCCAGAATTTTGCTGCAAACAGAAAACACACTTCAGTGACAAAGACAGACACTACCTCAGAGTAAAATGCTGGAAAAAGTCTACCAAGCAAATGGTTCCAAGAAACAAGCTGGAGTAGCCATTCTAATATCCAATAAAATAGACAACTTTCAGCAAAAATTATCAAAAGAGATAGGGAAGGACACTTCATACTCATCAAAGGAAAAATCCACCAAGAATTCTCAATTCTAAACATCTGTGTACCAAATGCAAAGGCACACACATTTGAAAAAAAAAGTGACTAAGGCTCAAAACAGTAATAGTGGGAGACTTCAACATCCCACTCTTACAAATGGACAGGTCATGGAAACAGAAACTAAACAGAGACACAGTGAAACTAACAAAAGTTATGAACCCAATGGATTTAACAGATATCTACAGAACATTTCAGCCTAAAACAAAATAATATACCTTCTTCTCATGCCACCTTCTCCAAAATTGATCAGTCACAAAACAAGCCTCAACAGATATAAGAAGACTGAAGTAATCCTACTCATTCAATCAGATCACCATGGACTAAGGCTGGTCTTCAATAACGACAAAAACTACAGAAAGCCCACATACTCATGGAAACTGAACAACTCACCACTCAATGATAACTTGGTCAGGGAAGAAAGAAAGAAACTAAGGACCTTCTGGAATTTAATGGAAATGAAGGCATAGCATAGCCAAAATTATGAGGTACAATGAAAGCAATGCTAAGAGGAAAATTCATGGCACTAAGTGCCTTCATAAATAAACTGGAGAGATCCTATACTAGCAACGTAACTGCACATCTGAAAGATCTGCAACAAAAAGAAGCAAACACACCCAAGAGGAGTAGACAGCAGGAAATAATCAAACTAGGGGCTGAAATCAACCAATTAAAGACAAAGAGAATGAAACAAAAAATCAATAGAACTAAGAGCTGGTTCTTTGAGAAAATCAACAAGATAGATAAACCCAAACTAACTAAAGGGCACAGAGAGAGTGTCCAAATTAATAAAATCAGAAAGGAAAAAGGAGACATAATAACAGAAAATTAGGAAATTCAAAAAATTATCAAATTCTACTACAAAAGCTTATACTCAACAAAACTGGAAAATCTAGATGAAATGGATGCTTTACTAGACAGATACTATCTATATAGTTCAATAACTGTTAAGGAAATAGAAGCAGTCATTCAAAGTCTCCCAACCAAAAAAATAAGCCCAGAGCCAGATGGTTTTAGTGTAGAATTCTATCAGACCTTCAAAGAAGACCTAATATCAATACTTCTCAAACTACTCTACAAAATAGAAACAGAAGGAACACTAGCTAATTCATTCTATGGAGCCAAAGTTACCATGATACCTAAACCACATAAAGACTCAACAAAGAAAGAGAACTTCAGACCAATTTCCCTTATGAATATAGATGCAAATATACTCTATAAAATTTTTGCAAAATAAATTCAAGAACACATCAAAATGATCATTCACTATGATCACATAGACTTCATCCTAGGGATGCAGGATGATTAAAAAGATGATTCAATATATGCAAATCCATCAATGTAAACCACCATATAAACAAACTCAAAGGAAAAAAAAAACATGATCATTTCTGTAGATATTAAAAAAGCCTTTGACAAAAGACAACACTTCTTCATGTTAAAAGTCTTGGAGAGATCAGGAATTCAAGGCACATCCTAAACACAATAAAAGCAATATGCAGCAAACCAACAGCCAACATCAAATTAAATAAAGAGAAAGTTCAAGCAATCCTACTAAAATCGGAGACAAGACAAGGTAGGGTGTCCAGTCTCTTCCTATTTATTCAATGTAGTACTTGAAGTTCTAGCTAGAGCAATTAGACAACAAAAGGAGGTCAAAGGGATACAAATTGGAAAGGAAGAAGTCATGGTGTCACTATTTGTGGATAATATGATAGTATACATAAGCAATCCCCAAAATTCTACCAGAGAACTCCTACAGCTGATAAACTCCAGCAAAGTGGCTGGATATAAAATTAATTCAAACAAATCAGTAGCCTTCCTCTACGCAAAGGATAAGTGGGATGAGAAAGAAATTGGGGAAACAATATCCTTCACAATAATCACAAATAATATAAAATATCTTGGTGTAATTCTAACCAAGTAAGTGAAAGATCTATATGACAAGAATTGACTGAAGAAAGAAATAGAGGAACAACTCAGAAGATGGAAAGATCTCCTATACTCATGGATCAGTAGGATTAACATAGTAAAAAATGGCCATCTTAGCAAAAGCAATCTACAGATTCAATGCAGTCCCCATCAAAATTCCAATACAATTCTGCACAGAGGTAGAAAGAACAATTTTCAACTTCATATGAAATAACAAAAACCCAGGATATTGAAAAATACTCTCAACAATAAAAAAAACTTCTGGGGGAAACATCAAGCTGTATTACAGAGTAATAGTGATAAAACCCGAATGGTATTGGTACAGAGACAGACAGGTAGATTCATGAAATAGAAATGAAGATCCAGAAATAAACCCACACACCTATGATCACTTGATCTTTGACAAAGAAGTCAAAACCATACAGTGGAAAAAAGCATGCATTTTCAACAAATGGTGCTCATCTAACTGGCTGTCTGCGTGTAGAAGAATACAAATTGATCTAGTTTTGTCTCTTGGTACAAAGCTCAAGGCCAAGTATATCAAGGACCTCCCCATAATACCAAATAAGCTGAATTTAATAGACGTAAAAGTGGGAAATAGCCTTGAACACATTGGCACAAGGGAATAGTTCCTGAATAGAACACCAATAGCTCAGGCTCTAAGATCAACAATTGACAAATGGAACCTCATGATACTGAAAAGCTTCGGTAAGGCAAAGGACACTGCCAATAGGACAAAACAGCAACCTACAGATTGGGAAAAATCTTTACCAACCTTACATCTGATAGAGGACTAATATCTAAAATATGCAAAGAGCTCAAAAAGTTAGACTCCAGAAAACCAAATAACCCAATAAATGAGATACAGAGCTAAAACAAAAATTCAACTGAGGAATCTTCAATGGCCAAGAAGCACCTAAAGAAGTGTTTGATGCCCCTAATTAGAGAAATGCAAATCAAAAGGACCCTGAAATTCCACCTCACACCAATCAGAATGACTGAGATAAAAAACTCAGGCAACAGCAGATGCCAGTGAGGATGTGGAGAAAGAGGAACACTCCTCCATTGCTGATGGGATTGAATGTTGGTACAGTCACTTTGAAAATCAATGTGGTGGTTCCTCAAGAAATTGGAAGTAGTTCTACCTGAAGACCCTGCTATAAAACTCCTGGGCCTATACCCAAAAAATGTTCCACCATATCACAAGGACACATGCTCCAATATGTTCATAACAGCTTTATTTATAATAGCCAGAAGCTGGAAACAACCCAGATGTTCCTCAACGGAAGAATGGATACAGAAAATATGGTACATTTACACAATGGAGTATTAGTCAGCTATTAAAAACAAGGACTTCACGAATTTTTCAGGGAAATGGATGAAACTAGAAAATATCATCCTGAGTGAGGTATCTCAGACCCAAAAGGACATACATGCTATGTACTCACTGATAGTGGATAAGAGCCCAAAAGCTCAGAATATCCCCGATACAACCTAAAGACCATATGAAGCTTAACAAGAAGGAAGGTCAAAGTGTGAATGCTTCAAACCCACTTAGAAGGGGGAACAAAATAATCATGGGAGGCAGAGGGAGGGAGGGATCTGGGTGGAAGAGGGGAGGTGGAGGGAAAAGGGGGAGGCAGGACTAGGTATGGGAAGAGACAGGAGATAAGTCCAGAGGGGCAGGAGAAGAAATACAAATAAGTAGCATTAGGGGGTGGGGAATGTGGGGAACCACTAGAAAGTGCCAGGTGCCAGGAATGTGAGAGTCATCTGGGACCCAATTGGGATGATATTAGCCGAAATACCCAACAGCAGGGAGATAGAACCTGTAGAGACCACCTCTAGTAGATAGACATGGCCCCCAGTGGAGGGGTGGGGCCCCCCACCCATCTCAAAATTTTTAACCCAGAATTGTTCCTGTCTAAAGGAAATGAAGGGACAAAAATGGAGCATAGATCGAAGGAAAGGCCATCCAGAGACCACTCCATCCCATCCACAGACACCAAAACCCAATACTATTGCTGATACCAAGATGTGCTTGCAGACAGGAGCATGGGCATGGCTGTCCTCTGAGAAGCTCTACCAGCACCTGACTAAGACAGATGCAGATACTCACAGCCAACCATTGGAATGAGTCTGGGGGCCCCAAGGATCAGGAAGAGTTAGGGGAAGAGCTGAAGGAGCTGAAGGGGATTGTAAACCCATAGGAAGAACAACAGTATGAACTAACTGGACCACTTAGAGCTCCTAGAAACTAAACCACCAACCAAAGAGTATACACGTGTCAGTCCTTGACTCCTGCTACATATGTAACAGAGGACTGCCTTGTCTGGCATCAGTGGGAGGGGAGGCTTGATGCCCCATACAAGGAGGATGCTAAAGTGGTGAGTTGGGAGTGGGTGGTGGGAGCACCCTGTTAGAAGCAAATGGAGGGGGAAATGAGGTGGGGGATTCTTGGAGGGGAGACTGAGAAGGGGGACAACATTTGAAATGTAAATAAATAAAATAATTATAAAAAATAAATCTACTCCCCCAAACTTTCATATAACTCACAAGTATAAAAAAGTACAATGAGAATTGCAGCGTGTACACATAAAAATCAATGGCAATGTCACACATCAAAATATTTTAAATGCCCAAGAAATCATGATTAAAGTGATGTGTAGTGAATTTGAAATAGACATACCCCAAAAGAGTGTCTGAAAATCAAAAATCATAAATAATGAGAAGATTAAAGTGGAGATAGACAGTATAAAGATACTTTTAAATGTCATGGTTATAGGCTCTTCAAGAAAAAGTACAGTACTGTGAGGAAAGACAGAGAATAAGGTTGAACATTTAAGCAAGATTGGACTACTCCTTAGAATGCAAAACCCACGTAACGTGGTACAAGGAGGAGTAAGAAACATGAATGTAAATAAGAAAAGAACATCATGAGATGGTGTAATCTCAGGGGACCATCGTCAACAACAGTGCAGTTTATCATTAACCAAGCATCTGACCCATCGCATGTTTGTTAGAAACTGAACACACTATTGCACATAGAGAAGCCATATCAATAATTATTAGGTTTTTTCTTGGAATAAAAGTCAGTTTGTTATGTTTTTAAAGGTCAGTGAATTTTACAAATTAGCAGAGAAAAGATCACCTGTGGTCATCTCAACATGCAATAGAAAAATACTATTTGAGTTTCTTCAAAAGCCTATGCTAGAATTTAATCCCCATTCTTAATCAAAGGTCTTGCTGAACTCTGAGTAGAGGGAACTGTTAATTTGATAAGGGACATCCACAAATTACTCATAAATGTCACACACTGTGGGAAAAAGCAGGAAGTTCTTTGGCTTTGGGGGTTGGCATAGTGTTGCTGAGATTCCTGTTTCCTTTCAAAATGGTCTTGAAGAGTCAGATAATACATAAAGCCAAGAAAGAGCAGCAAGAATTGAAGAGGACCCACAACATGGATTTCAGAAGATGAGATTTCATACACAGTAAAGCTTGGAAAAATTATAATTTAGTTTACCAGGATTGCTGTTTAATACAGTAATTCAATAAAGGCCCAGTATATTTGGACGTGTTACACACAGTGTAGGACAGAAATAAAAATAAACCTTCACGTGTCAGCATGGAAATAGTTTTAATCCAGCTGAACTTGTGGAAAAATACTATTTGAGTTTCTTCAAAATTCTCCAAGGTTTACATTTTTTATAGTTGCCTTTGACTGCCTAGCACAACCCTACGAGTATAAAGATGATTATCTGAAGAAATGAGTTTTGTTTCTTTCTTTAACTCCATCCAAGAGAGCAATGACCAGCAAAGCCTCACCCTGGAAAAGTCACCATCAGTAGTTAACAGAATTCTATTTTGCTTTCTCCTTGAGCTTGCTCCACAAGGGTCTGTGGCTCCTCTTGAGCAGCTTCTCTTTCCAAGTCCTCCTGTGGTGAACCCAAATGTTGTTTATCAGGCAGACATCATTCAGCCCACTAACATGTGTTGTTGCCAATCGTATTCTCACTCTGAGCCCCAGCCCCCTCTGCCTAGCCACACACGCACTCTAGTCTCAATTTGCATCATAGAGATCTGTAGGCAGATGTAGGTGGTACCGCACAGATGCAAACGTTTTATTTTTATTTTTGCTGTTGTTCTTTGTCATTTGGACATGACAGTAGAACCCCAATCATCCATTAGTTGTAAAGGGTCTGAGCTGAGAGTTGCCTATTCTGGTTACCCACACCAATAATTTTACTTGTCTGATCTTGGGGAAAAAGAAAACCTGGGAATTTCCTATTCTACTACCTCTACTACCAAATCCTGTCTGTTCTTTTGCAGTTGGGCCCCACTTTACCTACTACACATTCTTTTCAGCCCAAGTAAGAAACAGAGCAAGAGTTGCCACTGTAGACCTTGGACTGAGGACATCTATCTACCACAGTCTCTTATTAGTTAAAAATTTGGTTGATGTTATTTTATTCAACTTTGAAATGTTTTAAAAGCAATTTCCAGGATTCAGGAAACACAATCATCTTTTAATTGCCTAACAATCTGCTGCAGGTTCATTAGACCTGAGAACATGAGAAAAGAAAAGGAGAAGATGTAGTAGAATTTTTAGAAATTCAATCTACAGAAATGAAAGCCCACTTTCTATTGCTAAAAAGATGAACAGGGATACTCCTATATGGAGTTTCAAAGGATGCTGAGATCAGATCCATTCTGAGCTAAGTTAAATAAAAAAAAAAAAAAAAAATCTCTCAGGGAGACCTCTGCCTGGGCCACCTGGGCTCCCTAGCCAAATAGTGCAGGGAGAAAGCTAGATTCCCAGGAGTGTGGGCAAGCCTGTCTGCTCAGAGTGACCCACCTGGAATCCCCAGGACACAGGGACTGAGGAGTGGTCTTCTGGTTTCTTTTGGTGGCCAGGGAGCTAATCCTGTGACACAGGGCTCCATACTCAAATAGTGCCAGGGGAGAACTGGTATCCCAGGAGTGCTGACACACCTTCAAGCACAGGCAAGACTACCACTTCTGTTCAAATTCACTGGACCAAGAGGGACCCTTGCAGAGCCATCAAGACACAGGAACTAAGGGACAGCTGGGGACTAGACCCTTCTGGTTTCTGTCTGTACCCCAGAGCTGACCTTGTACCACAGATCTCCAAACACAAACTCCTCTCAGAGAGAACTGGTCTTCAAGGAGTATTGACACTGAGGCTTGCAGGAAGGACAAGCCATAGTCAGAGGGAGTAAGACCAGGTAACACCAGAGATAACCAGATGGTGAAAGGCAAGGGCAAGAACATAAGGAACAGAAACCAAGGCTACTTGGCATCATCAGAACCCAGCTCTCTCACCACAGCAAGCCCTGGATACCCCAACACACCAGAAAAGCAAGACTCAGATTTAAAATCACACCTCACGATGATAGAAGATTTTAAGAAAAAAATAAATAACTCACTTAAAGAAATATAAGAGGACACAGGTAAACAACTAGAATCCCTTAAAGAGGAAACACAAAACTCCCTTAAAGAATTACAGGAAAACACAATTAAACAGGCAGAATTACAGGAAAACACAATCAAACAGATGAAGGAAATGAACAAAACCATCCAGGAACTAAAAATAGAAATAGAAACAATAAAGAAATCACAAAGTAAGACAACCCTGGAGTTAGAAAACCTAGGAAAGAGATCAGGAGTCATAGATGCAAGCATCACTAACAGAATACAAGAGATAGAAGAGAGAATCTCAGGTGTGGAACATACCATAAAAAACATTGACACAACAGTCAAAGAAAACACAGAATGCAAAAATCTCCTAAACCAAAACATCCAGGATATCCAGGATACAATGAGAAGACATAACCTGAGGATAATAGGTATAGAAGAGAGTGAAGATTCCCAACTTAAAGTAAATATCTTCAACAAAACTATAGAAGAAAACTTCCCTAACCTAAAGAAAGAGATGAACATAAATATACAAGAAGCTTACAGAAGTCCAAATAGATTGGACCAGAAAAGAAATTCATCCCGTCACATTATAGTGAAAACAGCAAATATACAAAACAAGGAAAGAATATTAAAAGCAGTAAGGGGAAAAGGTCAAGTAACATATAAAGGCAGACCTATCAGAATTACACCAGACTTCTCACCAGAGACTATGAAAGTTAGAAGAACCTGGGAAGATCTCATACAGACCTTAACAGAACACAAATGCCAGCCCAAGCTGCTATACCCAGCAAAACTCTCAATTACCATAGATGGTGAAACCAAAATATTCTATGACAAAACCAAATTTGCACAATATGTTTCCACATACCCAGCCCTACAAAGAATAATAAATGGAAAATGCCAACTCAAGGAGGGAAACTACACCCTAGAAAAGGCAAGAAAGTAATCTTTCAACAAACTCAAGAGAAGATAGCCACACAAACATAAAAATGACATCGAAAATAACAGGAAGCAACAATCGCTATTCCTTAATATCTCTTAACATCAATGGACTCAGTTCCCCTTTAAAATAACATAGACTGACAGACTGGATCAATAAACAGGACCCAGCATTTTGCAGCAGGAAATGTACCTCTGTGTTAAAGACAAACAATACCTCAGAGTAAAGGGCTGGAAAACAATTTTCCAGGCAAATGGGCCCAAGAAACAGGCTGGAGTAGCCATTCTAATATTGGATAAAATCAACTTTCAACCAAAAGTCATCAAAAAAGATAAGGAAGGACACATTATCCTAATCAAAGGAAAAATCTACCAAGAAGAACTCTCAATTCTGAACACCTATGGCCCAAAAGAAAGGGCACCCACATTCATAAAAGAAACTTTACTAAAGCTCAAAGAACACATTGCACCTCACACAATAATACTGGGAGATTTCAACACCCTACTATCATCAATGGACAGATCTTGGAAACACAAACTAAACAGAGACACAATGAAACTAACAGATTTTATGAACCAAATGGATTTAACAGTTATCTATAGAACATTTCATCCTAAATCAAATGAATATACCTTCTTCTCAGCACCTCCTGTTACCTTTTCCAAAACTGATCATATAATTGGTCACAAAACAAACCTCAACAGATATAAGAAGACTGAAATATTCACATGGCTCCTATCAGATCACTACAGATTAAGGTTGGTCTTCAATGGCAACAACAACAACAGAAAGCCCACATACACATGGAAGCTGAACAACGCTCTACTCAATGATAACTTGGTCAAGGAAGAAATGAAGAAAGGAATTAAAAACTTCCTAGAATTTAATGAAAATGAAAGTACAACATACCCAAACCTATAGGACACAATGAAAGCAGTGTTAAGAAGAAAACTTATAGCTCTGAATGCCTCCAAGAAGAAACTGGAGAGAGCATATACTAGCAGCTTAACAGCACACCTGAAAGCTCTAGAACAAAAAGAAGCTAATACACCCAAGAGGAGTAGAAGGCAGGAAATAATCAAATTAAGGGCTGAAATCAACCAAGTAGAAACTAAAAGAACTACACAAAGAATCAACAAAACTAGGAGCTGGTTCTTTGAGAAAATCAACCAGATAGATAAACCCTTAGCCAGATTAACCAGAGAGCACAGAGACAGTATCCAAATTAACAAAATTAGAAATGAAAGGGGAGACATAACAACAGATTCTGAAGAAATTCAAAAAATCATCAG
>CM052701.1:109588360-109607238 GCA_028551405.1 Uromys caudimaculatus
TGTGGCAGTGGGGGGTCTTGTTAGCCTTCAGGGGGAGGAGAGGCCCTTGGACTTGAGGGTGTTAGATGCTCCAGTATAGAATGCCAAGGAGGGAAGACAAGAGTGGGTGGGTGGGAGGGTGGGTGGGGGTGTACCCTCATAGAGGCAGGGGATGGGGAGGGGATGGGGGGGTTCTAAAGGGGAGATCTGGAAAGGGGAAAACATTTGAAATGTAAATAAAGTATCAGAAAAACAAAAAAAAGGAAACTTATTCTTTTACATGGTTTGAAGATGTTGTTGGTAGTACATCATCTAATTTTCTGTACTTTTTTTAAAAAAAAAAGCTGAATTATTTGACCATAAAATCCAACTAAAGAACAATAAATTGTTGCTTTTTAGCTCCAGTCTCTCAGTGTACCTTTGAATAAAATAAGTAGGGAGTGGAGAAATGAAAGAAACTCTCATATATGCCACCTATTGCATCCCTTAATGATTTTCCAATCTATTGTATCTCTAGTGAGTTCCAAGATTATTTAGTGATCTTCATGGTGGTCTTTTTTAAGACAATTCTTACTAGTTCAAACAAAACATTTTTTAAAAGATATGACTTGGTTTTTGTAAGCAGATCAGCTTAAAAATCAAAACTGTAACATCTGAGGATGATCTAAACTTGGCAGAGTTGTGTCTGGGAAAGGAGTTGTGGGTTTTGAACGTTTGGGAAGGCGTGTGGTTTGAAAAGAAAGAGTTTTACCATGTGGTTAAATTGCTTGAGTTAAAAATCATTCCACCTCTTCTAAACAATGTACATTTGGTCTCTACCTATTTCCAGACTCGCTATCCCTTTTGGCTCAGCAGCCCTGCTTTTTACTTTTTGGTCAAAAACTGTCAACTTCGGATGGTCTTTTCATTTATTCAGCAGACTCATTTTATTAAATCAAGAAGGCTACTTTCTTTCTTTCTTTTTTTTTTTTTTAATGGTGATGCTTTCTTTCAGGAAACTTACATTTCACATACATTGGTTTTTTTTTTTTTTAACCAATGGGAACATATGTAAAAATACTTTAAAATGTTTACTGTGTTCTCTTTTCTGGGGTAGTTTTGTGGAAGGCACTGTTGCCTAAACAAAAGGTCTTGTTTTTAAAAACATTTTGATGAAACAGTTTAAACCAGCACCACACTTGATTAGCAGCTATGTAGTATGATATCTAGACCACGGAAAATAACTGCTGATTTCTTTTTTCTTTTTTTTTTTTTTTGATAGTTTATTTACATTTCCAATGTTTCCCCTTTTCTGGGTCTCCTCTTTGGAAACCCCCTATCCTCTCCCCATCCCCGCCTCTGTGAGGGAATTCCACCTCCCACCCTTAGCCAGGAAGTGTAGTGTTTCAATGGACCCTGGCTAAGCACAGGCTTTTTGCTACCAGTGGGTAGGTGGTGGTGGCTTCTCCTGGGACCTTGCCTTTTATCTATGACAGTCCACACCCATAGGAACATTGCCAAGATGGAGGCGTCCTTGACGCCCATTTTCAGAATACCAATTTAAGACTTAAGTGTCTGTTTGCTAACCCACAGTCTATCTCCTGGGGTACTGTTAAGACTACCTTGTGGCTTTCTTACACTTCCTTCTCTCTTTTTTACTGCTCCATTCTTACAACGATATCAAGCATAGAATATTGATAGTTACAGAATGTGCCAGAATGCTATAACACATGATTTTAGGCACTATTTTAAGCATGAACCTGTTTATGTAACACAACCCATCATGAATTATTCTTTAATATATACATTTTAGAGTCAGTTATGATCCACTGTGAATTAATGCATGTTCAGAATTCATAAAGCTTATAGGCAAATGGTTTCTGCGAATTGCCAAGTATATGTGATTTTTGCCTGGGGGATAGGCTTAGACAGGGGGTAAACTCCGCTTATATCCTGCCCAGATTCTGTGATGGTACAGTGAGCTCTACTTGCCCCTTTTTACTTTTAGACCCAGTGAAGTCATTGATATTCAAGACCTCCCCACAGAAGATAGAATTCATGGACTTTCATCAAGGCCAACTTTTATGAGTGATGTTTGCTTGTCCTAAGGAAACCTAGGGTTTTTAGTCACAACTGCTGCTCCAGACAGGGAGATGTCACAGTTGAACTCTCATACTCTTCTGCTCTCTGACACTTACTTCCCATGGGTCACCACAATCAAAATGTTGTAGAATGTTCATATAAGTCTCTTGGTTTACCTGTATTCTCAATCTCTCCAATACATGATGCCAATGGGACACATTACAAACTACAAATACCACTTCACTCACTTCTATTCGTTTAAGCTAGCTGATATTTATCAAATCTTCAGTTGGTAAGTTGATTGCCTACTTCTTCCTTTCCCTCGCCCTCCTCTCTGTTCTCTCTCTCTCTCTCTCTCTCTCTCTCTCTCTCTCTCTTTCTGTCTCTCTGTCTGTCTCTGTGTTTGTGTCTGTCTCTATCTCTCTGTCTCTGTCTCTCATATATACACATACATACATATATATATTATATATATGAAAATGAATGCCACTCCACTTCCTGTCCTGAAAATTCCCTATGAAATTCCCTTTCAGTTCACTCCTACTCTTCTAGAAGCAGTATGTGTGTCATGGAGTAGATGAAAACCAGCACTTCTATTAAATCTTTGTTAGGCTGAGTGTAGATATAGCTAGTATTTATTTCCCTGTGAAATAGATTAACTTAGTGCTGACTATGTTCACTATTGAAGTTTCAGCAGAATTTCTGAAACAATAAAGACTCTCTTTGCTGACTGTAGGAGAATTTTAATCCAGTAACATCCCATGCTCTGGCAAGGGATCACATCCAAAGAATTTCTAGGTCTGTGTGATCTGGTTGGAATACAGGCATACCTTTAATTTCAGGAGACAGAGGTAAGCAAATCTCTGAGTTCAAGGCCAACTTGGTACAGAGCAAGTTCCACGTGAAGAAAAGCTTAGGTCCAGGTGTGGTGGTACACAGCTTTAATCCCAGCAGCACTCAGAAGACAGAGAAATGCCTCTGTCTGACTAGATCTCTGATTTTATTTTAGTCAGTCAATTTGGTTGAGCCAGTGACTTGAGAGGCAGTGCAATGCAGTTCAGTTCAGGGAGTTCAGGGACAGTGTTTACCAGGACAGTTTTACAGAGACAAGTTGCAGAGAGAAGCCAGACAGGTAAAGACAGAAGGAGCCAGAGAATGAGTAGAAGACAAAAGATTAGACCAGACTGCTAGAGTTAGTTTGAGGACAAGCAGAGTGTTTCAGTCAGAAGCTGAGAGAAGTCAGTTTGAATCATTCAGCTTGGAGAGGACTTTGAGCCAGAATAACTGAACTGAACCAGCCAGCCAGAGTTCAGAAAGAGCTAGGAAGAGTGAACTTATACACCAGTAAGCCCTAGAGATGACAATTGAATCTGGCAAATAAAAGATACATTTACATTTGGTTTTTTTCAGATATCTGAGGAAATGCCATTTGTGTCTGAGGAAGGCCTTGCTCGGTGCCTTGTGGCATATTTGTGGAGGCAGTTTCTTGACTGCTATTTGAAGGCCACCATGGCTGGTACCATCTCTAGATAATAAATTCTGATCTGTATAACAAAGCCAAAGAGCCAACCAGTTGGTAGTGACTGTGCTTGGTTTCTGCTCTGAATTCCTGCCCTGCTGGATTTCCTACCTTGATTTCTCTCAAAGATGAACTGGACTGTAACCTGTAGGATGAAATATATCCTTTCTTCATGGGTTGTCTTTGGTTAGATTGTTTTTCATATCAGCAGAAAGCAACAAAACCAAAACTGACACATCAACATACCCCTGTATTATTTTATAAACCATTAATCAGTTTATTGAAAATTACATTTGGTAATTTTGAAAATTAACATTCTTATTATCCAATCAATCACTTTTTATTTTTGTGTTTCTGATTAAGTTACTTTCTTCTCCTTTTCCTCTTCTCCATTTTCTTTGGTTTCTGATGATATTTCTCTACATTTAATCTCACCAAAAAGAAAAAAAAAAAGGTTAAATAGATATGAAAAGGAAAAAAAGGTTCCCAAATATATGTTTTTCTGTCATTTTTCCAGGAGATAGTTTGCCTTCTATTGATAAAAATGACCACCTGGAGTTAAACTTGGCATGGAGATGAGGTGTTTACATTCTATAACAAAAGAAGATTGTGACTTAATGTGCTTCTATGATTAGAAATGCATTCATTTATTTTCTACCTGGGGCTCCCTGCCCCAAAGCTGGTACTGTAACAAGAAATTTCTATCAGGGAAAGTCCATGGAATAAAACCCAGACAAGTGGTCAAACCAGGTTCCCTTGGCAAAGCTGAAGCTCAACTGCTAGAAGAACAAATAAAGTCAGGAGTCATCTATCCAGAGTCAATGATCCAGAAAATTCAGCTCAATAGATATGAAAAGGAGAAAAGATTGAGAGTCAGTAAGAGGAAGGTTATGATAAACACCTTAAATCCTGTTGTATATTGAAACTGTGTGTTCAGGGTTTGTAGCCAATGAGTATATTTGGTTTGGTCAGATTTCAGAGGGTATCATGATATGTTTTTCATATATAAATGCTATTTTTGGTGGAAACTTAAGATGCCTTCAAAGCTACTTGTGTTTCTCCAAGGCTATTGGGCTATATACTAAACTTCTGGTGACTCCTTATTTCTTATGTATGTTAATTGAAGCCAGTCTATCTACACATGTTACACTCTGAGCAATCAATGATAATATATACAATATGGTGAACCTCAGTAGATCCAGAAGGCAAATTTAAGTCTACAGCCTAAAACCAAATTGTGAATCAGGGAGTAAATAAAAAGCTGTGTAAATGATGAATGACAGTGCGGAGCTTACTCCAGAGAAGATGCTGGCAAGCTTTCAGAACCTTAACCATGCAACTGTGTATAGAAAGTGAACAGGTAAGAATCAGCAGCTATTAACAGCAGTGGGAAATAAGAGCTGACTTCCAGGAAAGACAGAAGACTCCTTATACAGAATTAAAGTACATTACAAAGAATTTATGCAGGGGAAGGAGCTCTATGTGCCTTGTAAATTCATGTGGATTTAAAAACAGTTTAGTAATTACCAATAAAAACAATAACTTTGGGACTTGAGAGATGGCTCAGTAGTTAAGAACCCTTGCTGCTTTTATTGTGAACCTGAGTTCAGTTTCCACATCATGAAAATAAAATAATTCTTAAAGACAATAAAATAAGATTGTTTATTTTCAAAGGGTAACTCTGAAATTGTTACTGATTATGCTAGACATGTTAGATTTCTGTTGTTTTCATCATGATACTTTGAAGCTGTGGATACCAATACCAATGAGAAAAGCCACTGAGCTGAATTTTTTCTGCCCCACCTTTCTCTTTTATTTATTTTTATTTTTATTAATAATTTAATTTATTCCCTTTTACTTTTCTATGGGCTGCTTTTATGTTCTCATGTTGTTTTCTCTAGTTCATGACATCTTTTTAGTTATTATGTTATATATAACTATTTAATATATAATTATATAACATATTAATTATAATTATATATTATTCATATATAATCTAAATATATTAATACAACCTGCTTAGTCTGTATAAGATTACTTGCATGTATCTGATGTTAGTGCCGATGACTTGGCGTTAGGTAGCCAGCTGGGGGGCTCTTCTCTCGGGATCATCGTTTCTCCCATCCTTGCCATCCTTTAGTTGCCTGTATTTCTTTGTCTAGAGCTGGAACCCCTGAGGTTTCCCTCTCCCATGTCAGCATGCACACTGATGCCCTTGTTCTGATCTTGTCCTAATTAGCCATATTGATAAGACGTCATCAATGTACCTTCAGTGGCATTTCCAGGAGACAGAATCTCACAGCTGACTTCCCAGTCTTCTGGTGTCTTTCATTCCCCCCACCCACTTTCTCAAATGTACTCTGTCTTAATACAGGAGTTGTATTGTAGAGAAAGATTGATTGGGGCTGGATACCACATGATCATATTTCTGTATTTTTATTAGTTGTGGCTTTGTGTAATAGTCTCCATCTATTGCAAAAAGAAGTTTCTTTGATGAAGGGTGAGAGCTACTCTTATCTGTGGGTATAAGGGGAAGTATTTAGAATCCAGTTTTGCTGGTTTAAACGTAATGGTTGTAGGTTTTCCTCCAACACCCATGACCTCACTAGCTTCATGTAGTTGTGTAGAATTCCAGTGTGAATCATGATTTCACTTGCTGAGCTGACCTTAAGTCCAACTAGTGAGCTGTTGGTCACCAGCACAGTATGAATATCACTACTGTATCCTTAGAGTTAACATACCATGCTGGTCTATGTTGTACTTCAGAGATGCATAGTAGTATTGGTTGCTTGCATGACACCTGTCCCATCCTTTATTGTAAATGAATACAGCCTCCAAACTGCTGAATTTGGAGTGGTTGCTAAGGAAACTGAGATGTCTGGGTGTTTTGTCATTGGCAGCTTTGAATCAGATCTAGAAACCTTTAGGACCAGATTTCTCACCAAAAGTCAATGAGTGGAATTTAAGGAATTTTGTATCAAATATCTTTGCTTTAACCACTGTCAGGGTCAGTGGAGTGAAAGTCAGTGAGTGCTTATTTTAGGGAAAGTCAATGGAACTAAAGAGAGATAGGCTTGAGGTCGGGTTCTAGCTAGAGGAGTAGATTTAGGGTTTCTGTGTTAATTGCTGGTGCTGCTCGAATTCTGTTTCTCATTCCATGAGGCACTTGTCTTGGGAGAAGAGAGGGTGGAGGGATGCGGGATGGAGGGGGAGAGAGAGAAACAGAGAGAAAGAAACACATACAGAGAGAGAGAGAGAGAGAGAGAGAGAGAGAGAGAGAGAGAGAGAGAGAGAGAGAATTTTATCTAATTTTCTATTTGGGTGGAAGGGAGCACAACATTACCTTTCGTATTCAAGTATTGCAGCCAGCTTCTTCAGATTGCTTCTTTCTTCATTTTTATTGTGGTCTTCATGGATCAGTGCTAATGTGGTCCTCTACCATTTAGTTCTTCTAGTAAACTTTGATGGAGAAATTAGCTAGTACTACTCCACAGGCGTCTTTTTTATTTTTATTTTTTGACATTTCCATACATGCAGAGAATGTACTGCAATTATATTCACACTCTCTCATTATTCGCCTTTATTCCTGACCCACCCTTTGCTGACTCTTGTCATCTCCAGCAGTTCCTCTCCTTCCCCTGTATCATTATTTAAAATAAAATATGGAAGAGCTAGGAAGACATTCAAAGAGAGGAAGGGATCAGTTATTTAAAAAGCTTAGGGACTATGAGTGAAGAATGAAGTTATAAAATGAGACAGAGTGTGAAACATACCGTATATGCTTCACTCAGGCTGTGGGTATTTCATACTCAGATTTTCCAGAGTCATAATATTCAACCCATTCAGTGCATCTGGCCACAGTGATGCTGCCCTGACATCTACACACGTTCATTTCCTCACTGTTCCTGATACAGCAGCGAAATGAAGATTGATTAAGTTTAGTGGCTTTGGATGCCATTCTTCTGAGCAATATAATCATGGGATAGTTTTCTTTTCCTTCCTAGCCACTAGCTTCCTCTCTTCCCTTTTTGTCTCACCCACATACAACTTCTTTCCTTGGGAGAATGCTATATAATTTTAGCATTTGGTTTCTGAGAAACTGTAGGATTGCAATTATGGTGAGCCTTGCTTTTCATATTGTGGGGATAAGATGCAAGAGAGAATGATATTTAGAAGATAGTGCATGCTATCTAATTTTTTTTTAAAGAATGAAGTCAATAGTGATACAATTTCTGAAGAAAGTAATTTCAGTAAATTCTTGAGTTACCACTTTCCTATGCTTTTCTTTTTCCTTTTTACCTTTCTTTTCTTTCTTTCTTTCTCTTTCTTTCTTTCTTTCTTTCTTTCTTTCTTTCTTTCTTTCTTTCTTTCTTTCTTTCTTTCTTTCTTTCTTTCTTTCCTTCCTTCCTTCCTTCCTTTCTTATTGTGTGTAAATGTATGCTCACTATAGTGACATGAGGCAATCACAACTTCCAGGTGTTAGTTCTCTACTTCCACTCTGTGGGCTTCAAGGATCAAATTCACGTCATCCGCTTTGGTGGCAAGCATCTGTGGAGCCACCTCACTGTCCTTTTCCAATGCTCCAAAGAAGACAGTGTTTCTTAGTCCCATGGCTTCAATTGTAGATGATTTCCAACCTGGTTATTCAGATTAAGAAATGAGCAAGAATTGGGAATGGAACAGAGACTGAGAGAATGGCCAGCCAATAATCATTCCAATTTGAGATCTATCCCATGTTCAAGCATCAATCCCTGACACTATTAATGATTCTCCGTTATGCATGCAGACCTAAGTCTAGCATGGCTGTCCTCTGAGAGGCTACACCCAGCAGCTGACTCAGACAGATGCAGACACTCACAGACAAACAGTGGATGGAGCTTGGAGACACTTAATGAAGAATAAAAGGATGGATTGGAGCTCCTAAAATGATAGGAACTCCACAGAAAGACCAACAGAGTCAACTAACCTGGACCCTTGTCGCTCTCAGAGACTCAACTACCAATCAAAGAACATACACAGGTTGGACCTGGGCCTTCCACACATATGCAACAGATGTGTAGCCTGGTCTTCATGTGGGTCCTGAACAACTGGAACTGGGGCTATCCCAAAAGCTGTTGCCTGCATGTATGTTCTTCTAGCTAGGCTACCTTGTCTGGCCTCAGTGGGAGAGGAAGTGCCTAGCCTTGCAGAGACTTGAAGTGCCAGGGTTGGGGGATATCCAGGAGGCCCCCACCTGCTCAGAGGAGGGTGGGGGAAGGATTGTAGAAGGGGGTGATGGTAAGGAGGTCAGTGAGCAGGATGTATAATGAATAGGTAAAAAATACATAAATTGATTAAACAATAAATAAATGCAGAATGTATTTTGAATCAGATTTATTTGCACAATAAAATTGGGATGTGTTTAAAGAAGGTCAGTCTTTCACATCACTTAGCACTTAACATTTTAGTATGGTTCCTAACTTCATTTCCAGCCCTTTCCAAGGAACCTAGTTCTTAACTTAAAAAAAAATGCATTTGCTTTTATTGTCAGCTTTATCTAAAGTCTCTCTGTTTTCCAGCAGTAATACTGTACAGGCTTTAGTGGAAGAGCTAAGTAGTTTAAAACTATATAAAACACAAGGTAAGCAAGTCTAGTTAGTATCGCATTGCGCTCTTTCAGCCGCCTTTTGCTTACTCACTCATGCTAATGTGGACTTGGTCTCCTCTCGTGACAGTATCAGACCATCCAAGAAGCATTCTTCATGGGCGTGATCTCAGAAGTTTGGTTAGAGCAGAGGACAATCACAGTCTGTGACTCCGGTGAGAAGCAAAGAAGACTGGCAGGCCCAGACAAGTGCTGGGGACACACAGTATGCTGGGTACTGCTATTCCTCCAGCTTAGGAGCTTTGGAGCTTCATGCTCAGGCCTTGATTTTGATGCATTCCAAAAATTTCTTTAAAAGTTATTCCTTTATAGTTCAAATGAGATAAAATATATTTTCATGAAAATTGGCTAAAGACATCTTGAGTAGTGGACTCTCTGCTGGAATGGACCTCACTGATGCTGTGATTCTCACTTGCATGAACTTGCACCCTGCGCATCACTGTGATTTTCACAGGTTCTTGTGCTTTTCTTATAAAGTACCCAAAATAAACGTTAATAAATCCTTCAGTCTACATCAAAAGGTAGACACAGGTTGCTGCAGGAAAAGAGGAAAGCTGTAAATTCCCCTCGCATGGTTCATTACACTCTGAATTACTCTGCTCTATTCCTTTTAGACCTTAGCATATGTTTGTACTGTCTCTATATTGTGTGTCTTTCCGTGCACATGCTATTCTCTGTAAGTCGGGAAAGACACTTGGAAAAAATTATTTCGAAGAAAAGTAAACAAGTTTGCCAACATAAGTTTTATTAAAATATTATAATATGCCACAACACTAGGCTTTGAGTTGTCTACAACAGTGGTTCTCAACCTTCCTAATGCGGTGGCGCTTTAAGTACAGTTGCTCATGTTGTGGTGACCCCAATGAAAAAATTATCTTCATTGCTACTTTATAACTGTGATTTTGCAACTACTATGAATCATAGTGTAGATATCTGTGTTTTCTGATGCTCTTAGGTGACCCTTGTGATAACTGTGTTTTCTGATGGTCTTGTGTAAAGGTAGTTCAACCTTCCCCAAAGGGGTTGAGACCCACAGATTGAGCACCACTACTTTGTACTATTCTGTGAGTAGGGAGGCAGAACGAGTGTTCACAATGGCACCTTGTGTGATGTGAGTTCTACCCATTGCTGTTGAAAGTGGATGCTTAGCTTTTACTTCAAACTTACACAAGTATATTTTGAAGACATGTTCATATTTTTTCTAACTTTATTCTAAATACAAGTTCTTAGCAAGGTTAAATGATATCTTTTGTTGTTTGTTTGTTTTATGTTTTATTAATTCTTTGTGAATTTTACATCATACACCCCAATCTCACTCATCTCCCTGTGTCTCCACATTTGCCCCCACTAAAGAAAACAAAAAATAAAATAAAATAACAACAAAAATCTTGCCATGGAAGCTGCAGTAGGTCATGGTGTATCCCACAACACACCCTTTTGCCCAAACAGCTTTACTTGCAAATGTTCGTTACGATGCATCTTTGGTCTGGTTTGAGGCCTCTGGCTTCTGCTACGCTATCAATACTGGGTCCTCACTGGGACTGTTCACAGATATCCTGTTATTGTCCTGTGTCGTCGAGATCCTGAATCTTTGGATCTGCAGGATCAGACCCTTTATGCACTCCAGCAGTTCATAGATGGTTTACATGTTGGGATGGACCAATTCAAAGCCTTGGATCTGGGCCTGGGTGATAGCTGAGTTGGTCAGCCTGTGAGCTCTCTGGCTTTGTGAAGGCGAGGGTTAGAGATAGCTCTCCTCACACCCTCAGAACTAGCTCTCCCATACCCATGCCCACCAGGGTCAGCTCTACCATGCTGACCCAGTGAGGTGTGGAACAGCTCTCCCAAGTGCTGAAATCAGGGTAAATGATATTTTACATATTTAATTTGCTTAAGAGTCACCAGATCAAATGGACACATTAGTTAGATACAAATTATTTTCTTCAAAGCCATTTTTGGGTTGGGGGGTACATTCAGTGCAATGTTCTATTCAGGATATTTACAAATGAACATCATACTTACTTTTCATCAAAATCATGATGTACATGTATGTGCTTGTGTACGTTCCATTGTCTTATGTCACATATAAAAGCGTAGTAATGGTTTGCCTTCATATGAATTCTCCAATAACTGGAGAAAGTTCTTAGAAAAAAACAGTAAATTTCATTGAGATTGTGAATGAAAATAAAATTAATGCAGGAATTTTCAGGAAGTCTGTGTTGCATGTGTCTCATCTAAGCAGTCTGAATGTGGGAAAAAAAAAAACATGGAAAAACCTGACCAAGAGTTTCAACTTACCAATTATAAATAAAATGTGAATTAAATTAATGAGAGAATTAATTGAGAAGTACAAGTTTAAGAAACTAGTTGGTGTCACACAACATTGGATAATCAATGTCATTTTCTCCAATTGTTAAATATAACTTGTCTCATGGTACCCTGTGGTAAATTGCTGCAACAGCATATGATATATGTAGCTTATTAACAGTTTCATTAATTGTTATTAGAGGGAAGAAGCTATGAAGGCTGGTATACACAGGAACAAATGTTGAGGCAGATGGTTGAAATTAGTGAGACATGATTAGTTGCTGAACCAGTTTACCTAATTAGCTTTCTACATCAGAAGAGTTAAAATAAATGTGTCATACTGTCTTTAAGAAATTGAAATTTAGGACTGATCACATATTTTTTCAAAAATAACAAGACAGAGGGCAGAGAGCTGTGGGTTCTGACTCATGACCATTATTAGTTTTTTGTGGAGTTGGAGCCTGCTGATGACCAGAATGCGTGGGAAATCTTACTGTGAGCACACAGCCAACTGTGCCGACATCTTCCTACTGCTTGCAGAGAAGGAGCTGAGGGAGGGAACGAGTGGAAATTGGCCGTTGCCCACAAGATTTTCTTAGTGCTACTAAATCTTTCTGAGAGGAGCTAAAATGAATTTATTTTGCAATAAGAATCTTTTGTTTTCTTTTTAGTGAGATTCCAGAAAATTCCAAGGTATAGAAACAAAAAATTTCATGCCCAGGTCTACTTAGAAAACTGAAAATGGAAAGGAGAGACTGCAATTCTAAGTGCCTGTAATTATTTCTCATAGTGCTTGACACCCGTAACATTTGCATGACAATGTTATCCATAGTGGAGATTTCCATAAAACGATGGTTGATAGATTATCAAGATCAAATCATATTTGGGAACTTTTGGTGGAATCTTTCATGCTTAGTGTGTTACATGGTTTATGATTCCTGAGGTTTATGTCATATTTTGGCTTGAATTTGGAATGTCTCCCATAGGTTCATGGTTTGAGTGCTTAGTCCCCAGCTGGTAGTGCTACTTCACTGCGTCAGCCCTCAGCAGGTGAGGCTTGAGTCATAGAAGTAGGTCAGTTGAGACCTCTGGCTCCAACCTTTTTTCTCTGCTTCCTGGTCCACTGAACTATATTAGTAGCTGCTACTAAATGCTGCTGTCTCCATGAACTCTAACTCTCTCTCTGTCTCTCTGTCTCTCTCTCTCTCTCACCCACACACATAAAGGCACACACAGAACTTGTTAACATTTTATTTAATTGCTTGTAATTAGTTAATCTGGTACCCATGTAAAAAAGTCTTGAGGCAGGTGGTTGAAATTAGTGGAGTTAGTGAAAAATTAGAAATTAGTGTACATATATATGTATGTATGTATACTATATATACTATATGTATACTCTATTATGCTATATATAAAGTATATATATGTATATATATATGTATATATATACTTTAAATAAGGAGAAATGGTTGCCACATGAAGATTATCAAGTGAAGCTTTAGTAAATATGATACCACTAGAACTAGTACAAGAAAGAGTCAAAGAGACACTGACAAGAGAATGATTTAATACAGGAAACATAACATCTCTGAGTGTATATTTTTCTAGGATTGGAACTTCAAACTCTATGGGAGAAAAAATACTTATAGAGAGACAAATCCAAAATTATACTGGGGGCATTCAACATTATTCTTTTCATAAATGCTGTGCACGAATCAGAATGAATGGATGATATTATCAGTCATTTTTATCTCTGACAGAGAAAATTTCAGTAAAGAATTGATGACCTCACATACTATTAGTGCTGCTAATGCTGTGGTCTAGGAGTTGCTCCCCAAACCACAGGAACACAAAGTTTGTAAGTTTTATGAGGTCCCATTTATTAATTGTTATTTTAGTGCCTGTGATACCAATATTCTGTTCAGAAATTTGCCTCCCATGACAATTCTTTTGAGGCTATTTTCCACTTTCTCTTCTGTCAGATTCAGGATATCTAGTGTGGTGTCAAAGTCTTTGATTCAGTTGGATTTGAGTTTTGTTCAGAATAGTAAGTATGAATCTATTTGCATTCTTCTACATGTTGACATCAGTTTGATCAACATAATTTTTGAAGATGCTGTCTTTTTCCAGTGTATACTTATGACTTCTTTATCAAAATCAGGTGTCCATATGTGTGTGGGTCTTCAATTCTAGTCTATTGATCAAAAGTCTGTTTTTATGTTGATATGGTACCATGCTGTTACTCGAGGTTAAGAATGGTTGTATCACCAGCGTTTGTTTTATTATTCATAATTATTTTAGCTATCCTGAGTTTTCTGTGTTTCTATATGACATTGAAGATTTGTTTAAAATTTTTATTGAAAATTGTGTTAAAATTTTGATAGATATTACATTGAATCTTCAAGTTGTTTTTGGTAGAATGGCCATTTTTACTATATTAACCCTATTGATCCATGACCATGGGAGATCTTTCTATCTTCTGATATCTTCTTCAATTTCTTTCTTCAAAGACTTGACTTTTACTTACCATACAAATCTTTTACTTGCTTGGTTAGAGTTACACCAAGATATTTTATATTATTTGAAGTTATTGTGATAGACATTGTTTCTCTGATTTCTTTATCAGTCCATTTGTCTTTTGTTAACAGAAGAGCTACTGATTTTTTAAAGTTAATCTTATATCCAGACCATTGCTAGAAGTGTTTATCAGCTCTAAGAATTCCCTGGTGTAATTTTTAATGTCATTGATATATACTACCATATGATCTGCAAATAATGACTTCTTCCTTTCCAATTTGCATCCCCTTGAACTCCTTTAGTTTTCTTATTGCTCTAGCTAAAACTTCAAATACTGTTTGCAGAGGTTTGGACAGTGGACAATCCTGTCTTGTTCCTAATTTTAGTGAAATAGCTTTGAGTTTCCCTTCATTTAGGTCAATGCTCTTGCTGAAAATTGCCTTATTAAGTTGAGATATATCTCTGGTGTCCTTAATATGGCCATAACTTTTTATCATGAAGGATATTTTAAGGAATGCCTTTCTACATCTAGTGAGATGATCACTTTTTTCCTGTTTGTTTATATGATGGGTTACATTTACTTATTTCTGTATGTTGAACCATCCTTGAATCTTTGGGAGGAAGCCTACTTGATTACAGTGGATGATCTTTTTGATGTGTTCTTAGATAAGGTTTGCATGTATTTTATTGAGTACTTTTGCATCTATGTTATAAGGGAAGTTGGTCTGTAATTTTCTTTCTTTGTTGGGCCTTTACATGGTGCCCTCATAAAATAAAATTAAGCAATGCCCCTTCTGTTTCTATTTTGTGGAATAATTTGAAAATTATTGATGTTAACTCTTCTTTGAAAATCTGATAGAATTCTGCTAAGACCATCTGGCAATAGGCCTTTTTTGGTTGTGAGACTTTTAATGACTACTATTTTAGTTGGAGTTATAGTTCTATGTAAATTGTTTATATGGTCTTGCTTTAAACTTTGTAAGTGGTGCTATGAAGAAAATTATCCATTTCTTTTAGATTTTCCAATTTGGTAGAGTATAGGTTTTTAAGGTATTTCCTTACAGTTTTCTAGATTTCCTTGCTGTATGTTGTTATGTACCCTTTTACATTTCTGCTCTTATAAATTAAGATATTGTCTTTGTATGTTAGTTTTGATAAGGGTTTGTCTACCTTGTTGATTTTCTCAAATGATCAACTCTTTGTTTCTAATTATTGATTTCAGCCCTGAATTTGTTTATTTCTTCCTATCTACTCCTCTTGAGTATGCTTGCTTCTTTTTTTGGTCTAGAGCCTTCAGGTGTGCTTTTAAGTTACTAGTATGAGATCAATCCAATTTTTTTTTAATGTAGGAACTTAATATTATGAACTCTCCTCTTAGCACTACTTTCGTTGTACCCCATAAGTCTGTGGATATGTTGTATATGAATTTTCACTGAATTTTAGAAAATCTTTAATTTCTTTCTTATTTCTGCCTTGATCCATTTTTTATTCAGTAGAGAATTGTTGAGTTTTCATGAGTTTGTAAGATTTATGATGTTTCTGTCATTGTTGATATCCAGCTTTAATCCATGATGGTATGATAGGGTGCAAGAAGTTATTTCAATATTCTTGTATCTGTTAAGACTTGCTTTGTGTCTGAATATGTGCTCAATTTTAGAGAAAGTTCCATGAGGTATAGAGAAGAAGGTTTATTCTTTTGGTATTTTGGTGAAATGTTCTGTAAATATTTCTTAGGTCCATTTGCTTTATAACATTTGTTAGTGCCAGTATTTCTCTGTTTAGAGGCCCTGTCTATTGGTGTGAGTTGGATATTGAAGTCTTCTACTAACAGTGCATGAGGGTCAATATGTGATTTAAGCTACAACAGTGTTTCTATTACAAACTTGGGTACCCTTGTGTTTGGGCCAAAAGTTGAAATGTCATTTTGGTGGATTTTTCCTTGGATGAGTGTGGAATATTCTTCCCCATCTCTTTTGGCAATTTTTTGGTTTGTAGACTATTTTACTAGATATTAAAATGTTTACACCAGCTTGCTTCTTAGGTTCATTTGCTTGGAATTTCTTTTCCAGCCCTCTACCTTGGGGTAGTGTCTATCCTTGATGTTCAAGTTTGTTTCTTTGATGCAGTAGAAGGGTAGATGCCATTTCACGTTCATTCTGTTAGACTGTCTTTTTATTGGGGAATTGAGACCATTAATGTTGAGAGATATCAATGACCAATGATTTTTGATTCTTGTTATTTTGGTGGTGGTAGTGGTGGGGCGCCCGTGTGTGTGTGTGTGTGTGTGTGTGTGTGTGTGTGTGCATGTGTGTGTGTGTGTGGTGTGTGTGTGTGGTGTGTGTGTGTGTGTGTTTGAGCCTGTGTATGTATGCTTCCCTCTTTTTTGATTTTGCTGGTGTGAGATTATTTATTCCATGTGTTTTCATGTGTGCAGTTCATTTCCTTAGGTTGGAGTGTTCCTTCTATCACTTTCTGTCGTGCTGGATTTATAGATAGATATTGTTTAAATTTGACTTTGTCATGGAATATTTTGTTTTCTCCTTCTATGGTGATTGAAAGTTTTACAGGGTATAGTAATCTGATCTGGTATCTAAGGTCTCTTCAAGTGTGCATCACATCTGTGCAGGCCCTCTGGCTTTTAAAGTCTCCAGTGAGAATTCACGTGTCATTCTAATAGGTCATTCTTTATATGTTACTTTTTCTTTTTCCTTCACAGCTTTTAATATTCTTTGTTCTGTATGTTTAGTGTTTTTATTATTATGTAACAAGAGGACTTTCTTTTCTTGTCCAATCTATTTGGTGTTCTGTACGCTTCCAATCTATTTGGTGTTCTGTGAGTATCCTTTTTTATGTTAGGGAAATTTTCTTCTATGATTTTCTTGAAAATATTTTCTGAACCTTTGAGCTGGGTTTCTTCTCCTTTTTTATGCCTATTATTCTTAGGTTTGGTCTATTCATACTGTCCCAGATTTCCTGGATGCTTTGTATCAGAATTTTATTTTATTATTATTATTTTTTTTTTTTTTAGATTTAGCAGTTTTTTTTTTTTTTTTTTTTTACTGATGTATCCATTTCTTCTATAGTATTTTCTATGAGATTTTTCTCTTCTACCTCATGCATTCTGTTGGTGAAGCTTGCCCTGGAGTTCAAGTCTGAGATCCTAAAAATTTCATTTCCCCAGTTTCCTCAGTTTGTGTTTTCTTTGTTTTTTCTATTTCTATTTTCAGGTCTTGAATTGTTTTATTCCTTTCTTCAACTGTCTGTGTTTCTCTGAATTTCTTTAAAAGATTTACTCATCCCTGTAAGGAACTCTATCACCTTCATACAGTTGGTTAAAGTCTTTTCCTTGTGCTTCAGTTATGTTGGAATCTTCAGGGTCTGCTCTAGAGGACAGCTGGGCTCTAGTGGAGACAAGCTGCTCTGGCTGTTGTTGATCCTGTTTTAAGCTGGCACCTTGGTATCTGGGTTTAAGATGATTAAAGTTCTAGGTGCTGATTTCTGGATTTGTTTCCACTGAGTGGGTGCTTTGTTTGTTGTTTGTTGTTTTTTGATTTCTCTCTGAGTTTTCAAAGAGTGTGATGGCTGTGTGTTGCCTGTTTTCCTGACTTGTTCAGCTGGTGGGTTCACAGGGAATGCTTGCTGGTGTTGGAGGTTGGTTTACTGGGATGAGTTGGGAAAGGAACGTTAGATGAGAAAGCATATTTAGTCCCTTGGGTTTAGGATCAGAGAACAAATGGAGTCCACAGCAGGTTTCTAGCTGCTGAGTTGGGGATGAGAATGGCAGGGTAGAGGGTTGGGAGGAATTTGGGTCTCAGGAGCACTATGAGTGAGGGTCTGCCTTCAGCCTACTTGTTGCTCTAGGAGGAGCTGCCAGTGTGATATCAGGGAGTGCCTGGAGGAGATGAGGTCTGAGACAAAGCAACCAGTGGTGGGAAGTGGGTTAGGATGATATTGTCTGTGGGATCAATAGGAGCTGTGGATGGGGGTGAGGTGGGTGAAAGATGCAGGAGGTGTTTCTTTGCAGTGCTATGGAAAAGACTGGTGAATTGAGTCTGAAGGGGGACAGAGAGAGAGAGAGAGAGAGAGAGAGAGAGAGAGAGAGAGAGAAAGAAGAAGAAGAAGAAGAAGAAGAAGAAGAAGAAGAAGAAGAAGAAGAAGAAGAAGAAGAAGAAGAAGAAAGAGAAGGAGGAAAATGAGAAGAAGATGATGATCTGTGGGCAGCTTAGTTTACCTGGTTTTCTCAAAACATGTTTTCAGATCAAGACAAAATTAAATTAAAATTTAATACCCCAAGGATATATGAGATATCCCTAAATACTTGGTAATTAATAATGCAGCTTTAAATATTCCAGAAGCCAGAAAACTAAATCACACACAGAGAGAGTAGAAAACACTATAAACTAAATTAAAATAAATACATAACATAGTCCATTTGAGTATTCGGTTCATATGTAAACAAAGAGTGCTTAATTACAAATATATAGCACCAAATAGGGTTATAAAATATTTTTAACCTAGCTTCATTTAAACTCTATGAACGTAAATAACACTAACTGAAAGAGAAATCAATAAAACATGGAAAAGAGAAACTGGTAGAAAACACTATTGAAACACACAGAACTATCTTTCAAATGGTAGTTCTGTTGAAAGATTGGGACCTCATGAAATTGCAAAGTTTCTGTAAGGCAAAGGACACTGTCAATAGGACCAAACGGCAACCAACAGATTGGGAAAAGATCTTAACCAATCCTATGTCCGATAGAGGGCTAATATCCAATATTTACAAAGAACTCATGAAGTTAGACTCCAGAAAACCAAATAACCCTATCAAAAAATGGGGAACAGAGCTAA